>VZQC01000403.1:989021-1083837 GCA_009823505.1 Rhizomys pruinosus
AGATACTTGCAAAATGCACCAGTTATCTAATTGTAGGACAAACTGAGTAACATCAATGTTATCTGCAAACACCTGTGTCATCATATTGTAGAATCCCTTAAAAATAAACAAATAAAAAATAAAAAAATTAAGAAAATAGAAAAATAAACAAGAAATACATATCATATTTTTAAATTTTGCGCATGTGTACCTAGTCTGGCATGCCAAAATGAATGATTCTGTGCACATAAGGGATTGAAACTTGAAGTTGCCACTTTGTTTGACAGATCCAACATGAGACAACCATAATGACCAAATTAGAAGCACACACGAAAACATACGTGCATGCTTAGATAAACAGGAAAACGGTTACCATAAACACAAGACACAATCAAATGAAGAGAGGAAAAACTGTGTGCATGTAGCCAATGCTCTGTAAGTCCCAGAACCAAAAATCCAGACCCGTTGCCCAGATTCCAAATCCCTGAGGTGAACTCCATGTTCACACTTTACCAGTGGAGAGTTGGGGCAGCCCCCATCTCTGAGATCAAGGAGCAATACTGTGTCCAGTTTCTCTAGCTGAGAACCCCAGACCAGAAACGTGAGTTTTACCAAAACCAAAGTGAAAGTAAAAGGAAAAAAAGAAAAAAAAAAAAGAATTGAACTCTTTTTTACCCAAAAGTCTTGGCCAGCCAAAGGAGATGTCTCTAGTCCCTCTGGTGGGAGAGAGCTTCCTGGGCTCCCTTCCAAGGGTATATTTGTTGTGGGGGAGGCAAATGAGTATCCCTAACTGGGGCAGTTGAAGGGAGTTTGGAAGGGTTGGGATGGGGGCGTCTTCTGCGTCCTGTTGAAAGTCGGGAACACAAGTCAGGGCCAACTTCTCCACGGTGTTCTTGTGGCAGGCCAAGTTATGCTCATACAGAACATCCTCTGCTGAGGAGCCCTTAAGGCTGGCAATTATCACAAGGATGGACAAGGCAAATGGCCTCCTCCCAAATCAATCCCACTTCCGGGAATTCACTTTAAGGCCATGGGTGTGAAGGATAGCCTTTAGGGCAGCTTTCCATGGCTCCAGAATGTGGGGAGGAATATTTTCCACAAGGGCAGAAAATGGTAAGTGAGGAGAGGGCTCTGTGAGGGGTGGTAGTAGCCAGACACTCACCCTAGCACATGACTGAAAGAGCAAAGAACACAGACGTGGGCCTATTCACCAGGTCAAGGAAGGGGGTTCCTTGCCAGCAATGGGGGGCAAGGGGTATTGAAGAACCATATTGGGCACCAAATGTAGTCAATCCCCCAGGTCTGCTGTGGAATTTTGTGATCCAATCATGAACGAAAGGGGGTGAGAGGCACAGAGTCAAGATGCAGACCCTGGGAATTGGGTGAACGCAGTCAGATGGCCAGCTTCCATGGATTAGTTTATTGGGTGCAAGGTTAGGGGTATTGTATTGTTCACATTCTGCTCTCCTCTTATTATATCGTCTTGTGATTGGTCCAGGTCTGCCACTCAGCTGCTTGTATGGTCTTCCCTGCCTAGGGCAGGTTAGGTTGATGAGGGACAAGCTCTGTGCAGGCACACTGGGTAATTCTCAGGATACTGGGTACTACATCATTCCACAATTTATTGTTCTTTTTTCAATTTATCTCTTCCTTCTTATAAGTCCCAGAATTCTTTGCTTATAAGATCCTTAAATTCTTAATATAAACTCCTCAATTTGTCTAATCATATTCATAATTGTTCTTTTGGTATCTGTATTCTAGTTATATTCAAGGCATCTTTACTAGAGGTATTTGAATAGGGGTATTAGTATTAGGCAGAGATCCATGTGAATCTTTTTTTTGTTGTTGTTGACCTTTAGACATTTGGGTAGCTTCTGTTGGGAGTGGTTCTAATGTGAAGCTTAGGTGTATATGGTGTAGACACTGATTTTGGTTATATTCTTCAGGTGTTTGATAACTTTTAATTGATGTACAGGAGTGGATAATTTAGGTTCCAAAATCTCAACTCTATCCTAGCACTGTACAGGCCAACACCCCTCACCCAACCAGCAAACAGTTCACCCAATGGACTAAGACATGCAGCACCCAAGCCTGCCTGAATACCCCAAGCCTGTGAAACCCACAAGCCAAGGGCTCCAGGAACTCCCAGTCCTGTGGGCTGGAATGTTATAATGCCTCTGCTACAATGCAGCTGGAGTCTGCCCCATTCAACTAGGTTGAACTCCAATCACCCACAGGTGAGATGAGTTCACAGAAAAACTGTACACCACCCTTAATCAACCACCTGATCCTCTAGGGCCAGGTGTCAAGGTCTGTACCTTGGCTCAGTAGGAGAAAGCCTCAGCCAACCCTGGGGCTATCCCTGTTGTCTCATGACAGCCTCAGGTGTTGCCTAAAGCATCAAATTGTAGTCCCTAAGGATCCAAATGCCGTCGGACCATGTGCAACACTTCCCAAAGTTCTTCGGGGCCCCTAAGTCCTCATCCCTTATGTTGCCATTAGCTGTTCAGAACATCACATGTGAGTCACCATCTTGGAATAGCCTGAATTTTGTTGTTTTTAATGACACAGTATGTGCTGCATAAAAACTTGTCAATGTCATGTTTTTAGAAGAATGCTTAGTAATCATGTCTTATACATGATTATATACAGGATGATATACTGCAGCATGGGGAAGCCTATTAAATACTGTGCATTATATTTTATTTTCCTACTGACCTAAAGAAGACATAATGACTATGATTGATATTGGGGAAGAGACCAAAATTAGATTCATTTCAACTTCCAATGGGATGTTCCTCCTTTAGATTCAGGATCGATGGGTGGACCCTAACAATAATAATGGAAAAACTCTGAAAACCCAATTACATTATTTACTTGCAATTGAGTATTATGTTATATAATCATCAGCAATTTTGTCAAGCATTTTAATTTATCTACTGGAAAGAGACAAAATCCTTGACAGTTAGCATATTTTTCTTCTCATATCTTCATGAAAACAACTAGGTAGATTTACTAAAATTGACAATGTATACTTTATTTGCAAGACGGTATTATGTAGTAAATGAAGTGTATATACCCTCAGAATAATGTCTGTGACATCTCTTTGTCTGTTTTTCTACAGAGTAAGGTGAATTTGTAGCTGTGGTAGAAAAGGGTACCAAAATAAACCTGGGTAAAAATGATCAAATATTCTTGTCTTGAAACCTGCCATTATGCTTACCCCAGTCAAAAACTCAGCATTGGTGTTTAAATTTTCAAATTATCTTCTCCTGTTTCAAATAATGTGTGTAATTTTACATTTAAGAATAACTAATTTATGCTGGGCATGGTAGCACTCTCCTTTAATCCTAGCACTTGGGAGGCAGATGCAGGCAGATCTTTGTGAGTTCAAGGCCAGCCTGGTCTACAGAGTGAGTTCCAGGAGAGCTCTGGTTATAGGAAGACCCTGTCTCAAGAAAAGAACGACTAATTTATGTCCAAATAAAAACGTAATGTAGAGAAACCCATCCAGTAAATACAGGCAACATTTATACAGCCCCAATTAGCAGATATCTGTGTCCAATTTTACAGAGATAGGGAATTTAGTTTTACCCCAAATTATCAAATCTGGATGGAAAATCCTACACATGTCATGATGGTGACCAAACGAAGTCCAGTCCATCTTTACTACAATCTCACAATTTACCCCCATCTCCTTAGCCTTTACACTCTGATATACCCTGCTTCCTCAATTGGTCCCTACGCTTTGGGGAAAGAGGTTGTATTAGTCACTTTTCTGTTGCTGTGATAAAACCACCATGACCAAGGGAACTTATATAAGAAAGAGTTTATTTGAGGTTATAAATGACAGTTCCATGGAATTAGAGTCCATTGTGGTGGGGAGGCATGTTGGCCAGGGCTAGAGCAGAAAGCTGAGGTTCATATCTTCCAATGAGCACAGGAAGCAGAGAGAGAACAACTGGAGACTTCCAAGGCTTGTTGAAGTCTCTAAGCCTGCCCTGAGTAACGTACTTCCTCCAGCATGGCTACACCTTTTAAGAGTTCCCAAAAAAGTGCTACCATCTGGGGACAAAATGTCTGACTACTTGAAGCCTAGGGAGGACATTCTCATTCAAACCACCACATTCCACTCCCTGGCCCCCATAGGCTCATGAACAGATAAAATTCAAAGTGCATTTTGTCCAACCTTAAAAGTTCCCATAATCTTTACCAGTCTCAATACTATTCAAAAATCTATAGACCAAAGTCTATTCTGAGTCCCAGGCCAATCTCTTAACTGTAAGCTCCTCTAAAATCAAAAGAGAAATTACAAAATTACAAAATACCAATGTACAGTGGAACCGAATATGCATTCCCATACTCAAAGAAAGGGATAGACGCATAGTGAGGAAATATAGGACAAAAACAAGACTGAAAACTATGATTTTACTTTGAACTACCTTTTAGCATTTACTTAAAATAACATAGTCTTTAAATTTCAGAACTCTGGAGGGAGCGATAGGTTGATTTCTGTGGGAGTTTTCAGGCCACCTGGGTCTGACAAAAAGCACTGGCTCTGATAAATTATTTCTTGCTAACTATTAGTAAAAAAATACCATTAACAAAATAAATTAAAATATTTGTTTAATTTAAATGAATTAAAAAAAACCTGTTTTATATTTCCCTTTAAGTCCACCTTAAAAAACTTGGGCATGTGTATGTGAATACATGTTTCTATTTTATCTCTTATAACTTTAAATGTTTATTACTATCAAGGAGTCAACATTAAATAATGATAAATAATTTCAATTCCTAAACACTGTTTTATATATTTTGGTATTACCAATTTTTAATTGCTTTTATATAAATTTAGGGGTGTTAACTTGTGTATACATCTAAAAGTTATGGTGAAATGGACGTCTGTGGTTGATCTTTTGGATTTGTCCTGCCTCTAGATTCTGCTTTATATCCAAGTGAGACATATGGATGAATAAAATCTTATGATACCAGTTATGGACTACATTTAACAAGGAGCTGTTGGTTAGGGGGCCCTAGAAGTCTCCAAGTCAGAGGCTATCTCCCTGTGATGTTAGGGTGCTTGCAAAAAGGAGGCATTAAGACCCTACTGTTGAAGACGTAGTGTTGGCATGAAAAGGATGTATAGAGACCTTGCCTTCCAAATGGACAGTTATCCTTCATCATGCCAGAGAGCATTATATAGACCACTGAAAGAAAATAGTCTCCTGATTCAAGCAAGATTTGTCAGCTACACCTCACTTGCCTGGAGATTTGTGCATTTAGTGGTGGCCTGATATTTGGATGCCCCAAAAGTTAATTGGCTATGGCTCACTCCTTGGGATAGATGGCACACCGCTGATACCATAAGCTTGCATCCACTAATGTCATAGCTTGCATACTTGAAACATGTGCACGTTATTTTACATTTCAGATTTGATATAAAATGACTGAGATATTTTATTCTTGAAAAAGACAGTAATTAGCCTTCATCTGTTTATGTACTAAAATGTGCTTATGATAAACTGCGTTGTTTCACAAAAGATATTCCTAGAAAAGACATTCTAATGTGAAGGATGGTGGTATTTCTAAACATTTATACCCAATACAAAAAACCTGACTTGTCATTGTCATGATAATTATTATCTGCTTAAGTGCCTGTGCTACCTGCTATTTGTGGTTTATTATTAGACTAATTAAGAAAGGGAAATCTGGATGAGCTGCCACCCTGTGGAAAACAATGCCTGAACACACCCTCAAGTCAATATGTAATATCAAAGAAAAAAATGTACTTCTTTACTTCTCACCCACTTTTGTCCCTGTGTGGTTTGAATGAGAATGGACTCCATAAGGCATCAAATATTCAGAAAATTTGTCTCCAGTTAGAGGCACTGTTTTGGGAGGTTTTAGAAGTTCTGGCCATGCTGGTGGAAGTACATCACTGGGTGTAGGCTTAGACAATTAAAAAAGCCTTGCCTGTCTACAGTTGCTCTCTCTCTCTCTGCTTCCTGTGCTCATTGGAAGATATGAACCTCTGCTTCCTGCTCCAGCCCCTGCCACCATGTCTCCACACCATGATGGACTCCAATTCCTTGGAACCATCAATCTTAAGCTCAAATAAAATCTTGCTTTTTTAAGTTCCCATTGGTCATGGTGGTTTTATTACAGCAACAGGAAAGTGAATAATGCAATATTTGGTGCCAGAGAGTGGTCTGTTGGCTCCGAAGAACCTGATTATGTGTGTGTTTGGAGAAATGTGGAAGACTTTAGAATTTTGGGCTAGAAAAGCTGTTGAGTGTTATAAGGAGAGCTTAACATGTCTTTCTAGTGGAAGCCTGGATGAAAGCAATGCTGAGAAAAATGTAGTTCCACAGGAAAATAATGACATAAGCAGCAACTGGGATATTTTGTCAGAGTCTTGCTGGAGTTTGCCCACAGCCCAAATGGTTGCCAGAAGATAAGTTGAAAAGCAATGGACTAATTTCTTTGGCAGATGATATTTCAAGAAAGGCTAATGTAGAAATGGTGGTGTGACTATTAATGGTGAATATTATAAAGTGAAAAAGAGCAACAGGGGCAGAGAGAAATGCAGAATGTACAATTTGGATCAGAAAAGTGTACTAGGGAGAGTAATGTTGGAGACCAAGCAGGTGAAGGAGAGGATCCCTTTGATAAGGAGATTAAAGTGATTATGAAGAGGTCTAGAGATTTACAAGTAAACATGAGAAACAGTACCTTAAGGGCAAAACAACCCACAGCTAAGCCTCCAACTTTTGAAAGTAAAATACTGAAATGGTTTTCTACCACAATATGTCCAGGACAGAGAAAAGCTATAAATGTGCTTGAAATAGACCAAGGTCCACCCCCAAATTGCAGCCAAACTCAACAGTTTCATTCATGTGGTTTTGGCTTTAGAGGCATGTATGTATGATGCAAGAGTGAAAGGGTTGTACATTCTTCCTCTGCTGTTTCAGACAGCCACCTATGCCAGGCATAGTGCAGCAGGGATGTCCCTGGATAAAGAAGGCCCTGATAGGCCATTTTGTGAGGCTGTGAAGATGAAGCCTAGTTGGCAGTGGAGACCCCAAGAAGACATTCAAGATGTCAGAGCTATGAAATATTTTCCAAAGAGCTGTATGCAGGGAGTGGTACCAGTCTAAGAAAGAGATGTATGCTGCACGCAAGCCTGGAAGAGCTGAGCCATCTAAGCTCTTTTGAAGTACAGTCCCAGAAGTCTCACGTGAAGCTACTGGCCTTGGTGTTTCCCTGCTAGTTACATGATTTTGGATAAAGTGTTACTAAGAACTGAACTGGGGAAGTCATGTGATCAGTTCAGCAGCTGGTGTACACACAGCAGGCAGGCAGGTGGTTCCAGAGTGCAAGCTACATGTAGTTAGGGACACAATGAATAAAAAAATGAAAATTAAAAAAATTTTTTTTTCTTTCCCAATAAAGAAGTTTAAATGCATTAAGGTTAGTTTTTGAGTAAAGCATTCAAGGTGAAATACATTCGAAAGACCAAAACTGAATTTTAGTGCCTACGACATTTAAATCGATCAACCAATTAATTGATTGCACACATATGTTTTTAAATTTTATTTATTTTTATGTGTATGAATGTATTGTCTGCATGTAGATTTGTGCACCCATGTCATGCATTGCTGCAGAAGTCAGAAGAGGGCATCAGATTCTCTTGGAACTGGAGTTAAAGATGTTTCTTAGCCACCAAGTGGGTGCTGGGGATTGAACCCAGGTCCTCTGCAAGAGCGGTCAGTGCTCTTAACCTCTAGAACATCTCTCCAGCCATACACACATATTTTTCCTTAAAAAGATGTTTAGGGTAACTAGGGTTTAAGCAAAAATATTACATCTTAATCTGGCATGCTGAGATGGAGATTAAATCAACAGATTTTGTATAAAATATTTTATGGGATCCTTTTAAATGCCCATAACTTAAAATTATCTTGAGATACCTAGCCCAAGAGATGTAACTACTTAGGACCTTTCTTTTTGGCACCATTTTATAGGTACGGTTACTAAGGGGTGCACTGTTGACATGTCCTATTGCTGATGCATTGTTGACCTGCCCTGTTGCTGATTAGGACTGCTGGTCCATGGTTTTCTTGGAAGGCTGATAATCCTTTGTTTGTTTGTTTGTTTCTTTCTTTCTTACTTTCTTTCTTTCTTTTTTTCAAACAGAAAGGATTTTAAGGCTGATAGTCTTTCAACAGCCAGTGGATTTACATCACTTAAACATATGTATTTTCAGACTAGGGATTTAAACACTGAATGAGACTGAGAACTACTGGATCAACTATGAGTTGGGATTAAAACTCCAGTGATCATCTGGCCTCCTGGGGAAAATGTTTTCAATGTGTGGCCATAAATCCATTCATGGAAACTTGTGGTAAACAGTTAAAAAACTACATTTCAATATTTTGGCAACCATACCTGCCCTCTCTTAATTTAAATGTCTTGAAGCTTACTGAAATCTGCAATTCTCCAGGGAGTACCTGATTCTCTGTTGCTATAGAATTTTGGGTCTTACACAGTTTGAGCCATAACATATAGGCTATTTATGTATTTTATTTCTATGATTAATTAACAAGTGCCAAGGAGCTATGAGTCAGACTATTATAAACATAGTGTTGCCTATTTTGTATTTAAGTTACCCAGTTGAATCAGGGAAATTGCCACTCTATAATCTGGCATAAGGAGAAGCCCAATGACAGAGCTCTTGAAATATCCTGGACCCCATCTCATCAGTCTCTGTTTTACAGTTCTATTAATGTTGGTGTACTGCATTCCCTCCATCTGTAGTTGTTTAGGGTTTAAACATCATATAACTTTTTACACTTCAGCATTCCTAAGATAATGTAATCCTTCATCAACACAACCCAAGGAATAGCCCCATTTATAGCTCTTTGACTCACACTTAAGGCAGCCAAGCAAATAAACCCATGGCATACTGCAGGAAACTGCCTGCAGCTACCCAAGGGTTAATTGCAGGAGCCTGCTTGCAGCAACTCAGGGGTTAATGACTCTATCTTCTGAGCAAGTACTCATATGCACTGGTGACCTCTTAAGTACAAAAGCAACATGTCTGTTCTTTAGATTTCAGGAACTGAGTTAAAAATGCAGCCTAAGTAAGTTCCACAGCCCAGAGATCTTGCTTATGTGACAAATGATATGTATCTGCTGTTTAACTTCCTCTTGTGGGATTTTCCACAGCCTGCCTTTATATTTGGAGCTTCTGCTCACAATAAATGAGACTTGATCAGAACCCTGTCTTGTCTCCATTTATCGTGACCCTTGCCCTTCTCCCCTCTCACTTTCTCTTCTAGGACCCTGTTGAATGACCTGTGGGACAGGTCAGCATATTTTATAATTTAAAATTTTTTCCTGAGAGTTGAATGTGTGAGTGTAGTATTTACATTACTTCTACCATTCCTGTCATTCTGATACCTACTCTTGTATACCTACACTTCCTCTCATGTTCATGACATTTTCTATACTATTATTGTTGCACTTATATTGTGGTTCCCCAGTAGTATATCCAATCCCAAGTGAAAAGTAATAAGCAAAAGTGAATATGAGCAATATTAAATAGGTACTTAGAAAATTCCATAAGCTTTAGCATTGAACTCAGAATCTCAAATCAAGAAACTCAGCCTGATCTAAGTCTATAGTGTTTTTCAGACATTACTCCAATCACTTAAACTCAACTCCACACGTATTCCACAAATATCTGCCTCAATGAACTGGAAAACTCAACCAACTTTCTGGGAACTCTTGGACCACATAAAATGCCGCACCTCTTCAACATATCCTAGAGGAATATGATAGTTTCAGTAATTCACTGTGGAATAGCCAGAGAAAATGAACATGGTACTATAGATTATAGACAAATAGTTTGTTACAATTAAAGAGGAATGAGATAATTAAGCACATCTAAGTAAAGCCAAATGTCACTACTATTCTGACATAATGCTATGCGAGATATTGTTGTGGTTATTAGCTTTAAAGTTTTGGTTGGAACATTGATTGATTTTATTCCTTAGCAGCTTGAATAGTCTGCTTTAAAACTATGAAAGGTAGTCTTCAGGGAAGAGATTTCCAAGTCAGTTCCAGCTCCATCTGTCCAAGTCATTAGTATGAATTATGCACTGTATTCAGCAATAGAATTTTAGCTTTGAATTTTGGGAGGTAATCAAGGGGTGTTGCAGTAACCTGTGTTATACTGAGAGTCCCCTGCAATCCCCTGATGAAGAGTTCTGAGAGTAACATTCATACCAGACCTACTATCCAAGGGGGAAGAAACACTGATGGGGAAACAAGAGTTCAAAATACTTTATTTTGCATCTGGGCTGAAGAAATTTCTTGAATTTCATGACTGACCCATCTCAACGATTCTGCTGGTTTTGAAAAATATAAATTACCAATATGTTCTGGTTTGTTACTTTGCCACTCAAGAGATCAATAAGAACCCACACCTCCTGCCCAAGTTGACCTTGGGATTCCACATCTATAATGTCTTTCATAATCATCGCAGAATCTTGGTGGGTGCATTGATGTGGCTTTCTTGAACAAATGATGAAATTATCCCTACCAACAAATGCAAGATTCAAAGGAAAGGTGCAGCTGCAATTAAAGAAAATCTAGCAGATTTTTCAGCTGAAAGTGGAATCCATTTGGAAATTTATAAAACCTGACAAATAAGAGCATTTAATAAAATGTTATGATGTTCCCACATTCACAGGTTCACATGCAAAGATTCACATTTATTTTATTTTTGCCCCAGGCCACTTATGACACATTGCAGGGAATTAAATTGTTTCTGCAATTGCCAAGATTGGAAAGAATAGTATAGAATAAAATTACATGTGAGTACCAACAATCCCTATTGAGGTATTTTCCTATGATCAGAATCAATCCATTTTCTTTCCATAGGGAAGACTCAATGTTGTTGTTGACAGCTGCATGCCCCTTAACATAATCACACAGTGCAAATATTTCAAGGGAGGCCTCAAACTTGCACTGTGATTTATCCACATCATCTAACCACTATTATTTTGCACATTACCTAATATGTATACTGTTATCTATTCAAACTTCAAGAGATTAATACATTACAACTGAAATATTTTCTTTCTGAATGTATTTTTCCAAAGACAGAACCCCTCTTCCATTCTGTATTTAGCATATCCACGAGTCAAAAACTTGAAAAATTCTTCTCCAATGATTGTCTACTGAAACGTCCTGTTTTCAACTCATTTCTGATACAAAACAAACTGATGCCTCTTAAATATGACTAACTGTAGAATTATTTATTTCTTGTTTGTTTTTCAGAATAAGAATGAGAGAATATCCCTGAAGAGGAATTTCTCATCAAATATTCAATTCCATGAAGCCCTTTCTGACAGAATGCTCCCTCCAGTGGATAAAATCTCCTGTGATGTGAACCATGTTTTACTTTTCTTCTCAGGTAACATAGAAAGCATTTGATCCTATGCTCAATGACAAGTAATGTTTTCCATCACTGTATAAAAGGTCTTAAAAGGATGACATTCTATTTAGAGGCATGATCATACTGCTACTGCACTTTGGCTGGAATTGGGTGGTACTGTTTCTGTCTGATTACCAGAAAAGATAGAAGGTTCTCTGGGATGTAAGAACAGAGATGGCAAGAAAAAATATTTGTGTGGCTTTTTCAGAAAAACTCCATATTTCTAGTAATAATCTGGAAATACATAAAAGGCAGCAAATTACTTTAAAGATTCACATGCAAATGTACATATACTATATGGTGATATAAATCACCTTGTGATGTTGATCATGGTACAAGTGTACTATTATTCAAATATACAATTGTGGATTGTGGCAAAACATTACTCAGCCGAATGAGAAAGCATTTTCCATATAATGAGCCATGGAATCTATTCAATCCATTGCTCAAGTATTCATGGGTTTGTAACCTTCCATGGTTTGGGGTGGTTGACATATGAAGGACAACATCTTTCAAGAAAACTGAGTCATCTTTTTCAAGAAACTCTCAAGAAAAGAAAATAGATCATTTGAGTTTTTGCCCAACTCCCATTTCCAGGATGAGATTTCTTTTGGCATTATCTTGAGTAGGTCATATCAGTTCTTTCTCCGTTTCTATAATGTCTTATGATGAAATTATCAGATGTGTGGAAAAATATTGTGTTCTTATAATCATCTAACTCTCTTATTTTTTTTTTTTTTTTTTTTTTTCTGAAACAGGGACTCCCTGAAGCCCCAGCTGTCCTGAAACTCACTTTGCAGACGAGGATGGCCTTGAACTCACAGAGATCAACCTGCCTCTGGCCCCCAATTGCTGGGATTAAAGGCTCAGTTAAATCAGTCTTTTGGGCATATGGTCAAGTGGTATATCAGAACTGTGTGCTAGACCTATCTCTAGAGTTTTTAGGAAATACCACACTTGTTTCTACATTGTTTGGCCCAGATTGCACTTTCAGTAGCAGTGAATCAGTATATTCTATCCCCTCACCCAACCCAGCATTTATTTTTTCTCGGTGTATGCCGCCACCTACTGGTTACTCTCCCTCAAGACCAGAGAAAAGTTCCAACAGGTTCTCAGAAGAGTGTAATAATAGCAGCACTGGGGAGGCAGAGGCAGGAGGACCTGTGTGAGTTCAAGGCCAGGCCTGTCTACAGAGCGAGCTCAAAGTCAGCTTGGACTAAAGGGAGACCCTGTCTCAAAAAGACAAAAAAAAAAAAAAACATAAGTTAAAATACATTTAAGGGGGCTGGAGAAATGGCCTAGCAGTTAGGAGCACCGACTGCTCTTGTGGAGGACCCAGATTTGATCAGCAGCACCCACACGGTGGCTGAGAATTATCTGTAACTCCAATTCCAGGAGAACACCAGTTCCAGCGGAATCCAACACCCTCTTCTGACCTCCGTGGCATTGCATGACAAGACCTACATGCAGACAGTACATCCATAATTTAAAAAATCATTAAAAATAATACATTTAGAGATTTATTATAAATTAAACTTAAAATTATATAAATTAGCTTAGTTTATCTAGTAATTTTAAAACACGATATATGTCTGCCGGGCATGGTGGTGCACGCCTTTAATCCTAGCACTTGGGAGGCAGAGGCAGGAAGATGTTTGTGAGTTCAAGGCCAGCCTGGTCTACAGAATGAGATCCAGGCCAGCTGAGGCTACAGGGAGACCAAAATAAAAGAAAAACCCACAATGTGCGTCATGTCAAGATTTATTTAAATAATGACCAAGTTTTGAATACATGCTGTGTGTTATTAAAAATAAAAACACCTGTATTAAATAAAATTGGTCACATATTATTAATATAAAATTAGTAACTTGGCAGCAGACTACAAGACATAGGCGTAGGAAATGACTTCCTAAATCAGACAGCAGCTGCGCATGAATTAAGGTCGACAATTGACAAATGGGACCTCATTAAACTCAAAAGCTTCTGTACATCAAAAGAAACAAGGAAGTGAAGAGAAATCCCACAGAGTGGGAGGAAACCTTCACCACAGAAACATCTGACAAAGCATTGATTTTTAGAATATATAAACTGCTCAAAAAACAAAGAAGAAAGAAAGAAAATGACCCACTCAATAGATGGACAAAGAGCTGAACAGAGACTTCACATGAGGAATTAGAGATGGATGAGAAACACCTTAAGAAGTGTTCAACATCACTAATCATTAAGGAAATGCAAATCAAAATCCCTTTAATATATCATATTACTCCAATAAGACTGACTAGGATCAAGAAAACAAATGATACCAAGTACTGGAGAGGTTGTGGGGAAAGGGAAACACTCATCCACTGCTGGTGGGAATGTAAACTCACACAGCCACTATGGAAATCAGTGTGGAGAACCCTTGGAAGACTTGGGATGAACTTGCTACCCGACCCAGCCATACCACTCCCAGGCATGTACCCTCAAGACTCACCCCACCACAGAGATACATGCAAGGCCATGTTTATTTCAGTTCTCTTCACAATAGCCAGGTGCTGGAACCAACCCAAATGCCCCTCAACTGATGAGTGGATAGAGAAAATGTGGTACATCTACACAATAGAGTTCTATGCAGCAGTAAAGACAGACGACATCATGAGCTTTGCAGGAAAATGGCAGGAGCTAGAGGACATCATGCTGAGTGAAGTAATACAGTCCCAGAAAAACAAACGAAGAATGGTATCCCTCATCTGTGGATGCTAGTGCCAATTACCTAGTTGTAACTATTTCTTGTGCATGGCCCCTTGAGCTTTTGTCTAAAGCAGTTGGGAGTGATGCATATTGGAAACAAACTAACAAACAAAAAGTCCTAGACTTAAAGCTCAGTTTTGATTTTTTCAAATAGGTTTCATTTTCAGGATTTACTCAAAAACTAACCTTAATCCATTTAAAAAATACCAGGGAAAGGCTTTCTTCACAGTATCCTGGACCATGTGGCTTATGATCTGACTGTATATGTCTGCCTGGTGTATGCATACCAAACATTGAGCTAAAAACATGGCTTTTTATTAAAAAATTATCCTAAATCATGGTCGGTTTTTTGACTGCCTTTTAGAATGAACTTGAAATAACACCATCTTTTAATTTCAGCACTCCAGAAGGAGAGACATGTGGATTTACATGGGAATGATCAGGCAAGCCCAGTCTGACAAAAAGCCATAACTCTAATAAATTCTTTCTTCATAACTATCAGTTTGTGTGTCAGAAAAAAAAAACATTTTCCAGAGCAGTGACATTTCATGGACATGACAAATAGATCACAAAAACAAAATTTAACTAATCACACTACACACTAATAGTTTTGCTCCAGGGTAGGCCTTGATCATTCCTGAATCTTTTGGCCTTGGGCAGCTGAAATTTTAAGAGTCTTTTAAATCAGCCAGTCTTGGTGGCCCATAACTTTAATTCCACCATATCTTTAATCCCTGCCAGCTGCTACAAAGACACCTTGTCTCAAAGGAATAAAATACAAAACAAGGCAAAACAAACAAACAAAAAGCCCTGCATTTTCCTAGCAAGTAGTGTTTTCATTAACAGTTAGTCAGAAGTCTTTTTCCAGCTGGCTTTGCCCTGGGTGCTTGTGTTTAATCTCTGAAATTTTTTAGGCTTCTCTATGCAATTGTAAGACAAAGTTACCTACAGAAAACTATGGATAAATCAAACTCATAAAACCTATTTATATGCAAAATTTCTAATCAAATCTAGACCCATGTCCCCTTTCTTGCCCACCCACCACACCAGAACCTATGCATTATGCCAAACATGTTTTTCATTTTCCCTCAGTCTCTTTTAAAATTTTCAATGCAGAAGCTTACTGTTTTGAGCAGAAGTTCACCATTTCAGTCAGTTCTTTGACCCAGTCTTTTTGTTGTTGTTGTTGTTGTTGTTATTGTTATTCACTCCAAATTTCTCCACTCCAAAATATGCATATATGTGTGCCACATATATCAAAGGTTTTAGCATTTTCAGCTTTTTTTTTCTTTATTAGGCTGAAAGATGTCATGTTTGAAGGCTCCTCCTTGGCAAGCCCCCAAAAATATAAGTTCTGTCCTTGTGCTCCACACTGGGGTTTTCCCTTCCCATGGTTTCCAAATAAGGTCAAGTAAGCACACTTCCTGTCTTTATCATCCTGTACTGGTCTCTGTGATACAGCCTGGGTTGTCCAACAATGGCAGTCTATAATCTGAAGAGGCTGAAACCTCAGTAGTAGCTCAGTCAACAAGCTGGATGTCTCAGCAGTCCCCATCTGGCACCGAAGATTTAGAGGATTAATGGAGAGAGATGAGTCTTCAGTCCATCTTGGAAAGTTGAAAAGCATTGTCTCATGTCTTTGAAGGATGGAAAAATGGCTGCCACAGGATAGCTGCACTTGCCAGGAAGGCAGGCAAAACAACTGTGCTGTTCTTTTTTTTTTTTCTCTTTTTACTAAGATCTAAAGTTTTATACCTGAAGTACAATTTCTCAGGCATTACTAATTACTTATTTCTGGTTATACTTTCCTTTAGGATGTTTTTAAGGCCACACAGTTAACCCAGATTAACCAAGGTTTTTGTTTTCTCAAGGCCAGTTGAGGATCTGGTCCTCAGGGGTCACTCAGGTTTTGGAGAGATAGGGAGCACCTGGCTCCTTTTGGCTTTCCAATTACCAGTTCCATCCATTTGAGGACAAAGGTCTTACAGACTTTCTTCTTATAGACTAAACACTAGTTGAAGTCCCATTAGTGGATCTACAAGTCCTCAGTGCACAGGAAGACTGTTTACTCACATTTGCAGGACATTTCCAGAGATAACCCCATGCATAGTCCCCTGGGTCTTAGTTGACCTCTGAAGGCAAGGAACAAAGTTATCCCTTAAGACCCTTGGCCAAATTGGTATGGGCATTAAGTATGGTCGTTAAGAATCCAGAAAGGCTAAGTTACACCAGCCTGATACTTTTAATTACTTTATATTATTTTAGAAAAGCTTGGACAGGGGGCTGGAGAGATGGCCTAGCAGTTAAGAGTGCCGACTGTTCTTGGAGAGGACCAGGGTTCGATCCCCAGCACCCACATGGCAGCTGAGAGACATCTTTAACTCCAGTTCCAGGGGAATCTGACACCCTCTTCTGACCTCCTCAGCATTGCATGACACGGATGCACAAACCTACATGCAGACAGTACATTTATACACATATGAAAACAAATAAAAATTTTAAAAATGAAAAGGCTTGGGCAAAATCAGAAGCAGACTTGTATAAGAAATTCCAAGAAGCACTCCAATAAAATAAATACCGTGGTTAGAATAATGCCAGGACAAACTAGTTTTTTCTAGTTTTTTATTCATTCTTTTGATCTTGTATTACTCTAAAATATGTATACATACCCTCCACCCATGTACCAAAAATTCCTATATCCAAAAATAAGTGGTAGCTTAGTTTTAGAACCTATTAAGGCATTCAAAATATAAGAGCATAGCTCTTTTCAGATCATGAAGAATATAACATTACCATTGCTCAGTGTCCCTTACAACTAGGTACTTGGAGCTAGCATCCACACATAAGGAATGCCATTTGTCATTTGTTTTTCTGGGCCTGTATTATTTCATTTGCCATAATATCTTCTAGTTCCATCCATTTGCCTGCAAATTTCATGACGTCATCTTTACCACTGCATAAAACCCTATTGTGTAGAGGTACTACATTTTATCCACTCATCAGTTGAGGGGCACTTGAGTTGGTTCCACCTCTTGGCTATTGTGAAAAGAGCTGAAATAAATGTGGTTCTGCATGGATCTTTGTGGTAAGATGAGTCTTATGGGTTTATACCCAGAAGTGGAATGGCTGGTTCAGGTGGAAAGCTCATTTTGTTTCCTTTAAGGGTCCTCCACATTGCTTCCCATAGTGGTTGTATGAGTTTACATTCCCACCAGCAGTGGGTGAGTCTTCCCCTTTCCCCACAATCTTTCCAACACTTGGTATCATTTGTGTTCTTGATCCTAGCTGGTCTTATCATAATTAGATGATATCTTAAAGTGGTTTTAATTTGCATTTCCTTAACTTTTAGCAATGTTGAACACATTTTTTTTTGTCTTTTCGAGACAGGGTCTTCCTGTAGTCCCAGCTGTCCTGGAACTCACTCTGTAGACCAGGCTGGCCTTAAACTCACAAAGATCCACCTGCCTCTGCCTCCTGAGTGCTAGGATTAAAGGCGTGCACCACCACAGCTACGTTGAACACTTTTTAAGACGTTTCTCAGTCATCTCTAATTCCTGACTTGTGAAGTCTATCTTCAGCTCTTTGCTCCATCTTTTGAGTGAGTCATTTCTTATCCTTTTTTGTTTTGTTTTCTGAATAGTTTATATATTTTGGACTTTAATGCTTTGTCAGATGTATCAGTAGTGAAGGTTTCCTCCCACTCTGTTGGGTTTTTTCTTCACTTCCTTGATTGTTTCTTCACTAACTGATTTATTCTGGATTGGGTTATCCAGTGATTGATTTATTCTCCAAGTATTTTAAACTCACCTGATTTATCCATGCATTGGATTGTCTTATGATTACCTAATCAATGTATCTTCTTCTGTAACAGGAGATACTGAGTTTGCAACAAACTTATTCCTGCCTATGTCATAGCAGTGGAGCATTTAAGCCAAGCTCTACAGCAATGGAAGAGCCCTCAGGAAATTCATGTCTATGCCCACCTGTGCCAGTGAGTACAAAATTCACATTGATTATATGGTATCTTTTTTTTTATTTTCTCTTTATATTGAAACCTGTTTAATTTAGTGTATAGGCATACTTAAGATACTGTCCTATGGGAAGTCATTTCCAACATATGAGTATTTTTGCATGAAATTTGACATGTAGTCTATCAGCAATAATGATGAGGCTTTGTTCTGAGAAATTTATTTTTGGAAGATTTTTGTACTTATGGGATTATCTAAAGTGTTCTTATATCCTTTTATGGTATAGGTCTGCACTTCTGATAACTCTGTGTCAATAGCAGTGGTTTAGGGACATCAGAATGTGGTGACCATAGAGGGAAGAGAAAAAAGTACCTTCCTCAAAGGTTGAAGGAGAGAAATTACCTGCAACTCTTCCAGGTAGAGTCCTTCAACTTTTTATCCTTGATAGTCATAGTAGCTGAAACATGTCCCAGGAGCCATTGTGTAAAGACAGTACAAGCAACAACATTGGGGAATTGTCAAAAATGAAAATTTTTGGGCCTCAATCTTAAACATATTTGTGATACATAAATCTGAGTTTTGGAAACTTACACAAATTTTTGTAACTCAAAGTGTGGTTTGAGATCTATTCAGAGAATAGTGAGGTTGGAAGATCCACAGAAACCAAAAACAATTCTCAGTAAGTGATGGTGGACTCTGTCTTCCATGTGGTTTAAATTTCACAATTTGTTTTGTCTTTAAAGGGAAGACTCAAATGAAGTATAATACCCTTGAAATTACAGAAGAACAGAGAAACTCTACCAGCTAAGATGAGGACCAGTGCCAAACATCAAGTTGGTGCCAGTCCTGCTCCTCCAAAAAGAAGAACCAGCTGCATATTCCCAAGCATGGTGGCTATAGTAACTTCCCACCCTGAGAAAGAGGTCAAGCATTTGCCAGGGGGAGAGAAAATGGAAAAATGCTACCAGTTGTGTATGTTGGGGATATTACATGCACTTCAAGTCCAAAAAAGTGGAGAACTTTGAACACAATTTGTTCTTTAAAAACACCTTAAAAATTAATGCATTTGGAATTCAGGGTGATTTCTTATGTCAAAATGGAGATAAGCACTCTCAAAGTTGCCCACAATTCACTGCCAACAAATGCTCTTATTGAAAAGAGTGTATCCTAGTGTGTCTTCATCTCTCACAATATTTAAAGATTCCAAGGGTAAACTGATGAAGATATCCACAATCAGATTCAGAAGGTGAAATAATCCAGGAAAAGACTCTCTGAGGCCTTGGAGGCAGACAGGCTTGCCAGGCAGGTGGGGAGTATGAGAAACTAAGATGATCTGAAAGCCAAATAAATACAAAGTAGAACAAGGAAGTGAGGCAGGGTCAGGAAACTGATTCTCCATGAAGAATATTTTTATTCTAATTTTAAATAGTGAACTTTCCATGACAACAATGATATTATGCTCAAAATGCTCTTTAAGTTCTTATCAAACAGTACTGGTTTAAATAAACTTTATTTAAGTTCTGATGGGACATGTGGTGATACACATTTCAAGTAACATATCATGAATTTTGTGATTACTAAAGACAGAATCTAATTGTGTCCCCTAAGGAGGCCTCCTGAATGTTAGAAGTAGAGGTATGTACCACCACCCTAAACTAAAATTACTTCTATTTGCTTTCAGCCTATAGGGATAATCTAACTTGAGGAAATATTTAGTGTTTTACATGTACTAATTAGTGAATAATATAATGAATAACACTTATATTAAAAAAGAGATGGCACATATAGCTACAGGTTCATACTCAATTTCTTATGCTTTTTTTCTCTTTGTGGAAATGTTTTTGTAATTTTAAGCTATCAGTAAGGGTGATTTATTTTTCATTGTATATTTTTTCTTAATTTTTTATTGAACTTTTTGTGCATTTCATACATTTCTTAATCAAATTCAGACCCATTCTTATTTCCATGGCCTCCACCCTGCCAGAGCTCATGCATTCTGTATATTTGTATTGAAGTTGTGTACATTTCATACAAAACATCTTCTTTATACCAGTTCTCCCATCCACACTCTCCATAGTCCCCCCCCACACACACTGGATTTCATACATTCTGTCATATATGCTAAGTCAAATCCAGTGAAACAAATGTACCCAGATGTCCCTCAGCTCATTCATCCCATTGAAGAGTGAGCCTATTTAGAATCTCTCTAAGGGAGATGTGCTGGAGAGCTTTAGTGTCATCTCGACACACCTGGGTTGAGGGAGCCTCAATTGGGGAATAGGCTCCATAGGATTGGCCTGTGGCCACATCTGTGGAGTATTGTCTTGATGGTCGAGCAGTGTGGGAGGGCCCAGCCCACAATGAGTGGTGCCACCCTGGACAGATTTTGTACCATATAAAAAGGTGGGCTGGGCATGAGTCAGAGGAGCAAACCAGTGAACAGAATTCCTCCATGGCCTGTGCTGTTCAGCTCCTGCCTCCAGGTTCCTGCCTTGAGCTCCCTGAGTGATGAACTATGACCCAGGAGATGTGAGCTGAATAAACCCTTTCCTCCCCAAGTTGGTGTCGGTCAGAGTGTTTTGTCACAGCAACGGAAGACAAAGTGCAACAGGAAAGAATCTCTGATAGGCTCTCACTCACTCCTCAGTAATCAGTTTCCAATAATGGTTAGGGCATGTTTCATATTTCTCAAGGTCTATGCTGGGATTTTGTCTGATTGTGTTTGTCTGGGCAGTCTGCATTCTGAAATCAGTGTTGTAAGTTCATATGAGCAAGTTTCTAGAATCCTGAAAGTCTCTTTTTCCTTATGGTCATGTGTGGGAGACAAAGTGTGCCTGAAGTGACAGACTGAAGAGAAATGGCGCTTGGTCTGTAGCCATGGCATTTGGTCCACAGCCAAAAGGCGATGGCTGAAGAACAAAGTGCGCATGCTTCAGTAACTTTCAAGATGATATGTTACGTTGTCAATGAATATAATATCTTACATAAGAAATTGTATCTGTGAACACAAAACTTCTTACATAAGGAATTGTATCTATAGACGCAAAGCTGCTGATTGGCTCATTATTGGTATAAATATTCTTGGTCTCTAGGCTATTGTTGTTAGTAGTGTTAGTAATTGCATGCAATTGTTAGTAGCACTAGTTAAGATGTAAATAATTTTTAAAAGAAACTACAAGGAACAAGTTAAATGAGTGATTAATTCCCGGTCTGCCTCTGATGATTCGTGTTGCTGGACAGCACAACTGGTGGCCCGTACAGGGACGGTGTGGGAACCTTGCTGCAGCACTCTAAATCATCGCCACGGGGGAGAAACTGAGGAACTCTGCAGGTAAAAATGCAGACAGTACATTCATACACATACAGAAAAAAAGTTTAAAAAAAATAAAAGCTCTGGGCCCAGAGTGTTAAGGGAGCAGGGATGTAAGATATAAAAAATAAAAACTAGAAGTGTAAAATAAAGAAAAAAGAAAATAGAAAAAGGGACCCAGAAAATAAATAAAATCGGCTCAGAAATATCAAGAAATTAGATGACTAGAGTCATAAAAGATTTGTTAAAGTCCAATGGGACTGCTATAAAAGACAATACACCAAAACTTATGTAGAAACCATGTTAAAGGTGAGTCCATGGTTTCTGGAAGAAGAAGGTTTTTTAAATGTTCCTCATTGGGAGCAACATAAAAAAACTTAGAAAGACAAGAATATTTAGAGCCACTGCCTAAGGGAACATTTCCAATGTGGTAGTTTATTAGAGAATGCCTTGGCTCCTCTAAGCCTATGGTTAAGGCTCAAATCGCCCATGGGAAGGAAACGTTGGAGGAAATAAGAGAGCGGGAATCCCAAAGAAATGGAGAGGAATCAGAGGGGGAAGAGTTAAGTGTATATGAGTTAGAACAAGATTTGGAAAAGGATCCACTTCCAAAGAAGCCTTCGCCTCCACCTCCCCCATGGGAAAAGATAAAACGAGACAGAGGGAGGTCATGGAGAAAGGTTGAACAAGACAAAGGGAGGCCATTACCTTCCCTCTGGGATATTGATGAGGTCACCACCTGTATAAAGAGGATGTTTAAAATTCGCAACGACTCCTAAAGGCAATGGGAATGGACTGTCATAGAGGATCAGAATGAACAGATATCACCAGCCACTAGATTTTAAATCAATTAAACAATTAAAAGAAGCTGTGGCCACTTATGGTCCTCAGGCACCTTTCATTGTTAGTATGCTGGAAACTCTGGCTGGTATGAATTTATGCCCTGAAGATTGGAAAAGATTGCGTACAGTGATCCTCTCTGGTGGTTCCTACTTAGTTTGGAAGACCACCTGGCAGGAACTGTTTATGGAAACTGCCCGCAGAAATACTGTGGCAGGCGTTCCTCAAAGGGATATAATCATGCTTACTGGTGAAGGTGATTATGCTGCACTAGCAGCCCAAATACAATATGATCCAGGAGTTTATACTCAAATTGCTGTGGCTGCTACACGAGCTTGGAGATCTATTCAAGGAGTAGGTGATTTACATGGACAGCTGTCAAAAGTGATTCAGGGAGCAAATGAGCCTTATGCAGATTTTGTAGACAGACTAATCAAAACAGCAAGTAAAATATTCAGAGATGTGGACCAGGCTGATTAAGCAGTTGGCATATGAACAGGCAAATAAATGGTGTAGAGAAGCCATTCGGCCCTGGAAGAATCGAGATCTCTCTTCTTATATTAATGTTGGCAGAGATATTAATGATGCCACAGTCACAGGGGCTGTGATTGCTGCTGCTATACGTGGAGTTTCTCCACTAAGATCAGAAAGTAGAGCTAAATCTAAATGTTTCAATTGTGGACAACCTGGACATTTGAGAAAAGATTTCCCTCAAAACAGAGGAAATCCTTTCCCTCAATCACAACTGCGACCTCCAGGCATATGTCCAAAATGCAAAAGAGGAAGACATTGGACTTATGAATGTAGATCAAAAACTGATTTGGAGGGACATCCTATTCTTCTGTTTTCAAAAAATGGGAAGATGGTCCCACTGCCTCGGTCCCCTCAAATGTATGGGGCAGCCATGGACTTGACTCCACCAATTTACCAAATACAGACAATCCCAAGTCACAATCCCTTCCTATCATTAACTCTCTCTGCCGAGGAACCCAAAGAAGCACAGGATTGGACCCCTGTGCTACCTCCAGACTCATTAACACCAGATATGGGAGTACAGTTGATGGCTTCAGGGATTCATAGACCACTACCTCCAGGAACTGTAGGTTTACTTCTTGGGCATAGTTCAAAAATATTATCTGGCCTTTTTGTCCTCCCTGGGGTTATTTATTCAGACTACACAGGTGAAATTCAAATTATGGTTAATTCCCCAAAAGGCATATCTGTCATTCATCCTGGAGACCACATTGCACAATTGGTATTCCTGCACATTGCAGCACAACAAACTAAAGCAATTCCCCAATCCTGAGGAAATAGGGGCTTTGGATCTATGATTTTTTGGTGTATGACTTGTAACAATAGGCCTATAAAGAAGCTTAATGTTCAAGGCATCCCAATTATTGGACTCTTATATACTGGAGCAGATACTTCTGTTACTGCCCTCAAAGATTGGCCAAAGGGCTGGTCTATACAAAAATCAACAGCCACTCTGACAGGCCTGGGGTATTCCCAGTCTCCTGACAAAAGTGCCAAATTATTACAATGGAAAGATGATGAATATCATTCAGGCCTATTCCAACCTTATGTTCTCAGTTCCCTGCCTGTGACCTTATGGGGACGAGTATTTTAAGTCAAATGGGAGTCCATCTAACTACAGATGAGCCTACAGTTGCTACAAAGTTAATGAAGCAACAAGGTTATATACCTGGAAAAGGATTAAGAAAATGTCTTCAGGGAATAACAGAGCCAATTATTCCTAAACAAAAAACGGATAGACATGGGATAGGATATTCTTTTTCTTAGGGGCCACTGATCAAATACAACCATTAAAAATTACCTGGAAATCTGATGACCCTGTCTGGATCCCTCAGTGGTCCCTATCCCAGGAAAAGATCCAGGAAGCTCATGAACTGGTTAATGAACAATTAAAATGGGGACACATATTACCTTCAATTTCCCCATGGAATTCTCCTATATTTGTTATTAAGAAAAAGTCAGGAAAACGGCATCTTCTCCTGGACTTGAGAAAGGATAATGAAACTATGGTTCTTATGGGTCCCACACAGTCTGGACTCCCTAACCTTGCTGCAATTCCTAAGAATTTTCATATCATTGTTATAGACATCAAAGATTGTTTCTTTAGTATTTCATTATGTGCTGAGGATGCTCCTAGATTTCCCTTTTCAGTTCCTAGTATTAATTGCATGACTCCCAACCAGAGATTTCATTGGGTTGTTCTCCCACAAGAAATGGCTAACAGTCCTACTATGTGTCAGGTATTTATTGATTCTGCCTTGTGACCATTTAGACTCCAGTTTTCTCAAATATTGGTGGATGACATTCTTTTAGCACATAAAGACAAGATATTATTACAAATTTTACAGCCCTTATTCAACAATTACAACATCATGGACTTCATATTGTTCCTGAAAAGGTACAAGAAACCTTACCTATAAAATATTTAGGTTACACTATCATGGATACATTAAATAAATCTAAAAATGTCCACCTTAATACATCCCATCTGAAAATGTTAAATGATTTCCAAAAATTACTGGGACACATAAATTGGATACGACCTACTCTAAAACTTACAACTCATGATCTCAAGCTTTTATTTGATATATTAAGAGGAGATCCTGATCCAACTTCCCCTAGGAAAATCACTTCAGAAGGACAAAAAAGGCCCTAACTTTAGTAGAACAAGCTCTTGAAAAGGCTCATTGTATAAGAATTGATATTACAAAACCAACGCAGTTTATAATTCTGTCCTCTCCACATTCACCCACCTGAGTATTATGGCAAAATGGACCCTTAATGTGGATCCATAATCGTTCTATTAACAGTAAACATATCACTGACTATCCTGAGGCAATAGTCCAAACTATTTTTACTGGCCTTACACAATGTTTAAGAGTTTTTGGTAAACATCCTGATGTTATAATTACTCCTTATACTACAACCCACCTCCAATGGTTATATAACATTTCTGACAGTTGGGCCTTCCTCAAATGCACTACTAATATTCCCATTGAGTGCCATCTTCCAAAGTCACCTTTACTTACACTTTTTAGTCAACACCCAGTAATTTTCCCTAGGGTTATATCAAAGCATCCGCTTCCTAATGCCTTGACTGTATTTACAGATGGCTCATTCAATGGAATTGCTGCAGTTGTTACCCAAGGAGAGTCAAACACTTTTCATGCCCCATATTCATCTGCACAACTAGTTGAATTAACTGCAGTAATTATAGTTATTGAAACTTATTCTACAGAATCTTTTAATATCTTTACAGAAAGCAAATATATTGTTCAGGCTGTTCCTCATTTAGAAGCCGCAGGGACTGTTTCCCCATCCACATCAGCTCATACCTTATTTTTGCAAATTCAAAAATTATTATGGGCCAGAAAAGAAAAATTATTCATTGGACATATTAGAGCTCATACTGGATTACCAGGCCCATTAAGTGAGGGAAACACTATGGCTGACTTGGCTACAAAGCCTATTGTCCTACTTTCTACAGAAGAACAAGCAACAAATTTTCACAAATTATTTCATGTCAATTCAACTACCTTAAGAGCTAAATTTCATTTAACTAAAGAACAGGCTCGACACATAGTAAAGAATTGTCAATCCTGTAGCCCTTTAGTACTGGGCCCTCATTGTGGCATCAATCCTAAGGGACTGCAACCTAATCATCTATGGCAAATGAATGTCACTCATGAGCCATTATTTGGCACTCTGAAATATATACATGTTTCAGTAGATACTTTTTCAGGATTCATTCATGCTTCCCCTCATTCGGGTGAAAAAATAAGAGATGTCATTGCTCATTGTTTACAAACATTTGCCATACTTGGTGTTCCCAAAGTCATCAAGACATATAATGGGCCTGCCTATTCTTCATCTGCTTTCTCCCGGTTTTGTCAAACTTTTGATATTACTCATAAAACAGATATACCATATAATCCACAAGGACAAACCATCGTGGAGTGTAGTCATCTAACTCTAAAGAATATGCTTATAAAACAAAAAGGGGGAGATGTGTGTAAAACCCCTAGAGAGAGACTAAACCTTGCTTTATTTACTTTAAATTTCTTAACCTTGGACAAGGAGGGCCACACTGCTAGTGAGCATCACTGGAATCCTTCAAGGACAGAAAAGCCTTTAGTCATGTGGAAGGATGTGTTGCTTAATAAATGGAAAGGTCCAGATCCGGTATTGATCTGGGGCCGAGGCAGTGTTTGTGTTTTTTTCTCAGGATGAAGAGGTGCTGTGGTAGATTCCGGAATGGCTGATTAGACAGATAAGCCCTCCAACAGACAATCAGGATGATGCCAGAGATGACAGCAATGCGGATCCTAGTTGCTAACCCATCTAAAAAAGTTGTAAAACCCTTTACTGCTGAAAATTTGTTTTTAGACATGTGTGTTTTACTTTCTGCTATTTCTTTTGGCCAAGCAGTAAATGTAAATTATTGGGCTTATATTCCTAATCTTCCTATGTTAGAACCTATTTATTGGGGAGATATGGATTTGCAAGTTTATACTACTCCAAAGATTCTCTCCCCACCATGGAATGATTTTACTTCCTTAAATATTAATGATGGCACTAAATATAATTTCACTCATTCCATGGAAAAGATTCCCATTTGTTTACGCTCTGGTGAATTTTGCTTGCCTTTGGCGTACCAACATTGGTTATTGCTAGGAATAAATATAACTGGAAGCCGGACACTCTTACAGTGACTTTCTGCATGGTATACAAATCAGACATGGGACAATGTTATTAGAGAAATTAAATTGACATTGCCAAATTGCCCTGATTTTACTTATATTGGATTAAAATTTAAACCATTTATATGGTCTGAATGCCTAGGTAAATTAGGAAAAATTATTAAAAACTGATGGGTCAATCGGGGGCCATATGGGCTTTTTGTTAAAACTTGTTCAGAATGGAATACTATTACTTGTGATTTGCTTAAAACAGGCAGAATGACCGAGGACCCAAAACAGGAAGACACCACCTATGATAGGCAGCAATTAATGGCTTGGGGTGATGGCGGTATTGCAGAAAATCAATTGGCCATTTTGACATCTCCTGCTGCGGTGCAGACTCATCTGTGGAAATTGGCTGCAGCTATCAAGCCAATAAACATGTTTAATGGAAGTTTTTCTGGGACTACAGTGTCAGCTGCTATCTATACATTTAGAAAATTTAGTAGCACTAATATTACTGCTTGTGTACCTTTGCCTTATGTAATTCTTATAGGAACTTTCAGTTTTTCATCTAATATTTCCTGTATTGAATATAGACTATTTTCCTGTATTAATACTTCTGTTAGTTTGAATGATAATGAATCTTTAATGGTTTTGCAACAAAAACTCACATTTGGATGTCTATAAATCTTGGTAGGCCTTGGACTCATGATCCCTTAGAACCTGTAATTTTGGAATTTTTTAAGAAGATTTTAAAGTGTGTTAAGCATATGATAGGAATTGTTGTTGCTGTAATTTTGAGCCTTATCACTGTTACTACAACTGCTGCTGATTCTGGTATTGCTTTACATACTACTATTCAAACTAAGCATTATGTAGAACAATGACATCAAGATTCTTATACTATGTGGTCCCATCAAGTTGAAATTGACTCCCATTTACAAACTGAAATAGATGTGTCAAACAAATGGTAGGGTGGTTAGGAAAAAATATGTTGTCGTTGCAAGAACAATTTCATCTTAGATGTGATTGGAATTCAACTACTTTCTGTATTACTGAATTACAATACAATGAAACTGTTATAGAATGGAAGGAGTTTCAATCTTATTTACATGGTAATGCATCAATGAAGGCAAAAATTATAAAACTTAAAAGAGAAATTGAGGATACTTTTGCTAAAAGTATGTTTAATGAGGATGCTGCTACTGTTGCACAAATATTTGCTGATAAACTTACAGGATTAGATCCAAAAGGAATGTTACAAAGTATAACTCATACTGCTGGAGGCATGCTTGGAGTTTTAGCCATTGTAATAAGTATATTTGGAATGTTTTATCTTTGTTGCATTAAGCCAAATCAAGAAAATCTAAATTTAACCTGGATGAAACTTCTTACATTGAAAACTAATAAGGGAAAAACTTGTGGAAACTCAGACATGGCTTGAATGAGGTGTGGCAGAGGACATGCCTCCTGCACTGTTTTTATATATTTACCTAAAGGATGTTCTTATGGGAGCTGGCTCTTAGGTAGGTTCTGGCACCCAACAGGCCCAGGAGCTAAGTACCTATCACTAATTTGAAACAATACTACTCAACTATGGACTGAATTAAAAAATTATGGATTATACTGCAACTAAAACAATGGACTGGTCATTCATGCTCTGCTGGACTATAATGAGCTGAACTGTGGAAGTGGCCAGTGCACGGGTTGCTCTTACAGTTTAGTTTTTGCTCAAAAAAAAAATGACTGACTTAACTAGATGGCCACTAGTCAAAGACAGGTACGTCCATATCCTAGACTGATCAACCTAAGACAGGACCCTGATGCTTAGAGTCAGGACTCCGATGACGGGAAAGACAGTCCTGAGATATAGAGACACCTAAGACAGGCACGGTTTATCTTGAGTGCATGGTAGCCCCACAACTCACTCCCCTGTGTAAAACAAAAATGGGGAACTGTGGGAGACAAAGAGTGCCTGAAGTGACAGACTGAAGAGAAATGGTGCTTGGTCTGTAGCCATGGCGTTTGGTCTGAGGCCAAAAGGCGCTGGCTGAAGAAAAAAGTGCGCATGCTTCAGTAACTTTTAAGATGATATGTTATGTTACCTTGTCAACTTCATGAATATAATATCTTACATAAGAAATTGTATCTATGAACACAAAACTTCTTACATAAGGAATTGTATCTGTAGACGCAAAGATGCTGATTGGTTCATTATTGGTATAAATATTCTTGGTCTCTAGGCTATTGTTGTTAGTAGCGTTAGTAATTGCATGCAATTGTTAGTAGCATTAGATACGATGTAAATAATCATTAAAAGAAACTACAAGGAACAAGTTAAATGAGTGATTAATTCCCGGTCCACCTCCGATGATTTGTGCCGCTGGATGGCACAGTCATGCACCAACCCTGGCTCATACAATTGTTCTATTCTCCCTTCCACAAAGTACTCTGAGCCTTTGGTGGGTAAATTGTAAGATAAACATCAGATATAGGGACACATATCCTGAACTGTGTTATTCTCTACACTTTGGTCAGTTGTATCCTCCTCTGTACATTATCATCATACTCTGTACCATGAAGATTTACTGGTGAGATTTGAGAGATACTTGCTATTCTTTCTTCCACCTATTTTTTCTAAGTTCTATAAGCTTTAGGTGTAGAGGTTCCATTGTAGATGTGTAACTTAGGTCTGGGCACCTCTCAGACACTTATTCTGTATGTGTAACAGTGGTGGAACCCTATAATAGTTGACATATTTTCAAAAAAATTTATTTGAGGAGTAGGGAATTGTTTTTAAATATAAGGACATATTTTTAGCACATAGTAAGAACTTACGTTATTCTAGGGATATAAAATTTGTAGGGTTTTCTCTGGGATCCATGACCTCTCCAGCCATGTGTATTTGGCTATGTGTACTGACCCACACATGAGTTACCTCCTATAAATGGGGCCTTAATTCCAATTATTAGCTGTTTATTACCCCAATATAAAAGCACCACTAATCACCAATATAGTTTCTTATGGCAGTTATTGTTGTGGTTATTGGGGTTTAAAGCTCAGGTTTTACCACTGAATGATTTTTATCCCTTAGAATCTTGCATAGTATCATCCAGAATTATGAGGGCTATTCTTCATGGAGGAGGCTTCCAGATCAGTTCCAGCTCCATAGCTCCAAGTTCTGTGTCCAAATTGTGTCCTGTTTTCAGCAAATAGAGTCTTACATTTTAGCTCTGGGTGGTAATGAAGGGCTGTGGCAATACCCTGTGTTATTCATGGAGTGTTCTGAACTACCCTTACCAACAACTTGAAGGAAGGTTTCTCCTGTCTGGCCTGGCACTGTGTTTCTTGTTATATAGCCTTCATCTATACACATGTACTCATTCAGATATTGTATGTGTATTTTTCTGTAGCTTTTTGAGATAATACAATTCCTTCTGGATTTTCATACCACCTAAGCTTTATTCTCTCTCTCTCTCTCTCTCTCTCTCTCTCTCTCTCTCTTCTCCTCTCTTTCTCTCTCTGTGTGTTTGAGTGTGTGTCCTCATCTAAATACCCCACTTCACAGTTACTGTACCCCTATTTTCCCCATTTCCCATTGATAATACCTGTCTCCTCCTATCCACACTCTATTGAGCTCTCTTTACCATTATGATTCCTTGTATATCCTTACTTCCTGATTCCCCAGATAAAGTGCCCCCAGTTTCCACTTGATAATACCTGTCTACTATTATCCACATCTCTTGAGCTCCTTCTCCTTTACCATTATGGTTTTTTTGTTTTGTTTTATTTTTATTGTTTTGTATATATTTTTGTACAAGTTTATGTTATACTAATCAAATCTAGACCTGTGTCCTCCTCCTTACCCCCAACTCCACCAGAGGTCATGCATTCTGCCAAACATGTTTTTCATCTCTTTCTCAGTCTTTCTCAAAATTCTTGATGTAGAAGTTGACTAAAGTTTTGAGCAGAAGTTCATCGTTTTAGTCAGTTCTTTGATGCAGTCTTTTCTGTTGTTATTGTTGATGCTGCTGCTGCTTTTTCCAATATGCACCCCTCCCAACTGCTTGTACAAAAGCTCCAGGAGTCCTGCACAACAAATACTTACAACTAGGTAATTGGTGCTAGCATCCACAGATGAGGGATAACATACATCGTTTGTATTTCTGGGACTGTGTTACTTCACTTAGCATAATATCTTCAGTTCCATCCATTTACCTGCAAAGTGCATGATGTCATCTTTCTTTACTGCTGCATAGAACTCCATTGTGTTGATAGATGTAGCACATTTTCTCTATCCACTCATCAGTTGAGGGGCACTTGGGTTGGTTCCAGCTTTTTGCTGTTGTGAACACAGGTGCAATAAACATGGCTGTGTATGTATCTCTGTGGTAAGATGAGTATTGTGGGTATATACCCAGGAGTAGTATGTCTGGGTCAGGTGGTAAGCTCATTTTGAGTCTTCCAAGGGTTTTCCACACTGCTTTCCATAGTGGCTGTATAAGTTTACATTGCCCAGAAGTGGATGTGTGTTCCCCTCTCCCCACAACCTCTCCAGCACTTGGTATCATTTGTTTTCTTGAGCCTAGCCAGTCTTATCAAAGTGAGAGGATATCTTAAAATGGTTTTAATTCACATTTCCTTAATTCTTAGTGATGTTGAACATTTTTTAAGATGTTTCTCAGCCATCTCTAATTCCTCACTTGTGAGGTCTCTGTTCAGCTCTTTACTCCATCTTTGGAGTGATTCATTTGTTTTCTTTCTTCTTTGTTTTTTGAGTGGTTTATATACTCTGGAAATCAATCTTTGTCAGATGTATCTGTGGTGAAGGTTTCCTCCTACTCTGTGGCTTTTCTCTTCACTTCCTTTATTGTTTCTTTTGATGTACAGAAGCTTTTGAGTTTAATGAGGTCCCATTTGTCAATTGTCAATCTTATTATTGGACAGCTACTGTTTGATTTAGGAAGTCTTTCCCTACACCTATGTATTGTAGGCTTCTGCCAACTTTTTCTTCTGCCACCTTCAGAGTTTGCAGTTTTACATTGAGGTCTTTGATCCATCTGGAGTTGACTTTTGTACAGGGGAAGAGGTAGGGGTTTAACTTTATTATTGTACAAGTGGGTATCCAGCTTTGCACACACCACTTTCTGATGATGCTGTCATTCCTCCATTGTGTCTTCTTGGCCCCCTTGTCAAATATGAGGAGGCTGAAATTGTATGTACTCAAGTTTGGATCCTCTCCAGTTTTATTCCACTGGTCCTTTTGTGCTAGTACCATGCTGTTTTCATGAATACAGCCCTGTAGTGTAGTTTGAAGTCTGGTTACCCTCATTTTTTTTATATATACTTCACTCATCTCTTCCCAGTTGAAAAACCCAATTTCCCCCCATTTCGTACTTGGTAAAATCTGTTTCCTACTATTCCCCTATCTTAGGCTCCTTCTTTCAATTTTCCTCACTCCTGCTGTATGTTGTATCAGGATGTTTACTTACACATAATAGATGGGTGCTAGGGTCCACAAATGAGGAAGAATATGTCACTTGTTTTCTGAATCTCTGTTACTTCATTTAGTATAGTGGTTCCATCCATTTGCCTGCAAATTCCACGATTTCATCTTTCCTTACCTCTGAGTGGAACTCCATTGTCCAGATATACCTTCATTATTTGAGGGACATTTAGGATGTTTGCATTTCTTAGCTATTGTGAAAAGAGAAGCAATAAAAATGAGTGTACATGTATCCCCACAGTACAATGAGTTCTTTGAATATATGCCAATAACTGTATAAAATGGTAAATTAATTATTAGTTTTTAAAAGAGTTTTCTACACTGCTTTCCATAGTACTAGAACAAGTTTGTGTTCCCACCAGCATGGAATGATGGTTCCCCATTTTCATATTTTCTCCAGCATTTGGTATCGTTTGTTCTTTGATCTTGGCCAGTCTGACTGGGTAAGATGAAATTCTAAGTTGTTTTGATTTGCATTCCCTTACTAAGGATGTTGAACATACTTTTTCTGTATTTTTTTGAGCCAGGGCCTCTCCGTAGCCCTAACTGGCCTGGAAATTGCTATGTAGATCAAGCTGGCCTTGAACTCATAGAAATATGCCTGTCTCTGCTTCCTGAGTGCTGGGATTAAAGGTATGCACTACCACACCCACCACAGATGTTGAAGATTTAAGGTGTCTTCTAGCAATTTCCATTCTTTCTTTCTTTGAGAACTATGTATTTGGGTCTTTAACCCATCATTTGTTTTCTGCTTTCTTTGAATTCTTTGTACATTTTGGTTATCAAACCCCTGTCAGATGTGTAGATGGTGATGATTTTCTCCCACTACAGGATTATTCTTCACTTTCTTGGTTGTTTCTTTTGCTGAATGGAGACTTTTTAGTTTAATGAGGTCTCACTTGTTGATTGTTGAACTTAATTTCTGAGCAACTAATGTGTAATTTAGCAATTCTTTTCATGCATGTATATCTTGTATGGTATTACATGTCTTTCTTCTACCAGTTTAAGAGTTTCAGGTATCACATTGAGGTCTTTGATCTATTTGGATTTTAATTCTATGCAGGGTGAAAGCTAAGAGTCTAATTTCATTCTTCCACTGATGGAGATCCAGTTATGCTACTACCATTTCTTGAAGATAGAGTCTTTGTTTCAGTTTGTATTGTTGGCATGCTTGTCAAATATCAGGTGGCTGAAGTTGCATTCACTCAAGTTTGGGTCTTCAATTGTATACTATTTAAATGGCAAAAAAGCAAAGGTGGACAAAATCCAGATATTCTTTAACAAACAATGATTTGCTGCCCAAGGATACTATGGTTGCTATTCCATGTATCATCTATTATCTATGATCTATTTGCTTATCCTCCATCTATAATAAATATATTCCCAAAATTATACCTGTATGTTCTACATGTAATTTTATGATAAATTACATTAAGTTTTTTATTATTATCACACAAGGTAACATGTCTACTTGCATATAAAAATATTTCTTTTTTACTTTGGCTTGCTCCCTGTGTACCCCCACTATATTCCCACTCCTATGAGTCTTTTTGGCACTCCAGTCTGTTTCATTTCTATTTTCATATCATCAGTAGCTATATACAATGTATAAATCTACATATCCATAATGGCTAGCACCATCAAATAAGAGAAAATATGCTCCTTACACTTGGTATTATTATATCGACTTTGAGCCATCATTTGCTTGGTACATGAAGACTCACACAGGACATCATCAACTGTATCACATGTATATTATCTCCTTCTTGCTAAAAATTACTTACTTGAGTTTTGTAAATTTGATCTGAGATTTTTAACAATGGACACCCTCCTACAGGACCACTTTTCAGGGATACTAGGCTGAGGCCAGGGCCACTTTCTTCATCCCCATTGATGGTGATTCAATAGTACATAACAGCACTCTAAATACACCTGCACTTATCTCAGCACCATTACAAATGAATGATTCTCTCTGATCTTTTACACATGGAGCAGAAGGCATGTAAGATCACTGGTGTGAATTATCCTTTAATAGAAATAAAGCAGGAAAAAAAGGCAAAGGGTCTAAGCTGAAGAAAGATACAAGGCTGTGAAGAACCAGAAAAGAGAAATGTGGAGACCTGGTCCCTGGAACAGCTGTCCCCACAGTATGTGAGATTCCTCCTAACATAGTTCCAGTTATTTTCCATAAATTCTTGCTGTCTGTTTTAGATGCAATAGAGCTTATTCATTCTCCTGCTTCTAAGTATTTTATTTAAATTCTAGTCCAGACATAGGATTACAAGTTCTGTGATCAAAGTAGAACATGTGTGTAATGTGCTGGTGAAGATTGTGTGCAGGGGAATACAGTGCACATGTACACCAATTGTTTCTTAGATTTTGAGACAGAATTTCATAATGTAGCCCAGAGTGAACTCGAAGTTGCAATCGCCCTTCTGCATCCTCCTGAGTGTGGAGTTACCATGCCTGCTACAATTTAATTGTATTGTTCTTTAATATTAAATGTTTTATTCATCTTTTTTTTATTGATGCTTTGTGTATTTCATACAACATTTTCCAATTCAGTTCTGGCATATATCCCCTTCCCTTCTCCCCACCCCACCCCTACTTTAAAATTGTATTTTTATATTATTTGTATGAGTATATTGGCTGCATATATGTAAGTACACCCATGCCATGCAATGCATGTAGGGGGTCAGAAGAGGGCATCGGATCTGCTGGAACTGAAGATACTAATGGTTGTTAGCCACCATGTGGGTGCTTGGTATGGAACCCAGGTCCTCTCTAAGAACAGCCAGAGCACTTAACTGCTAAGCTATCTCCCCAGCCACTTGTTTCTATAACTTATACAGCTTTTGTAACAACTGTTCAAGAAACTTTCATGGAAGATTATTATAAATAACCTTATATGAATGATTTGATTTTTCTATGGACGTCTCATATTGCCATCTATTTTCTTCTAGCAAAATCATGTATATTTAATTTTGTGTTACATTGAGTTCTCAAAGTTTGTTTTTATTTTTTATGAATTGCTTTCATGTATTTAAGTGCAGTTGCACTATACAATACCTACTGAGCCACAAAGAACTTGTTAGATCTCCCTGGAACAGGAGTTAAAGACAGTTGTTACCCACCACGTGGGTATTTGGACCAGAACTTTGGTCTCATGCAGGAATAAACATTGCTTTAACCACTGAGCCATCTCTGAGCCCCTACTGTGATGTTTTCTTTAATATTTTATCGAGGTTTTAGGCACTTAATATAATAGATCTTAATCAAATTTAGAGTCCTATCCACACCCTCTCATAACTCCCTCACTGGGTTTCATGCATTCTGTGTCATATATTAAGGAAGATCCAGTCAAGCATTTGTACCCTCAGTGCAAGTTCATCCAATTGAGTCTAGTCAGCCCATCTAGAGCCACTCCCTTAAAGAAGATCTACATCCTCTCCCAGTGGTAATCAGCTGCCTGTAGTTCTTCAGCTAGGGTTGGGGCCTGCTGCCCATTTCCCTCTTTCAGTGCTAGATTTTTGTCATGGCATGCGTCTTGTGCGTATTGTTTTAACCTTACATGACCAAATTCCCATTGTCCTGTAAGCCTCCATTCCTTTATGTGCATAAACCAACCCTGGCTCTTACATTCTTTCCATACCCTATTATGGTATGGTCTTTGACCCCTGTATGGGTAAAATTTAATATAGTAGTCCTATCCACAGACACACACTTTGCAATCTGTTCTGTAAAACTCGGCACTCTCTGTGCATCAAACTTTGTTGTATAAGAAAGGTGTGCTGGTGAGAGTTGGAGAATGTATGATTATTCTCTCTTCTCCCTGTTCTGCTATATTCCATCAGCCTTAGGAGTAGTGGTTCCCCTGTAGATATGTCACTTAGGGCTGAGCTTCTCTGAGACATATATTTTCTGTGTATGACCAGTTGTGAAGTTGTAATAGTCTTCATTTGTAGAAAAAGTAGCTTTTTGGTGAGTGGTGTATGATATAATTGTCTGTAAATGTAAAGATCTATATTTGGCATAGAGTGAGAAATTACATTTGTTGAGAGATAGAGTTTTCTCTAAGATCTCTGATTTCTGCAGCTCTGTGTGTCTAGCTGTATTTACAGTGTCACCAGTGAGAGTATTTTAAGTCCAATTAGGTAGATGTTGATCACCTCCTAGATTAAAAAAAAAGGGGGGGCACTACTGCACCAATATAGAGTTTATTGTGCCAGACATTGTGGCTATGAGGTTTTGGAGCTGGATAGGACTATTGACTGTTTTTCACCCTTAGCAGCTTACATAGAATCCTACAGAATGTTGAAAGCTAATCTTTATTTTTTATTTATTTTCTATTTTTTTTTTGGTCTTTTTGATTTTTTTAAATTCATTTTTCTCTATGTGTATGAATGTACTGTGTGCATGCAGGTCTGTGCACCCGTGTTGTGCAATGCCGCAGAGGTGAGAGAAGGGTGTCAGATTCCCCTGGAACTGGAGTTCTCCTAGAATTGAAGTTTCAGATGGTTCTCAGCCACCATGTGGGTGCTGGGGATCAAACCCGGGTCCTCTGCAAGAGCAGTTGGCCCTCTTAACTGCTAGGTCATCTCTCCATCCCTGAAAGCTAATCTTTTTTAAGCCAATTGTTTTTTTTATTAAAGCTTTGTGCATTTCATACAAAATTTTCAATCAAATCTAGACCTGTGCCCCCCTTATCCCCCCACCTCCTCAGAGCTCATGCATTCTGCCAAAGAAGTTTTTTATCTTTTTCTCAGTCTCTTTTAAAATTTTTGATGCAGAAGTTTACTGTTTCCAGCAAAACTTCACGATTTCAGTCAGTTCTTTGACCCAGTCTTTTTTTGTTTTTGTTCCTTCCAATTTGCATCACTCCAAAATATGCATATATGCATGCCACATATATCATAGGTTTTAGCATCTTCAGCTTATGATTTTTTTTCTTTATTAGGCTGAAAGACATCATGTTTGAAGGCTCCTCCTTGGCAAGCTGAAAAAACCATCATTTTTGCCCTTGTGATGAACACTGGGGTTTTTCCCTTCCCATGGTCACTAAATGATGTCCAGTAAGCACTGCATCCTATCTTAATCTTCCTGTACTTGTCTCTGTGATACAGCCTGGGTAGACCAACAATGGCAGTCAAAACTCTGAAGAGGCTGAAACACCAGTATAGCTCAGTCCACAAGCTGGATGTCTCAGCAGTTCCCATCTGATACTGAAGGCTTGGAGGATTCTTGATATGAGTCTTCAGTCCATGTTGGAAGATTGAAAACTTGTGTCTCATGTCTTTGAAGGCTGATAAATGCAGTGGCAGCCACAGCATAGCTGCACTTGCCAGTAAGACAGGCAAAACAACTGTGCTCTTTTTTTGTCTTTTTACTAAGATCTCAAGTTTTACACCTGAAGTACAGTTTCTCAGGCCTTACTATTTATTTATTTATTTATTTATTTATTATTTTTTATTTTTGTATGTGTATGAATGTACTGTCTGCATGCAGGTTTGTGCACCCGTGTCGTGCAATGCCGAGGATGTCAGAAGAAGGTGTTGGATTCCCCTGGAACTGGAGTTACAGACGGTTCTCAGCGACATGTGGGTGCTGGTGATCGAACCTGGGTCCTTTGCAAGAGCAGTCGGTGCTCTTAACCACTAGGCCATCTCTCCAGCCCCCTTATTTATTTATTTTTCCTAATTATTTATTTCTGGTTATACTTTCCTTTTGTATGTTTATGGCCACACAGTTAGCCCCAATAAAGCAAGGTTTTGGTTTCTCAAGGTCAGTTGAGGATCTGGTCCTCAGTGCTCACTTGGGTATTGGGGGGGGTTAGGAACCCCTTCCTGCTTTTGGCTTTTCATTTACAAGTTCCATCCACTCAAGGACAAAGTCAGGTCTTCCTATACCAGGCTTCCCTTTTTGAAGCATGAGCAGACTTTGCTCTTTATAGACTGAACACTGGCTGAAGTCCCATTAGTGTATCTCCAAGACCTCCCTGCATAGGAATACTGATGACTTACATCTTCAGGACATTTCAAGAGATGGTCCCATGTATAGTCCCCTGGGACTTAGTTGACCTCAAAGGGCAAGGAAAAAAGTTATCCCTTAAGACCCTCAGCCAAATTGGTATGAGCATTAAGTATGGTAATTTAGCATCCAGAAAGGCTAAGCTACATCAGCCTGATACTTTTAACTACTGTAAAATATTTTAGAAAAGGCTTGGACAGAAGCTCAAGCTGTCTTCTATAAGAAGCATTAAGATGGACTTCCATAAAATAAACACAGTGGTTAGACATAATGTCCTGACAACCTAGTTTTTTTCCTCATTCTTTTGATCTTATATTACTGTAAAATATGCATACATAGCTTCCACCCATATACCAAAAATTCCTAATTCTACAAATAAATGGTAGATTAATTCTAGAACCTGTTATGGGATTGACAATACAAGACCACAGTTGCTAATCTTTAAGGAAAAGGCTTCCAGGTCAGTACCAGCTGCATTGCCCAAAGCCCTGTGTCTGAAGTATGTCCCAACTTCAGCAATAGGGTCTTACCTTCAAGTTCTGTGAGGTAATCAAAATCTGTGGCAATAGCCTGTATTATTTTACCAGTCTCTTGGACTGCCCTGAACAACAACTTACAGGGAGTTTTCTCCTGTCTGGCACTTTGATTCTTGTTATATGTCTCTAGGTACTCTCATGCAAACATGCTCACATATTGTACATGTATTTTTCAGGGGAGTTTGAGTAAATACATTTCCCTCTGTTTCTCCACACTACTTAAACTTTCTCTCTCTGTGTCTCTCTCTCTCTGTGTCCATTTCTGTCTCTCTCTTTCTCTCCCTCTCTGAACTTCCTCCTCCCTCCATAATCATAATACCCCCACTGTTCTCATTTCCTATTGATAATACTTATCTCCTGTTATCCAACCCTTCTTGAGTTCCTTCTTTCCCTTTACCTCCATGGTTACTTTTATGTCCTTCCCTCCTGCCTTCCAAGTTGAATATCCCTATTTTTCTCCATTTCCCTCTTGGTAATATCTTCTCTCAGGCTCCGTCTTTCTCTTTACTTCTATGCTTCCATTCCAGTTCCCTTCCTCCTGTTGTTACATTAGGACATATACCCACATATAAGGAATTAGTGCTAAGAACCACAATACATTTCCTACTCCTATATCTTTTAGGATACTCCCTATGGCTTCTTCTAGCAGTATCAGAGTTTAGGTTTCATATTGAGGTTTAATGTGGAGTTGACATTTGTGCAGTGTAAAAAATGAGGGTGTATTTTCATTCTCCCACATATTGAGATCCAGTTTTGCTAGCACCACTTGTTGAAGATGCTTTTTCCTCCATTGTAGGTTCTTGAAACATTTGTCAACTATCGGGTGGCTGAAATTGCAAGCATTCTTGTTTGGCCTTACTACTATAGCCCATTGTTCTACATATCTACTCTGTGGAGTTCCATGCTGTTTTTGTGACTATAGCTCTGTAATATAGTTTGAGATACAGTGTCGTTTGTGTCACCTCACCCCCCCCCAAACTACCCAGCATTGTTATTTCTGCCAAAGGTTTTTTTGGATATCTGGAATCTTTTGATTCCATATGAACTTTGGGAAGGGATTTAATACATCTGTGAATAGGTCATGGGAATTTTGAATGGCATTGCACTGAAGTTACAGATTGCATTTTGCAAGATTGTCATGTTCAAAGTTTTAATGCTGCCAATCCATGACAATTCAGGTCCTTCCAATTCCTGATTTCTTCTATCTCTTTCTTTAAAGATGTGAAATTTTCATTGTAGAGATGTTCAATACCTTTGGTTAGGTTTATTTCTAAATATTTTAAAGCTCTAGTAAATGGGAGGGTTAACATGTACTATTTTTCTGATTGCTCATTATTGGTAGACAAAGGATGCTAATTTCTGTAAGTTGATTCTGTAACCTGCCACCTTGCTGAAATTACTGATGATTTCTAGCAGTTTTCCCATGGAATTTTGGGGATTTCATGTATACTACATCATCTTCAAATAGTACTAATTTTATCTCTTTTTTTTCCAAAGACTACCCCTTTAATTTATTTCTTTTATTGCTCAAGCAAGTGTAGCAAGCACGGAGTTGAAAAAGTGTGGAGAAAGTAGACAATCTTTTTTGGTTCCCTATTTTAATGGAGATGCATCTATGTTTTCTCTAGTAAAATGATTTTGGCTGTGGTTTGTTGTCTATAGCTTCAAATATGTTAAGGTATGGGCCCTTTAATCTTATTCCCTCTAGAACTTTTGATATGAACACAGTTTGGATTATCAAAGGCCTTTTTGCATATATTGAGACCATGTGATTTTGTCTTTAAGTCAATTTTATTATTTATTACATTTATTGACTTAAAATTCAATAAATGTAATAAATATTGAATACATATATTGAAACCATCCCTGCATGTCAGCAATAAAGCCAACTTGTTCATGGTGGATGATCTTTTTGATGCGTGTCTGTATGCAGTTTGTGAATTCAGAATCTTTTTCTTTGTGGTCATTAGGGATATCGACCTATAGTTTTCCTTTTGGATGTGTCTGTACCTGGTTTTTGTATTAGAGTGATAGTGGCTTCACAGAAGGGGTTTGTAAGTTCTCATTCTATTTCTATCTGCAATAGCATCCTTCTATCATGGGGAAAATCAATGGCTAATCAATTGGACCTAACATCCACTCAGCAGGAGGAAAGTCATGTGTGGTATTGTTAACATAGCTGGATGCACATATCTGGAAAGGTCATAGATTTAGACAATTGACCAAAGTAGACACATCCCCAGGCTAAGGTAACATTTTACTAAACACAAAAGAAGTATCCTTACATTCACATACAAACATCCTGGACACCATTCAGAAAAGAAGCTTCTTTTTAACGAGAAGAGAATAGTACAGAGTCCCACAACTGGACAAATACAGACATGGTCTATGAATGGCTCATGCTAAGAGTACATATCTATGATGTAACCTTTACACACAAGACCCAAGCATCATAAAAGAATGACCCAAAAAGGCATTGACTGCCTTTTAATTCTGTTAAAGAAGCTCTTCCATGCAACATTAGACCAGGAACCCAAAAGGACCTGAATGGCCAAACTGTGAAGATTAGGAGTTGACATTGTGTGGTTCCATGGACAGTCTTGTACTGGAGATAAACACTACATATATGGGAAACTGGTTCCAAGTGCTCATTCACACAAGGTTCTTCCTACAGAACACACAAGGCTATACACACTGTGAGTTCAGTAGAGGATGATCCAAAGTCTATGGCCCAGCATTTGCCTAATGCAATAGCACAAGGCAAAAGGATCCACAGAGGCAGCAGCAGACATGGCTCAGAGGCTGATGACTTGACTTTTGGTTTTCACTGTCTGGCTCATAGGGTGATTCTGAAGATGAGGGCAGAGTTCAGCTAGGTTCAGTACACACATTCCACTAAGAAGTAAGCATATGGATTCTTTCTCTAATAATTAATGCTTTGAAGGCAGACCTCAGAAATGTTTCTTTCAATTGCAAATTTCTATGATTCCACTAAAATTAAGCATCAGTCAACAAATAGAAAGCAATCTATACTTCTAANTTATATTTTCTCTCTAGAATTTCGCTGGAAGCTTTTTCAGAGGCATGGCTCCTCAGGCCACCATGTGGCGGTGCTGGGGATCAAACCCGGGTCTCTTGCCTAGAGCAGTTGGCCCTTTCCTTAACTTGCATAGGTATCTCCCATCCCTGAAACGCTAATCTAATTTTGTATAGAAGCCAGATTGTTTTTTTGAAGCTTCGTGCATTTCATACAAACATTTTAATCATAATCTAGACCTGTTGCGGCCCGCTTACCCCCCCCCCCCCCCCGCCACCCCTTTGCCTCAGAGCTCATGCATGCTGCCAAAAGAGAAAGTTTTTTTTATCTCTCTAAGTCCTCTTTTTAAAAATGACTACATTTTGTATCAGCCAGGCAGAGGAACCTCGAATGGATGCAATGTTGGTTAGTATGTAAGGCAAGCGTGCAGCACAAGAATAGTATTAGTTAACCTGTTATTTGTCTATTTGTATGCTTGTCTTGTATGTTTTTGATATTTTTATTATTCCTAGCAATTCAGTGTGCAATGTCCGATTTTCCATGACGCCCGCGCCTAAGTACGACACATTATAGATGAACTGTCTAGGTCAATCTACGATATATTACTCCAATGTTCTGTAATACAAGATGTCAAATAATTCATGTATGAAGAAGAACTGACTTGATAGGGAGTTTTATCGTGATATTCTATAGATGATAGTTTTGATCGAAGCGGGATAGAGAGATGAAAAACCAAGACTAGCCCAGTGTCTCTTTTTTGTGTATTGTTTTGTATTTGAGTTACCTCGAAGTTGATGTTACAGCTCTCCTTTGGTTTTCTGGTACTCCATTATTGTCAAACGTGATTTATTCATTAAGTGCTAGTAACCACATATAGTGCCCACACAAAAAAAAGAAGCATGCACTTCCCAACTTTTAGGTGTACCCATTAACGATAAGTGAGAAATATTAGTGGTGACATGGATATGGCCGGCCGGGATATCCACAGGTGATGAACACCACAGATCAATGCCCAAATATCATTAAGTTTAAAAAAAGACGTGTTGCAAATCTTCAAAGCTTGATATGAATTTTTTTTTTATTTTTTTTTTTCTTTTCTATTGGTAGGTGCACTAGCAACGATTTACTGTATCAATTTGAATACATATTCTATTACGCTACATAGGAGACAATGTAAGCCTTGGTCTTTCTATAATCTTGTTCCTATTGAAAGGCAGTTGTCCATTGAATTTCTTCCTTTTGGCCCTAAGCTCGAAGAAAAAAAAAAACAAAAAAAAAAAAAGAAAAAAAAATAAATACACGCGTAAAAAATTGAAAAAAAATAATAAAAAACAAAGAAAAATAACAAATAAAAAAAAACCATTTCGATTTTTGCCCATTCGGAATTTCCTAATGTGGATAGTTAGGTAAGCGATAAATAATAAAAACAAAAAATCTTAATGTAATATTTATAATAAAATACATGCCTTAGAACATAGATCCGTTGCCCAGGTTATTATTGAACAGCTGGGATAATGGTTTGGGATATCCTCTTCCCTCTAAATGAGTCATCTAAAAATGATGACTCCTTATTATAGAGATGGCAAGTAAGAGGCAGCTGCAATAATAGCAAACTAGCTTTACTCCTTAAATTTACTATCCTTGAAGATCAATAAATGTCTGTATTCTACCTGTAGATGGTTTACAGACCATAGCCGCACGGTCATAGTTATCCTTGTGGCAGCAATCTTGTATTAGCGATGTCGTATTTTTTTAGGAACCAACATTAATGGGGCCTCAGGTCTCATATACTCTGTAAGATTTTATATAAAGAATATCTGGATTATTTGTTCCACCGATTTGCTTTGAGGTTATGGCCATGCTTCTAAAAATGTTATACAATTTAGACAGACCCAAACCTCTTACGGTTGAATGCAACTTCACGCCACAAGTTCATTTAGTTCAGTTACCACCCATCGAAGTATGTGGTTGAACAAGTGCTCACATGCCAACAATACAAACTGAAACAAAGACTCTATCTTCAAGCCTTTCGAATAGATAACCTCCTAGGTTTCTGATACGAAGGCTTGAGTAGCATAACTGGATCTCCATCAGTGGAAGAATGAAATTAGACTCTTAGCTTTCACCCTGCACAAAAATAAAATCCAAATTTAGGATCTCAAAAGACCTTTGCGCAAAGTTGTCTTCGATTTACCTGAAACTTCTTAAACTAGGTGTCTCATTGATTGTAAAACAAAGACATGGTAAATCTGGTAATAGCAAGATATAACATGCAACATTGGAATATAAGATATGCTAAAATTACATCATTAGTTGCTCAGAATTAATTAAGTTTTCAACAATCAACATGATAGGTGCAGTGAACCATTCCTCTTATATAGAGCATAAAAGGCTGAAATAAAGTCTATGCTCCATTCAGCAAAAGAAACAACCAAGGTAAAGTTGAAGAATAATCCTGTAGGTGGTGAGAAACATCATCACCATGCTACACACTTCTGACAGGGTTTTATAAACCAAAAATGTACAAAAGAATTCCAAAGGAAAGCAGGAAAACATAAAGATGGGTTAAAGACAGAGTGGCAGCCATCAGCATAGCTGGCACTTGCCAGTAAGACAGGCCAAAAAAACTGTTGCTCTTTTTTTGTCTTTTTACTAAGATTCTCAAGTTTTACACCTGAAATACAATTTCTCAGGCCCGATAATAGTTTCTCACTTAGATATTATATATTAGTATTATTATATATGTAAATTAGTTATAATCTTATTTTTGACTTTTTGTAGAAGTATGTCCTGTTAAATGAATCTTTCAACATCTGTGTACTGGTGTGGGTGTATGCAGGTTTTGTGCACCCGGGGGTATGCTGCCATACGCTTAATCTCGCCAACTCAGATTGAAGCAGAGACAGGGCACTATTTCTTGCCACGTTCAAAGGCCAAGAGCATTTGTGATCTCTACATTGAGACAATTTCCAGGTCAGAGTAGGGTGTTGGATTCCTCTGAGCAGAAACTGGGAGGAGTCTCACATGACTACCGAAAAAAGTTCTCAGCCAATATAGTCAGAGGTGCATAGGTGTGATCGCAACTGCTGTGCAACAGTTTCCTTCTGCTCAGAAAGAGGACATGCTCAAATGCGATGCATCACATTAACCTTAGTAAGTTTGCAATTCCTCATCCAGCTGCCACCGGGTAACTGGCCAAATCATAGTTATAATTTAATTACTCTCTCTCCGTAAATTACTCATAATTAGTGTTCGTGGTGAGATAATACCTATACTATGACATATATTGTGTAGTGTGTGGATCCAATTCGAGTCCTCTACCCACAAGCGTTTGTGGTGAGCGCCCACCTACAACATATGTCAAGGCTTTGGTTTCTTTTCCAGATAGGTACATGGAATAGCGGGGATCTTGTTGGGGATCACTACTCCGTTTTTCATAAAACTCTAATGTTAATTAATTGGTACCTAATTTTGGAGTACAGTTATTGAGCCATATATTTTCAAAGAACTCATCATGTACTGTGGGGGGGGTTAGGAAGCCCTTCCTGCTGTATTGTAGCGATGTACATCCATTTTTATTGTCATTCTCTTCACATCTAAGCTTATGATAAACATGCCAAGACATCCCATTAAATCCTTATGTTCCCTACTAATGAAAGGAGGGGACAATGATTACTACTGGTACTTAACTGGAAGTTTCCACTCAGATATACAGGGCTATAGGTACAAGTTTGAAGGCATCGTTTGAGAGATCTAGTAGCACTTTGCTCTTTATAGACTGGAACACTGGCTGATGTTCCCATTAGTGTATCTCCAAGACCTCCCTGCATAGGAATACTGATGACTTACATCTTCAGGACATTTCAAGAGATGGTCCCATGAATAGTCCCCTGATGACATTAGCTTGACCTCAAAGGGCAAGGAAAAAAGTTATCCCTTAAGACCCTCAGCCAATTGGTATGAGCATTAAGTATTGTCGTAACTTTAAGCGTCCAGAAAGGCTAAGCTACATCAGCCTGATACTTTAACTACTGTAAAATATTTTAGAAAATGCTTGGACAGAAGCTCAAGCTGTCTTCTATAAGAAGCATTAAGATGGACTTCCATAAAATAAACACAGTGGTTAGACATAATGTCCTGACGAACCCTGTTTTTTTTATCCTCATATCTATTTGATCTATATACTTACTATGTAAAATAATGCCATACATAGCTTATCCTACACCCATATACCAAAAATTCCTAATCCTGAAAATAAATGGTTTAAGATTAATTCTAGAACCTGTTATGGGATTGACAATACAAGACCACAGTTGCTAATCTTTAAGGAAAAAGGCTTCCAGGTCCAGTTACCTAGCTGCATTGCCCCAAACAGCCCTGGGTCTGAAGTATGTCCTATCTTCCGCAATAGGGTCTTACTTTCAAATTCTGAGAGGTAATCAAATCGTGTGGCAAATAGCCTGTATTATTTTACCAGTCTCTTGGACTGCCCTGAACACACAATTCAAAGGGGAGTTTCTCCTGTCTGGCACTTTGTTCCTTGTTATACTGCTCTAGGTACTCTCATTGCAAACTATGCTCACATTAATTGTACATGTATTTTTACAGTGGGAGTTTGCAGTAAATACATTTCCCCTCTGTTCTTCCACACTACTTTAAACTTTCTCTCTCTGGTGTCTCTCTCTCTCTGTTGTCCATTTCTGTTCTCTCTCTTTCTCTCCCCTCTGTCTGAACTATCCTCCTCCATCCATAATCTAATACCCCCTCATGTTACTTCATATCCTATTGTGAATACTTATTCTCCTGTTATCCATAACCTTCTGAGTTCTTCTTATCCCTTTTACCTCCATGGTTTACTTCTTTATGTCCTTGCCTCCTGCCTTCACAAGTTGAATATCCTATTTTTTTCTCCATTTTCCCTCTTGGTTAATATCTTCTTCTCAGGCCTCCTCTTTTTCTCTTTACTTCCTAGTGCTTCATTTCCAGTTCCCTGTCCTCCTGTTGTTACCATTCTAGGGACATATTCACCCACATTTATAAGGAATTAGTGCTAAGAACCACAATACATTTCCTACTCCTATATCTTATAGATTACTGCCCTATGGCTTCTGTCTAACAGTTTCAGAGTTTAGGTTTCATATTGAGGTCCTTAATGTGGAAACGTTGACATTTTTTGTTGCAGTGTAAAAAAATGAGGTTGTATTTTTCATTCTCCCAATATTGAGATCCAGTTTTTTGCTAGCACCACTTGTTGAAGATGCTATTTCCTCCATTGTAGGTTCTTGAAACATTTGTCAACTATCGGGTGGCTGAAATTGCAAGCATTCTTGTTTGGCCTTACTACTATAGCCCATTGTTCTACATATCTACTCTGTGGAGTTCCATGCTGTTTTTGTGACTATAGCTCTGTAATATAGTTTGAGATACAGTGTCGTTTGTGTCACCTCACCCCCCCCCAAACTACCCAGCATTGTTATTTCTGCCAAAGGTTTTTTTGGATATCTGGATCATTTTGATTCCATATGAACTATGGGAAGGGATTTAATCTACATCTGTGAATAAGGTCATTGGGATTTTGAATGGCATTGCACTGAAGTTACAGATTGCATTTTGCAAGATTGTCATGTTCAAAGTTTTAATGCTGCCAATCCATGACAATTCAGGTCCTTCCAATTCCTGATTTCTTCTTTTCTTAAAGATGGAAATTTTCATTGTAGAGATGTTCAATACCTTTGGTTAGGGTTTTTTAAATATTTTTTAAAGCTCTAGTAAATGGAGGGTTTAACAATGTACTATTTTTTCTGAGTTGCTTATTATTTGGTGCACAAAGTAATGACTGATTTCTCTTAAGTTGATTTGTAAACCTGAACTTTACTGAAATTATTGGCTTGTGGGATTTGGCATTACCATCCGTTATTTACTCACAATGTGGAATTTTGGGGGATTTATCACAGGAGATTCATGATAACTATACCAATCATCATTGTGAACATATTCTTTTCCTCATTAGTTTGAGCGTACTCCTTTAGACTTCCCATCTTATTTTTTGTATTGCCTAAAGCATCCCTGAATCCCTATTCAAACTCTCTAAGCTAGTTAGTCGTTTATATGTGAATATTCGAGAACGAGGGAGCCTTTAGTTAGGCATAGAAGCAGCGCAGTAGTTGAAAAAGGATAGTGGTAGGAGAAACAGATAGAAAGTAGTCTCTCCAAAACCTTCATTTATTTTCTCGGATTACCCATATGGGTGGTTAGTGGGAATAGTGATGGTATTCATAATGTGGAGTTATTGTCGATCTAGTGAAAGTATGTGAAAGTTTATTTGGATATAGAAGAGTTATAGATAATTTGTCTGATATAGCCTTCAGAGTAAACACTCTAGTACTTAAAACGGTATGGGTCCTTTAACATCCTTACAGGGCTGTATATCTCGGATGAAACACATCCTTCTGATATGAAACAGGTGTTTAGCTGAGCACTATATACAAGGACGGGTCGCAAATTAATTAAATGTTGACAGGATCCCATAATATTCGAGTCCATGTGAGTTACATACTCTCTCTGTACTTTCTTAAGTCCTCACTTTTCTATAATTATTTGACTATTAGTGTAGCAGGCCTCTCATAAGAAAATGGATCAGCATAACTTTAAGTAAATTTGACCAGCTAAATCGTCAAGATAAAGTGTGATTGTGTGACTACTAAGTATCTATGGAGAATACACCCACTATTACACATAGTCATGATCGAGCATATTAAAGCCCTCCTGCTTCCTCATTGTGTCCCCTGTGGCTAAAAGTATCGCATACTTTCGAGAATAGGATCTCAAAGCGTCTCTCTAGTTGTTTAGACAACTGCACCAGTGCTTTTGTAGTGAATTGCAGAAGTGTGCTCATTTTCTTTGGTATGGAAAAGGTTTCATTAGGGATATCGACCTATAGTTTTCCTTTTGGACTCGATACTAACACATTAGGTAGCTGCTGGTGGTGTATAGATGTTCTTACTCTAATCTACGAACAAGTTTGAGTACGTGTGTGCCAATAATCATATAGCAACATATGAGCAGAGTGTGTAAGTAATCTGTGCTGTCTCCTAATTTATACCTCAAAAGCTTATCTTGCTCGCTACAATCAAGAAAAGTTCACTCTCCTATATCATGGGGAAGATAAGTCAAGAATAAGCTAAATCGCACAACTCAGGAGTAGGAGCAACACTAACACCTACCAGAATCTACAGATCTAGAACGAGAAGAATCAATTGATTGTTCGTAGAGTAGGTTTAATTTGATCTCAACCTCAAAATAATCAGAAAGACTAGAGAAAACAAATTGGAATTGCAATATATCATAGGAGGTGGAAAGGGGTAATAAAGATACTGAAACTCAGTAGTAGACCTCACACATTATGAGTCGAAAGTGAAGTTCACAGATGACTCGGAAGGCTCTGAAAGGTAAAACACATTCTTTTATATACTAATAACACATGAATATGGAAAGCTAATCTTTCTCTCAACTATAACAGAAACATATATACGCGTGGAAACTAGCATGTCAGAAAAATGATAGACTTACTATATTTAACCGCAGATATTTAGGATAGAGATATCGTCTACCACTTGATCAAGAGAGTGCCGCAATAGAGCTGTGCAAAAGATAACAAGCAAATTGGGTATCCCATAATTGCTGTGAGAGAGATTGTAGAGTGGCTGCAGATGGCTGAGGAAACGAATCATCACCATTATCTGTATGGGCATTGTGATCCTAATCTTATTACTACAGCCACTACTAGAAGACCGCAGTGTGGAAAAAGACACTGTAGAAAAGACATCAAATAGAATCCCGCAAGATTATGGTCACACTATGACTCGATGCCCAGTTTATTCTGCATTTAAGAAACGTCACCTCCTTCTGCCATGCGAACATTATAGACCTAAGGATAACCCCACCAAATAAGAGGCTCACTCCTCTCGCACAAGATGGCCAAAGAGCATACATACTCGAGCCAAAGATTGTTGGAGTATTTGTGCACCATGCTCGTTCATTCAGACTCGCTAGGGTCTCAATAGGAACAAGGTCTTGGTAACTCCGGAAGACCCAATAAACAGATGCCCTCCTATAAACTGTATGTGTGGAGATGGAATAAAGAAGACTGGTTAGAAAACTAGATTGCTCATTCATCAACACTCTAAATCAAGTCATCATAATCCGGTGTGCAAATCACGCTTAATAGCTGCATACACCGTGTTAGAGAAAGATCAGTAGAGGATGATGCTCGCACAATACGTCTTGTCATCTTGGTCGCACAGCAAATGGTGTGTAAATGGACCTTAAGTGACACATGAAGCACAGCGAATATTTTAATTTGGCTATCCAAGCTGAGGATAACACAGTCCCAGACATAACAAGGACCCGATGTAGTGATCGCGCATGACATGGCTCAGAGGCTGATGACTTGACTTTTGGTTTTCACTGTCTGGCTCATAGGGTGATTCTGAAGATGAGGGCAGAGTTCAGCTAGGTTCAGTACACACATTCCACTAAGAAGTAAGCATATGGATTCTTTCTCTAATAATTAATGCTTTGAAGGCAGACCTCAGAAATGTTTCTTTCAACTTGCAAATTTCTATGATCCACTAAAAATTTAGCATCAGTCAACAAATGGAAAGCAATCTATACTTCTAACTCATCTCACCAGTGCTTAAATGTGTTGTAAAAGTAAAAGCTGATTAATTATATATATATATATAATATATATATATATATATATGCAGAAACTTGGACTGAAACTGGAAAAACCAAATTTCCTATAAACCTGGTTGCTGTGCACCAGGATTGATAAAGACTTCTGTGCTGCTGGTTGCACTTGCTTGGATTCAATATAAAAAAGAACTATCAGCATGTGGTTCAGATTAGAAGACAAGAAAAAGGTTGAAGGGGTAGAATTCAACTCTCGATTTTACAGCTGCTGTACTCAGAGAAATATCACAGGATGTGATTAAACTTGAGACATACCAATGGGCATTGCTGTGTTCAGTAGAATAATGAACAAAGTTTTACTCCAATGTGGCATTAGATGGAACTCTTGCTTCCTGAAAATGTGAATCTGGAATCTTTCTTCATCTTCAGAGTAGTGTTAAAGTCAGTACTCTTCAATCTCTAAAGCTTGTAGATAAAAACACATCCCTCTCAACATGAATAAAATGTTTAAGAAAAGAAAAAAGCAGAGCTACCAAAAAGGCTGAAACATTTTGTTGTTAATGTTTTGAAGCAGAAGATTAATTCTAAGGCTCTGAATATAGCTCAACCTCAAGGGAAGAGCACTTCAATAGCACATGTTTGATACAAGTTTGATCCCCAAGATTGAAAAATAAATTGTAAAAAAAAAAGAAACATAAATTGAGGAGTGTGTTCCTAAGATAAAAGGAAAATAATTGAAAATTAAATTAATGCCAGTTACATAGGTAGCTAAGTGACGAAGATCCTGAGTTCCTATGCAACAGAGTATATTTGAGGTCATAGTGGGCAGCTTAATATAGCTCTGTTTTAAGAGAAGTGAATTTGAGCCATGCATGGTAGTGCACACCATTAATCCTAGATGGAGCCTGGCAGATGTCTGGGAGACTGATAGTCTTCACAGAGACTTCCAGGCCAGCTGGAGCTACAGAGAGAGCCAGTCTCAATAACAAAACAAAAAGAAGTAAACGTGAAAGGCCTAGGGGATAGAGGACATGCATAACAAGCTAGTGGCAAAAGCAGAAAGCATGAAGAGAACAGGAAGCTTAATGCATAGAAAGGTATAAATGAATCTTACTTTTTATGTGTTTTTTTCAGACAGGATCTTCCTGCAGCCCCCACTGGCCTGGAACTCTATGTAGGCCAGGCTGGTGGCACATGCCTTTAATCCCAGCACTTAGGAGGCAGAGGCAAGGAGATCATTTTGAATATTGTTTTATGACACCGTAGTAAAATTGGTTTATTTTTATTTAAAGTATATGCAGAAGTAAGAAGTAAATTAGGAACCAAAGACATCAAGAAGCATAAAAAATAAAATTAAAAATTACCTACAATACAGAATCAGGTCTTTAAAACTATTGGTATTGGGGGCTGGAGAGATGGCTCAGCAGTCAATAGCACTGACTACTCTTGCAAAGGACTGAAGTTCAATTCTCAGCTCCCACATGGCAGCAAAGAACCTTCTTTAAGCCAGGCATGTTGGTGCATGTCTTTAATCCTAGTACTCAGGAGGCAGAGCCAGGCCGATCTCTGTGAGTTCAAGGACAGCCTGGTCTACAGACTGAGTTCCAGGACAACTGGGACTACAGGAAGACCCTGTCTCAAAAAGACAAAAATAAATACATAAATAAACAAATAAAAAATATTGGTATTAGGATGTACACAGGATTAATGATTTAATTACTAAGACAAGTAAAGAGATTTATATGTGATTATAAAAAATCAATGAAAAAGCAACAAATCAATATAGAGAATATCAGAATGAAAATATTGAATTCTGCCTGTCGTGCTGGCACATGTCTTTAATCCTAGCACTTGGGAGGCGGAGGCAGGCAGATCTTTGTGAATTCAAGGCCAGCCCAATCTACAGAGTGAGTTCCAGGACTTGGGATACAGGGAGACCCTGTCTCGAAAAGACCCCCCCTCCAAATAATTGAATCCTATGTTAGTCAACTAAGAACATTAAAAGAATAATGAACAAAAACTACCAAAACATGATATCACCAGGCATGGTGGTGCAAGCCTTTAATCCCGATATTCTGGAGGCAGAGACAGGCAGACCTCTGTGAGTTCAAGGCCAGCCTGATCTACAAAGTGAATTCCAAGCCAGCTGGGGCTCCAGGGAGACCACAACTCAAAATTACAAAAAATAAATAAAAAACCACAAAAATACTCCAGTTTTACCAATACTTACATGAAATTTCAATGTACAAAATAACAATTTCAGGTTTAAGGGGTATGTACAGGATCAAAATCAATATTCTTGTTTCTCTAAATGCCATGATAATTGTTGTATGAATATTTAAATACTCTATAATATTTTTCCTGAAAAAGAGAATGCTGGGCAGGGTGTGGCAATGCATGCCTTTTATCCCAGCATTCACATTTAATATTATCATTTGGGAGACATTTGCAGGAAGGTCTCTGTGGGGTAGAAGCTAGTCTGCTCTACATAGAAAATTTCAGGCGAGCCAAACCTGCATAGTGAAAACCTATCTAAGAAAATGAATAAAATTTTTATCTATATAGAAATATCTGTTGCTACATTCATAAAATAAATTTGGAGATGTTGGAATAATGGGGGAAATATCTGCATTTAAAAAGTTGATAAGGGGTCTGCAGAGATGGCCTAGCAGTTGGGAGCACTGAATGCTCTTGCAGAAGACCCAGGCTCAATCTTTGGTACCAACATGGCATCTGAGAACTATCTTTAACTCCAGTTCCAGGGAAATCCGATGCCCTCTTCTGACCTCTGTGGCATTGCACAACACGGTGTCCAAAGCTACATGCAGACAGTATATTCATTCACATATAAATGAAAAATAAATTGATAGGAGCTGGGTGTAAGAGAGTGCACACCTTTAATGCCAGCACTTTTTGAGAGTTTGAGGCCAGCCTTGTTTATGTATCTAGTGGAATTTTAGGCCAGCCAGAGCTACAAAGTGAGACCCTGTCTCAAAACAACAAAACAACTTCTTCTTTCATGTATTAAAAATATGTCTGAAAATCAAAATTCTCCTTCTGTGTAAAGATTTAAATGTGTCTATATCTCATGGATATGACACAGGATGTCCTCTGGATTATCCACTGATAAGCTTATCAAAGAAAAATCCTCTAATACCTGGTTTATTCCTGGGTTGGGTTATCCTCTGATTGATTCACTGACTTTCACCAGGCATTATGCATGGGATGGATTATCCTAGGACTAGCTTATCTTTCTCTCCTCCTATATAAAGGACAAGGAGATGAAGGAAACAATGAGCTCTCCATCAACCTTGGCCCTGCTTGTACTTCAGTAGTGGAGCCTTCAGGCCAAGCTCTACAGCCATGGAGGAACCTTCAGGAAATGTGTTTCCAAGACCCCCAGAGCTGGTGAGTACATAGTTAATAACACTTGTAAGATTTTTTTTTGTATTTTCTCCTTATATTTAAAGATCTTTAACTTAGTGTATAATTGTACTTATATGAGATGATATTCTATGGAAGGTTGTTTCCTGCTGTGACTATTCAAGATGTATGACCCTAGCCCTTAATGATGAGGCTTTGCTGGGGGAAATCTGTTGTTGGATGGTTTTTGTCCTTGTTGGAACACTGAGAGTGTTTTTACACACTAAGATGTGGTCTGACCATGTGATGCCTAGATGTCCCTAAGGGTGAGAGTGGGACATCAGCATTGTGGCGACCATACTTTCTTTGAGTATATTCCTCACAGAAAGATGGAGTGAAATGGCAACTGTCCTGGGTGGAAATCTTCAGTTTTCTATCCTTGATAGTCATGCGAACTGGAAGATTTGCCAGGAAGCTGGTGTGTGGAGCCCATATAAGCAGCAACATTGTGAAACTTGCAAATAATTTGCACCCTGGGGTCCAAGGTAGATGTAATCTGGTTCCAGAAATCTGAGATTTAGAAAGACTTTAATGAATTTTCTTTGACAACAGCTATAATCTTCGAGACTTGTTTTGTAGTAGGAAAGGGAGGATGGAAGATCCACATGAAACTAAGAGAATTCTCCGTTACTAGCAATGGGCTCCATCCCCCCCTTGTTTAAATTTTGTATGTACTTGTTGTTTTCAAAGTGGAGCTCAAAAGCAGTATAATACCCCTGCATTTACAGAAGAAGAGAGAATTCCTGCTAACCAAGTCTGCAGCCAGGGTCAAGGCCAGAGTAATACACAGAACTTGTGCAACTCCTGTTCCTATGAGAATGACCAGCTGCATAATCCCGAAGCCAGTGACTATAGTAACTTCCCACCCTGAGAGTGAGGTCAGGCATATGCCTGGAGAAGAGAAGCTGAAGAAACTCCAGCAGCTCTATGAGCTCAGGAAACTGCAGGGACTCCAGGTCTAAGGAAGTGCAGGAGATCTTTTAACTCCATTTGATCTTACAAACTTTTTTTTTTTTAGTTTGAATTTTTTTATTTTTTGATGCTTTTCGTATTTCATACATTTATTATCCAATTCCGATTCAGGCCTATATCCCCTTCCGTCCCCCCCACACATACCTACCCCATCCCAGATCAATGCATTCTGCCTGTAATTTTTTCTCCTCTTTCTCTGTTTTTTTTGTTTTGTTTTGTTTTCATTTTTTTAACAATAAGTGGTAATTTGTGGTGAGTACAGAGTATCCTTCATGAAAACCAATTTGTGAGCAGTTGGTGCCAAACCCACCACTTCATGGGTCCCACCACCAGCAGGGGGGGCTCTGCATGGTTCAATCAAGTTGTCAAATTGAGTGTCCAGTTCTTATTATGGTAGTTTCACCATTCACCCCCATATCGCCAGCCTTACATTCATACCATTGCCCCCTCTTCCGCAGATTGTTCCCGTAGGCTTAGAAAAAGGGGCACAGGTGGATGAGAAGCAAAAACAGTCTACTTTCCTGGAGCTGTTGTCTTGGCTCAGTCATTCTGGCTGTTTTCTTTCATGGGCTGCCCATGAAAGAAAAAAAGCTTGTCCAGGCATAACCATTTCGACTAAAATCCTACTATGAGAGCACAGTAATTAGATATCATAGGTAGGTTTTAAACAGTATAAATATTAGCATTCAATCTTACTAATTGAAGCACATGCAATTAGATATATAGTGTATTTAAACAGTACTAATTGTTATGTAGGTTACTTGTCTAGCAGTTTGGTGTTGTCTTTTTTTTTTTTTTTTTTTAATCATATGATTACTTTTTCTTCTGCTTAAAGTATAACGGATCTTCGTGTGGTTTTAATAAACAAACATTCTGAACCATTTTAAGGATGTGGGCTTGTGGCATCATCCTTGGGCTTATTCCTCCAAGAGGAGCCTAATAGCCAATTAGATTTGGGATATACAGACATATGGGCACTGCTGCACCAGTAATTCCTGGCAGATGAGGTGAGCTGGGTGCGGAGGAGAGTTATTGGCTTGACGTCAAGAAGGACTTTATTGCTTTTTTGTTTAGTGGTCTTTGGTAACTCTCTCTGGATTCCAGAGACTATCCTGTATATTGCTAGTCCAGTCTCCATACATCTTTCCATGTTTATCAGTGTACTTCACAGCAGGTAGCCTAGGTGCCTTCTTTCTGCCCAGATATCACCCGAGTTTGGAGGCAATGACCTTTACCTTTTGTGGGGGCCCTTGGATCCCCTGGCAACATCTCTTGGTAGAATAATCCATTGTTGATGTCAGAGCTCCTGTCACTAATCATTTTGCTTAAATGCATAGCTTAAGCGACTTTAGCAGTATATTGGTTCTGAATAGAGAATAACCTTTTCACAGTTTCTATGTCCATTAGTCAATTAAAGAATGCAGCTTTACCCATTTTACAAGAGATACCTCTATAACAGTGGCTCCCATCTAACAGCTGGAGAACGACCCTCCTCATCCTTCATCTTTCTCTATTCTACGGTAGGGGAGTTAGAAAGTCTCTTGTATTGAAACCTTGCGCACTACAAGGTAAGTTCATCAGGACCATCTAAAAATATTGTTAAATAGTTGTTACTAGTGGATCCGAGAGCGCGGCATGATGTCTGCCAGCAATCTGAGGCATTTCTTCCCTTCAATGCCAGAGGAGTCAATCCTTCTGCTGCCTTTCTGGTACTTCTACACTGCAAGCTGCATTTTCCTTCTCAGCCATTGTATATTTGGTGATACTCTGGCCTGTTGGAACATACAAATCCTTTCGTAGTTAGTTTTAAGATTGGATTGTGGGTTGGAGAGATGGCCTAAGTGGGAGGGAGCGCGCTGATCCCGCTCTGAGAGGACCCGGGTTCGATCCCCAGAACCACCATGGCGGCTGAGAACGTCTGAAACTCCAATTCCTGAGACTCCAGTTCCAGGGGGTCCGACACCCTCTTCTGACCTCAGAGGCATTACACGACAGGCGGCACAGACTTGCGTGCAGTACAGTACATTGATAACAACAGCAAATAAATAAATGCGGCGCGGGTGGCTGCCCGCCTTTAATCCTAGCACTTTGGGAGCAGAAGCGTATCACGTGCAAGGAGCACGATCTCCAGAGTGAGTCCAGTCCGCCTCTCTCCGACTTCCCCTTTCAAGCCCCAAAAACCAAAAGTTGGATTGCCAAGGTTTTTGACAAAAAGTTTTCATATCTATCTATATCCCTTTTTTATTTTAGGTTTTTTATTTTGAGACCCATGTCTCAAAACGCAGGAGTTGTATTATACATACCTATAGGGTGGAAACAAGCACAGATTTCATCAAGTTCACCCGTGCTGATTTGGGTTACTGTATGTGATTAACTTGGGAAAAACTTAATTTTTTAAATTAAATCATCCTATAGGTGAAAGAGATTGCTACACAGGTGATACTATATGACAGAAATTATAGAGAACATTTGTTTATACTCAATCCCAAGGTAATTGTTATACAGTTTTTAATTAAAAGCTAAATGTGGAAAACGAGCATTTTATCAACCAATTAACTCAGATGCCTGTTATGGTTTTTATCAGCCTTTAACCAATGTTGTTTAATATACACATATTTACTTTACTAAGTTCCTAAAACACCATGCATCCTGTAGACAGAGTCTGGCAAAACTGGATACTTGTTGAACTCACATCAATTAAATAAGCGCATTTGAAGGTATCCACCCGTGTCCCTCTCCGCCTTTCCCACCCTCCCAAGTCACCATTTCAGTAGTTTTTCTGATGCATCTTTTTTCGTTGTTGTTTTTGATATGCATCCCTTCCACAAGAAATATTTATAATCTGGGTATTGGTACTAGCATCCACATATGAGAGGATACCTTTGTCGTTTGTTTTGGGACTGTGTTACTTCCCTTAACATGATGTCTTCTAGCTCCATCCATTTACCTACAAAGTTCATGATGTTCTTTCTTACCTCTGCATAGAATTCCATTGTGTACATGTACCAGATTTTCTCTATCCCTAGTCAGTTGAGGGGCATTTGGGTTGGAGACATTTTTGCTATTGTGAACAGAGCAGCATAAATAAAGTAGCTGTGCATGTGTCTCTGCAGTAAGATGATCTTGGGGTTTATGCCCGGAGTGGTATGACTGGGTCAAATGGCCGATAGGATCATTTTGAGTCTTCTAAGGGTTCTCCAACTTTTTCCATAGTGGGTTCACAAGTTTACATGTTCCCACCAGCATGGAAGAGTGTTCCCCTTTCCCCCACAGCCTCTCCAGCACTTGGCCTCATTTGTTTTCTTGATCCTAGCCAGTCTGTACCTGGAGTAAGGAGGTATCTTAAGTGGTGTTTTAATTTGCATTTCCTTAATTATTCGAGGTTGAACACTTTTTTGGTGGTTTCTCAGCCATATCTCTAATTCCTCCTCTGTGAAGTCTGTGTTCAGCATCTTTGTCCATCTTCTGATGGTGATTCATTTGTTTTCTTTTTTCTTTGTTTTTTGAGTAGCTTGTATACTCTGGAATTAATGCTTTGTGCAGATGTATCTGCTGTGAAGGTTTCCTCTTACAAACCTTTTAAAAGGGACTACATCAGAAAGATACAGTGAATCCTCCTCAGAACAAAGTGGGGCTAAGAAAGAGCAAACTTTTTCACAACTCAGTTCTGAGCAATCTCAAATTGATCTTCATCTGTTGCTTACGCTTTCCACATATCAATGGTAACTTCCACTGGCATCCACGAGAGCTGCAAGGCAGGAAAGTAAAGGCAGCTGGGAAGAGACTGGATGAGGCCTTGGAGGCAGACAGGCTGGCTAGGCAGGCCGAGAGTATGCACAACTAAGATGAGCCATCTCACAACAAAATGGTAAAGTAGAAAAGTGTGTGTGGGCCTCTGTAAAGAATTTATCCATGAAATAACTTCATTTCTTTGTCTTTATAAATAGCAAACTAGCCCTGGTGATGATATTGAACTCTTATTGCTCTTTTCTAAACTTCTTTTTCTTTCCTTATTTTTTCTCCTTGTCCTTTTGAGAAAGGGTCTCCCTGTAGCCCCAGCCAGCCTGGAACTCACTGTGTAGACCAGAATGGCCTTGAACTCACAGAGATCTGCCTGCCTTTACCTACTGAGGGTTGGGCCTAAAGACATGTATGACAGAGTGCAGGCACATGGGTGGGATGGGGTGCATGGAAAAGGAAGCTATTGCAGATTCAATTGAGAAATGATGTATGATTTATGGAAAAAGTTTAATAACAATAAAAAATATGTAAAAAAAAATTAATTTTTTTTTTATTTTTTTTATTTATTTTTTTTATTTTTTTTTTTTGGTATCCCTTTGTCCGCTGTATCAGTTTCTGAGTGGAGGGCATATGTGATAGTTTCTAGGTTCTCCATAAAAAAAGACAGACTGTAACTATGGAGTCTTGGCTGGTGTAGACTTTTTCAACAAGGTTGGCCTTGAACTCTCAAAGGTCTCCCAAGTTCTGTGATTAAAATTGTATAGCAGCATGCCCTATTGTATAGACACATGTGGATAAGTGCAGGAGAAGAGATGTTTTTTGTTTATTTGTTGTTGTCTTATGTGTATGACTGTTTTGCTTACATACATGTAAGTACCCCATGTGCTCATAGAAGGGAACATTGGATCTGTTGTAACTGGAGTTCCTAATGATGTTAGTGGACACGTGGGTGCTAGGAACTAAACCTGAGCTTTCTGCAAGATCAGCCAGTGCTCTTGAGCACTGAGCCATCTTTCTAGCCCCCAAGTTATTTTCTTAAATGAGAAATACGGAGGAACATGGATGTGTGCCAGAGTTTTCCTGCAGCCCAGCTATAAGCTTTCCAGAAAAAGGACCATAGCTGAGGCTATGCAACTGTTTATTGATTGTGGATGTAGTAGGTTCACATCTCCCAAGTTTGTATAATAGATTTTTTGGAACATGCTTACTTGATTGAATGAAGCCAAGGAAGATTAAGGGCTTCTAATCTTTCCACTACCAGAACATTCCATATGTTAATTTTTGAAATCTCCACATATATCCTATTCAGCATTCTCAGGTCTCAGAATTTTGTTGAAGCCTAATAAAAGAAAACCATTTACATGATTTTTGGCCAAAGGAATTAGACCTGAGTTTTACCTCTGAGATTGACTGGCTATTCTAAACTCCCAAACAAGATTACAAAAAGCTATTCTGCTTTTCCTTCCTTTAAGAATTAATCTAGGGGCTGGAGAGATGGTTCAGTGGTTCAGAGCACTGACTGCTCTTGCAGAGGAACCGGGTTTGATCCCCAGCACCCACATGACAGCTAAGAACCATCTTTACAGTTCCAGGGGGATCTGACACCCTCTTCTGACCTCTGAGGCATTGCATGAAATGGGTGCACAAACCTACATGCAGACAGTACACTCATACACATAAAAAATAATAATAAATAAAAAATTTAAAAAAGAATTAATCTAAGCCTGGCTGGAGAGATGGCCTAGTGTTTAAGAGCACTGACCACTCTTGGAGAGGACTCTGGTTTGATTCCAAGCACCCACATGGCGTCTGAGAACCATCTTTAACCCCAGTTCCAGGGGAATCCAACACCCTCTTCTGACCTGTAAGGCATTGCATGACACAGGTGCACAAACCTACATGCAGACAGTATATTCATATACATACAAAAATAAATAAAATTTTAAAGAAAGAAAAAAAAGAATTAATATAAGCCAAATATTGGCAAAAAATAATCTAAGTAAAAAATATTAATCTAAGTCACTTGGTGGGCCACACCTTTATTCTTAGCACTGAGGAGGGTGGGTAGAAACATCACTGGGAGAGAGTTCCAGGCCAGCTGTGGCTAGAGGAAAACTGTGTCTAAAATAAGTAAGTAAGTAAATAAATTAAATAAATAAATAAATAAATAAATAAATACATAAATAAAGTGTGTCACCAGAACAAACAGTTCTCTCTTCAAAGAATAAAACGAGGTACTTTATTCTGGAACCAAATATAAAGGGCAGTGGTTTGGGAACATAGAGTTAGGCTTCCCCAAATACCATGCTCCAATGAGGCAGCAATTTCATGAACTTCTTTGAGTAACAGAACAAAAAACATACTTTTCAAATAGGTTAATGGGTACATTCAGTAGAGAGGTCATAGGAAAGGGGGATTCTATTAAAGATCTCTTATGCTATTTGATGACATTCTTAGCCTTTTGGTTGGTGTGAAGAGGTGGTCTGCAATTAATTACTTTCTAGGTTTTTTTATCTGTTAGTCACAGGATATTGAGACACAGAGGTGAGGAAGTTATGGAAGTTTAGTCCAAAACAGATGGTAGTCAGGCTCTGGATCTGCAACATTCCAGTCTCCACACAATCATGGGAGCTCTAACCAGTTAATCAGCTTGGCAGAAGAAAGTTCAGTTTGAAGATGGATGGTTTTTCTGGGAACTTCCAACAACAAGTTAATCTAAATGCGCCTGTCAATCATCTGGTAAGGATACTACCACTCAGAAAAGCTGATAATACCTAAAGACTTAGGAGATGGGAGGAGTAGTTCCCTTAATCAGATATGTACTTATAAACCCCTCTGGGCCCTCCATTAAGGCAGTTGCTTACAGATTTTGCTTCTAAGCCTACCCATTTTTTGCATGCTAACTCAAAAAGGCATAATTGGTCTTTTCCCCTTTTTCTCTCATTTTCAGATACTGTTCAAGCTTCCCAGCATGGGGATCAATTTCATTTTCTCAGAGTGTCCCTCTCCATACAGCTCTTTGTGGCTCTCCATTGCTGAGTCTGCCTGTTTTCTTGGATCCTAACTCAAAAGGTACGACACTCTCTGTTCTTCTTCCCCTTTTCTCTCCACCCAGCAGCAGCCGAATTTATAGCTTGCCAACCACTTTCTCTCTAATTCTAATAAAATGATCCTTGAAGCTCCTTCTGAATCTGTCTTTACATTATTTTTATCAGCAAGCCTGAAGACACATGAAGGGGACTCTGTCTTCTGCAGTAACAGTAGAGTTTGACAAATACAGATCCCAGACCCATGACTGGAAGGATAAAGAAGTGTGAGATCTGGCCTTACATGTTTGTTCTGTTCTGTTTTGTGAAGGAAATCCTAGGGCTGTGGGAGGTCTGGACCTGTTCTCCTCTCCAAAACCATTTCTTCTCCTGTGTGCAGATTTCCACACTTGTTCCCACACTCTTTTGGATACAGGAGTTTTGTGACAAATATATTTGGGATCTCAATTAAGAGACCACTCCAACTGAAGGCTCTAGACAAGGCAGACAACTATGAGAAAAATGGATGAAGCAAAGACTTTGTAAACATTTTCTTTTTCATTTTAATTCCTAACCCAAAAGAGAGTTTTACTGGTCTCCGTGGTCTGGGTTCTATTATAAAATCTATAGCCAATTAGCTAATTTAAAGAAAAAGGAGGTACTTTAATAAAAAAAAATCTTTGGCTTTAGGTGTGTAATGTTTTGGCATATCGCCAGAGTCATAAAAGAAATAACATTGGGAAATGTGTGGCTCTGGCAGAGAGCCAGATTCATAAATGCAAGGAAGGAAGTATGTACATGGGATTAAGTCAAGAAAGAAAAATACACAAAACTTTCCCAAAATGTGTAAACGGAAGAGGGGAATAATACTTAATAATACTTAATACTTTCTTAATATTAACATATTAAGAAAAATATACCAGCAAGAGTTGGGCATATTGGGACATGCCTTTAATCCCAGAGGAAGAGATTGATGGATCACTAAATGTTAGAGACTACTCTAGCCAACCTAGCAAGCTCTGAGCCAGGCAGAACTGCATACTAAACACACTGTTTTAAAAAACATTTATTGTTTTACATATATTATCTATATATATATATTACAAGATTATGTTACAGATAGAATCTAGATCCGTGTCCCGCTCCCAACCACCCCACCCCACCAGATTCACCCTTTCAGTCAGTTCTTTGATACAGTCTTTTCTGTTGTTGTTGTTGTTCTTTCCATTATGGATCACTCCCAAAAAGAATCGTTTGCAACTAGGTTATTGGTGCTAGCATCCACAGATGAGGGATTTTTTTTCTTTCTGGGACTGTAACACCCTGTCTTAAAACAAAGAAACAGTTAGACAAAAAAGGATAGAAAGAAATAACATCATAATATCCATCTAGTGGATATTAGCCATATATTAAGGGTACTGAAGAGACAAACATATAGTTTAAAATATTTTGACAGAGAAAATTTCATTCCTTAAATTCTTAAATATTGGATAATTCAAACCACTATGACTAAAACATAGAATGCAGGTATGGAGGACATTATGCAGCCTTGAACACATCATTCATCTTTGACAAGTATTAGCTTATGAGCCTGTCCAGAGTATACATCCCCAGGAGTGCATAGGAGTCTCTATTTGACATTTTATGAGTAAACCTCCCTTTGTAATAGAAGGCAGCATATTTCCCCTTCATTTCCCAAAGTTTCAGAGTAATCTTTTCAGTAATCTTTTACTCACTTCTCTGGTTTCCTTGCATCATGTTCTCTATGTAAAGAGGCCCTTTATCAAACTTAGTAAAAATCATTATATTTGGAAAGTACCAAGTGTGTACACTCAGAATTCTGTTATGCTGATGTGGATTCTTTGTTATTTTTAGGAGTTTATTTCTTGGTGGCTATGTATGGGTATATGCATACATGTGTGTTTGTACACGCTTGTGCATGTGCAGAACTGAGAAGATGGTGTCATGTCATTTAGACCCGGAGTTATATGCATTGGAGGGATGTCTAGCTTATTAAGCGGGTGTTAGGTTCTGAAATACATTTGTTATCATTGAGCATCAAGTGATCCTTAGCCATCTTTCTAGTCCCTAAGTGGGTTCTTTGAGAGTGGCAGAGTCCACTTTTTCTTGCTGTGCTTAACCCAGGGAGCTAGAAAGTCATATGACTGACAGATGGCTAGTAGTCCAGCAAATCTTGTCTAGGACAGTGGCTCCTACACTTCCTGTCTTAAATCAAGAAGACTAAGAAACAAAAACCAGAAGTGAGCCAAGCAAATATGTATTAAGGAAAAGCGAGAAAAACTCCAGAGTGGAAATAATCCCCTCACCACTATTAATAAAGTGTGTTGCCTGCTGGTGATTGTTGTGTCTGACCCATCTGCCTTAAAATTATTTAACGACAGGAGAAAATGAACCAATTCAGACCCCTAGATGGTAACTATCACCCCAAGAGACATATACTAACATCCCTCAGGGATCTATTATAGTACTTATGGGAGGAACTGAATAGAGATGGAGAGAATGGTCTTTATTGAGATTGGTCATTCTTTGAGTCCAACACCAGCTGAAACAGCGAAGGATCCATATATCCTCCTCAGCTCAACCAGAGAGGTGATCATACATTGTTTGTTTAATTATGGGAGTGGTCGCTGGTTGTGGTGGTTTGAGGGAGATGTCCCCTACAGGCTCAAGTATTTGAATACTTGGTCCCAGTTAGTGGCTCCACTTGCACAAGCTTAGGAAACACAGCCTTGCTGGAGGAAGCACATCCCTGCAAGTAATACTTGAGGGCACATGGCTGTGTGCCACTTCCAGTCTGTCTCTTTCTGCTTCCTGTGTCTGCTTGAAGTTGTGAGTGCTCAGCTTCCAGCTCCAAGTGCCTCTTGCCTGCCCCCTGCATCAAGATGGACTCTTACCTCCCTGGAACTGTAAGCTCAATAACCAACCTCTTCCTTCTACAATATCTTTTCCTATGGACTGCCACCATAAGATGGTATCCAAATTCTGGGTATGACTTCTGATTTATAATAATCTGATAAAGAAAGTACCTCATTTGGGGCTGGAGAAGTGGCCCAGCACTGGCTACTATTGCAGAAGACCTGGGTTCAGTTCCAAGAACCACATGGCTGTAACCGTCTGAAACGTCAGTTCCAGGGTATCTGCTGCCATCTTCTGACTACTGTGGGCATTACATGACATGGGTGACATGCCTGTAGGTAATACATTCATACATATAAAATAAAAATAATAAAATATTTTTGTTTAAAAAAGTTAAAGTCACTCACATTTATTTCCAGACCTGGTAGATTTGACAACCAAAGTCAGCCCTCACACATGTCATGTCATGGTCATCTTTGTTCACTTTTTCTCAATTAATTTAATTTTCTTCCTAGGTGATTGAGTCCTTCATTTTCCTGTTCTCAGGCTACATAACTAGCTTATCATTTACATACTTTTGAAGAGAATTTGACACATTTAACAAAAAATAACACATCTTTTCATTGGTATTTCTGTCCACCAGAGCAATGGGTACTGTCCCAGTTTACAGTATGAAATGTGGCTGCCCTCAGTTGGTACCGGCCTTAAATTCAATAGGTAAGCAGTTTGTTCCACCTATAATTGCTGTGTCACTATGGCAACATGTTATATTTTGCTTCGTGTTGTGGCTTGAATATGAAATCCTGACTTGTTTGAACATGTGATGTGTATCTGGGGTTGAATCTTGAGGTGAACCCTAACTGGAGGAAGTAGGTCACTGCTGTCAGGCCTTAAAATTCCACATATCAGTCCTCTCTCTGGTTCTGTCCTCTCTGTGTTTCCTGACTTCAGACCCAATGTCACCCCCAATCACCTCATACTCCTGGGGTCATATCTTCCCTTCTAATATAGACAGTATATCCCTTCTTAAACTGTAAAAAAAAGCCTTTTCCCCAAATTTTGGCTTAATAGAGTTATTTGGTCATAGCAGTGAGCAAAATAATGATTACAGAAAACCGGTACCAAGAAATGGAGTAGTTGCTATGATACTGCCCTTGTGGTTCACAGGGTTTGGAACTGGCATTTGTGAGGAATGCAAAAGACTTTGGAACTTCCAGCCACAAGAGTCCTAGAATGCTGAAAGAAGAGCTTATGGATTATTCTAGTCTGAGTAGGGAAAATTCGAATGTGAAAGAAAACTGAACAGTGGAAAAGAGGTTCATGAGATTACAGATGGGAACAATTATTCTATGAGGAATTTTCGTAGTTAGCTTCACCTGCAGCTGGGAAGGGGAAACAAAAACTGAAGAAATGTCAACATTCCATTGGCCTACAATCATGACTTTGGGGAATTGTCTTAATTAATGGTTGGTGTGGGAGAGTCCAGCCCACCATTTGTGGCAGCAATACACAGGCATGTGGGCCTGGCTAGGTGTGGTGGTGCACACCTTTAATCCCAGCACTTAGGAGGCAGAGGCAGGCAGATTTCTGTGTACTAAAGGCCACCCTGATCTACATTGTGAGCTCCCAGACAGCTAGGGCTAAGGGGAACCCTATCTTAAAAAGACTAAAAAACAAATGAAAGTTCCCTTAGGCCACGGTGTGACCTACAGATGAAGCAAGCAAACATTGGTTCTCTAAATATTCGAGTTAAGTTCTTTCCTTGATGACTGTGAAAGAGAGATTGTGACCTGGAACTTTTAAGACAAAAGAAACCCATTTATCCCCAAGCTCTCTTTGGTCATATTTTATCATAGCAAGAAAACTGTAAGTAGAATACTAACTATTCTAGAGGTCATTTTTATTATATTCAGATAAAGAAGTTCCTGAATCCTATCCATGTCCTTTAGAGAATTCGAGAGGTTAAATTCAATAGCAATGGACTAATTTGCATAATTGAGGACATTTCAAAATAGTATAGCATTCAGACCATGCAATGATTACAGCTTAGTGCTCTTAGATCTAATTAGAAAGAGCAGAAAGATGAAAAAAATTGCAGTATGATGAAGGAAGGATCAGAATGAGCTTACATTTGCAAAGAAGACTGATTTTTAATTTGAACAAATGTCCAAGAAAAAACAGATATTTTCAAACTAGGCTGACCAAATGCCAAGAACTTCAGTGATTATGGAGTATGGAATGTTTTGGCTCCAGAACCTAATTATTATTTATCTTGGGCCAGCTTTAGCCTCTTTAACAACCATTAAATATGTTCTAATTTAACATCCTGTAGTGACTAACATTATAAACACCAACCAGAAAAAAACCCCACATTGTATTAATTTAGCCAATCAGCAGCTTCTCAGATAGTATCTGGGACCTATAGTAGAATTCTCCCCACTTTGCTATAACCCACCTATTGCATATATAAATCCATGTATTAGAAAAAAATATGTTGATAGGACCTTCTTTATTCTGTTACTATAAAAAGTTTATGAAGTTGCTACCTCATTGGAACATGGAATTGAAGAAACTAAATCTGTGCTCCTGGAAGATGGCCATGGATATTTTTCTCAGAAATAAACCATATCTTTTTTTCTTTGAGATTTAGAGCTGTTTCTTTCTTTTAGTGGTATTTTTGAGACAGGGTCTCCCTTTAGTCCCAGCTGGCCTGGAGCTCACTCTGTAGACCAGGCTGGCCTTGATCTCACAGAGATCCGCCTGCCTCTGCCTCCTGAGTGCCAGTGCTGGGATTAAAGGCAGGTGCCAACACACCTGGAGAGCTGCTTCTTTTGTTGAAAGTAAGCAGCTGTCGTTGTTAAGGGGAGTAATGTCCCATTAAGGAAAACATGTCCTATGCTTAAATAAAAGGAAAGATGCCCCAAGGACAATGCTCTACCCACAGAAGACTAATGCAGACTACCTCCAGGGCACCAGTCAGGGAGAATCTGGGCTCTGGCCAGTTTCCTTCCTGCAGGAAGCTAGATTTTTTTAGTTTTTAAATTATTTTTTATGTGTATGAGTGTACTCTCTGCTTGTAGGTTGGTGCACCCATGTCGTGTAATGCCATGGAGGTCAGAAGAGGGCGTCGGATTCCCCTGGAATTGGAGTTAAAGACGGTTCTTAGCAGCCATGTGGGTGCTGGGAATCGAACCCGGGTCCTCTGCAAGAGCAGTCGGCGCTCTTAATCGCTGAGCCATCTCTCCGGCCCCAAGCTAGGTTTGTTTTCTATTTTGCTTTAATCAGGGTCTGTTCATGTGAAGCACCACGCAGTAGTTATTGACAATTTATGTACATGGAGAAAATTAACATAGAAAACAGTTCTCTCATAACCCATCCTAGGAATGATGAAATGTCTGTCTCTTCCCCTTCCAGCAGCACCTTGCTTCCAGGACCTTTGTGTTCCAGGTACCACAGTCTTGGCAATAGCAGAAAGCTGATGGAGCCTGGGCATTGCACCTGGTGGTTTCCTTTTGTCAACACACACAGACAAGGCGGCGAGCTTTTGTAAGGTCAGCCTGCTTCCCTCAGCTTTTACAGGCAGCATGGCTCCCACTGAAAGCAGCCTCTGCTTTCCGAGCAGCACAGACCATGCATTTTACCTCTACAGTGGGAAGACATTCTTAGGTTACATGCCCAAAGAACTGCCCATTACACGTCTGTAGGGGAGGGTATCAAAAGAAATGTGGGGTTGACTTTTCTGGTTGCTCTATGCATAATATCTAGTTTATATAAATCTGCCTTTCTTATGTCACAAAGCTTTACAAAGTTACACCTCATCTACAGCCATTGTGAAATTCAGACTGTCAGCCCCAGACACAGAAGGCTAGGATAGTGGACAAGCAAGTCAAGGAGTTCTGAATCCCGAGGTTAGCTTTAGGAGGAGAAGCCCCGGCAACACTCAATGCAGTGTATAATGAGAGAAGCTGGCTTCCTCAAGAGTATTATCATGTGGTAAGGCCAGGAGCCAAGACTTCCAATTCACTTCCTGGAAGAGCCTTCTGATTGGTTGAGGCAGGGAGAAAATGAGTTAAAAATGGCTCCAGATCAAGGGCCCATGATCACTCTGGATTCCTGCTGGGGCTAGGATCCAGAGATGGAGGTCAGCAAGAGTGGCTGTGAACTTCACAACTTGTCATCACAGCACAGCAGAGCAAAGGGAAGAAAGCTCTTCTGTGACAGAAGAGAAAGTTAACCTGGTGACAACCCTGCTGTTTCTCAGAGGTCTGATCCTCTGGGCTACACCTAGCAAAATCCTGAGAGGGTAGAATAATAAACCCACCTAGAAAATGCAGTGCACTGTGTTGAGTTCATCGTCCTGGGAAAATCCAGAATCATGAACTGTCATCATAATGTGGAAGCCACATCAATATGTATGGACGTTCTCCTAATAAAACTGTAGGTAGATAGTTTAGCTTTCAAGTACCACATAAGAAGTTAAACCTCCTAGTGCACAGATTCAGCAGACTTTTAACAGGTTTCCTAAATCAAGGATGGGGCAATCATTTATAACCATCTGCAGGAAAATTGGTCACAATTTACAATTAAACATGGAACCAAATTGTGTTTTTCTCAACATATAACCATCCAAATTGCATTTGTACCTATAGATTTATGCAAAAATTCTCCCCTCATAGAAAGAAACTTGGCCTTTCAAGTTAGGTGTAAGGTTAAGGCAAAAGCAGCAACTTTTCCCTTTTGGTAAAATTATGGGCAGAAATTGTATGTGTAAAATTAGATCCTTACACAAAGTTTAAGTTTTGAGATAAAAGCAAGGAAGACAGAGACAAACGCATAAGAAATCAAATAATAATTTGACTTTGTTTTGTACTCGGTGAAACCCTGAGTTTGAGAATGGCCACCAAGTCCTGTGTTGGATCCAGGCCCCTAGGGCACTTCAGCATGCTTCCTGCTGACTCCTTATCAACTTCCTGCTATATTCATAGGCCCCGAAATAGTGCCCCATTGACAGGGAATGCTCAGATCATAGTAGATTTCAGTCCAGAATATAAGGTTGTTATTCTTTCATTCTTCACAACACTCAGAAAGGTTCTGATAAATCCCATCTGTTTTCCAGACATAGAAAGAACTTGAATTCTGGATTTTATACAGTCCACTGGATATACAGCAAGCCACAAGCAAATTCCGCCAACTCCACCACTTAACATCAAGGGGACAGGGCCTACTTCATCTTTTGATCTCTCTGATGTGAAAAATGATTGGCTCAGCTCATAGCCACCAAAGAAGTAGTCTGGCACTTCTCGAAGTAAAATGTTTGAGAGTCTGTGGTAGAAGCCCAAGGGGCCATCTTTCTTAAAGATGCCCTTTACAATGGCCCAAACAGTATTCTGGCTTGCAGCTATTTTGCCTGATGTCTCCATTTCATACATGGCCTGTAGCTGGAACTTTACAAGCTCCGTGGAGCAGTGCACCAGCGCAAAGGCAGAGGCCAAGGACCAGGCAGCTGCTTCCTGGAGGTCACTCAGTTTGGCCTGCCTGTCCATCCAACCACTTTCCAGATCACCTGCTGGCAGAAGCCATAGGACAGAGTTGTCGGCAACTTTGGAGATCATTGCAGGCCTGGTGCCCTTATAGAAGCCACAGAGGCCCACCTGGGAGTAGGTCTTCATGCAACAGTCATTGAGGCCCCTGTAGAGGTTAGGGAATATCTGCTTATTCACCTTAATTGTGTCAAAGGGCTGCCTGGTCAGTACAGATGCTATGCCCCTGCAGCCCCTGAGTTGAGGTCAATGGCTGGTTGGATGGCAGGATTGGACTTCATAGCATCACTGGGTTCTGTGGAAGGCAACTCTCTGGAGCTTAGGATGTGTCTCACATATCCTGGGGGCACCAGTCTGTCCTCCCGAACCCTGCACTGCAGTCTCAGTAGGTGACCTCAGGAGGCCCTTTACAGTGTCTGGGCCACACTGACCTCAGGCCTGCCTCCCCCACGTCAACTTTCTTTACCCCTACATAGAACTCCATTGTGTAGATGTACCACATTTCTGTTACCCACTCATCAGTTGATGGACATTTGGGTTAGTTCCAGCTCATCACTATTGTAAAGAGAGCTGCAAAAAACATAGATGTGCATTCATCTTTGCAGTAGGATGAGACTTGTGGGTATATACCCAGGAGTGGTATGGCTGGGTTCAGGTGGTAAGCTCATTTTTAGTCTTTTAAATGTTCTCCACACTGATTTCCATAGTGGTACTACGAGTTTACATTCCCACCTGCAGTGAATGAGTGTTCCCCTTTCCCCACAACCTCTATAGCATTTGATGTCTTTTGTATCCTTGATCTTAGCCAGTAGTATCAGAGAAAGATGGTATCTGAGAGTGCTTTTAATTTGTATTTCCTTAATTATAAACAATGTTGAACACTTTTTAAGATGCTTATCAGCCATCTTTACTTCCTCAATGGTGAGTCTCTGTTCAGCTCTTTACTCCATCTTTTGAGTGAGTCACTTATTTACTTATTTCTTCGTTTTTTTTTTTTTTTTTTTTTTTTTTTTTTTTTTTTTTGAGTAGTTTATGTATACTGGGTATTAATGCTCTGTCAGATGTATCACTGGTGAAGATTTCCTCCCAGTCTGTCAGCCTTTTCTGCACTTCCTTGATACTTTATTTCACTGTACAGAAACTTTTGAGTTTGATGAGATCCCACTTATCAGCTGTTGACGTTATTTCCTGCACGGCTGCTGTTTGATTTAGAAAGTCTTTTCCTACTCCTATGTCTTGTAGGTTGCTACCAACATTTTCTTCTATCACCCTCAGAGTTTCTGGTTTCACGTTGAGGTATTTGATCCACTTGGTGTTAATTTTTGTACAGGGTGAATGGTAGGGGTATAATTTTGTTCTTCTACATATGATGATCCAGTTTTGCCTGCACCATTTGCTGAAGATGCTATCTTTCCTCCAATGAGCTTTTTTGTCAAATATGAGGTGGCTAGAATTGTATGAGCTCAACTTTGGATCTTCACTTTTATTCTAATTGTCAATGGATCTCTTTTTGTGCCAGTATCAGGCTGTCTTTATGACTATTGCCCTGTAGTATAGCTCAGAGTTGCTTTAGTTATTCAGGGTATTTTGTTTTTACATATGAATTTAGGGTTATTTTCCAAGTCTGTGAAGAAGTTCATGGGGATTTTCACTGAGATTGCTTTGAATCTGTATATTAATTTGGGCAGAAGGGACATTTTTACTATATTAATTTTTCTAATCCATGAGCATTGGAGGTTTTTATATCTTTTGATGTTGTCTTCAATATATTTCTTCAGGGGTTTAACTGTGTTCCCAGGTATTTTTTTTTTTTTTTGAGGCTATTAAGAGTGGGAAGGAATTCTTGTATTATTTCTCCATTTGCCTGTTGTTGATATAAAGAAAGACTAGTGATTTTTCTAGGTTAATTTTGTATCCTGCTGCTTTACTGAAACTCTTAATTGTTTCCACGAGATTTCTGGTGTAATTTTTAACATCCTTCAGGTAAACTGTCAGATCATCTGCAAACAGGGATAGTTTGACTTCCTCTTCTCTCTTTAGTACTCCTTTAAATTCCCTTTTTTCCCTTGTTGCACTGTATTGAAGAGGAGTGGTTTCCCGCCTTTAAGGAGAATATTTCTAATTTTTCTCCATTTAGTATGGTGTTGGCTGTGGGTCTATTATATATGACTTTGATTATATTTAGTAATGTTCCCTTCAGTCCAATCCCCTCCAGAACTTTAAACATGAAGGGATGTTGGGTCTTGTCAAGGGTATTTTTCTGCATCAGTTGAGATGATTGTGTGATTTTTGTCTTTCAGTCCGTTTATGTGTTTTATGATATTTATTGACTTACATATATTGACCCACGTCTGCAACTCTCGTATGAATCCAACTTGTTCATGATGGATGATCTTTTTGATGTGGGACTGTATGCGATTTGCAAGTATTTTGTTGAGAATTCTTGCATCTGTGTTTACTAATGAGATGGGTTTATAGTTTCTTTTTTGGTTGGGTCTTTGCCTGGTTTGGTAGTAGAGTGATGTTGGCTTCATTAGAAGGAGTTTGGGAGATTTCCATCTGTTTGTATCTTTCTGAATAATTTGAGTAGTAGTAGCTGTGAAACCTCTTTAAATGTTTTATAGAATTCCACTCTGAAATCATTTGGGCCTAGGCTGGTTTAGTTGGGAGGTTTTTAAATTATGTTTTCCTCAAATGTTAAGGGTCTGTTTAAACTGTCAATCTCTTCTTGGTTAAGCTTTGTTGGTTCACAGGATTTCAGATTTTCATCCCTATCTTTTAGGTTTTACTAGCGTATAGGTTTTTGAAGTATTCTCCTATGATTGTCTGGATCTTTTACTTTTTATCTCTTGTGATGTTTCCCTTTTCATCACAGATACTATAATTTGGAGTTTCTCTTTCTTTCTTTTGGTTAACTGGGCTGGAGGTCTGTCCAACTTGTTTACCATTTCAAAGAACCAGGCTTTGGATTCATTTATTTGGTTTTATCTTTTTTTTCTTTGTTTCTATTTCATTGATTTCTACTCTGATTTTTATTTTTTCTTCCTGTCTTTTGGGTTTAAGTTTAATTTTTTTTGGTCTCTCAATCATTTTTAGGTTCGGTGTTAGTTTATTTGTTCCCTCTCTGTTTTTATTGTGGACACTTAGGATTATAAATTTCCCTCTTATGTCTGCTTTTAAAGTATCCCACAGGTTTTGTTGTGTTGTATTGTCTTCTTTGTGTAGTTCAATGAATACTTTTTTTGTTCTTTATTTCTTCCCTGACCCATCCGTTATTCAGGATTGTGTTCTTTAGTCTGCATGTGTTCTTTTAGCTATTTGGTCTTATTCTGATGCTAATAATGAACTTTATTGCACTTTGGTCTGATAGAATGCATTGCATTATTTCAACATTTTTATAAATTTTACTTTTGTGTCCCAGTATGTGGTCTATTTTTGAGAATGTTCCCTGGGATGCTGAGGAGAATGTATATTCTCTGTTGTTTGGGTGGAATATTTGGTAGGTGTCTGTGAATTCCATTAGTTTTATTGTATTGTTCAATTCCAATGTCTCTGTGTTTGCTTTTTGTACAGTTGATCTATCCAAGGGGCTCAGGGGGATATTGAAGTCCTCCACTATTAGTTTGTTGGGATTAATCTGTGTCTTGAGGTCCTGCAGAATTGTGTTTCTATAGTTTGGTGCACCTGAGTTTAGTGCATAAACATTTAGGATTGTGAAGTCTTTCTGGGTAAATGGTCCTTTGATAAGGATGTAATGGCCCTTTTTGTCTCTTCTGATTGACTTTATTCTGCAGTCTATTTTGTCTGATATTAAAATAGCAACTCCTGCTTGATTTTTGGTACCATTTTCTTGGAATTTTTTTTAGATACTTTCACTTTGAGTTGATGTCTATCCTTGAGGGTGAGATGGGCTTCTTGTAGGAAGCATATAGATGAATTCTGTTTCCTAATCCACTCTCCCAGTCTATGTCTTTTGATTGGGACATTTAGACCATGAATATTTCAGGCCATTATTGAGAGAATTGTGTTGCATCCTTTCAACTTATTCTTTGTTTGCATTCTTGGTTCAGGTTTGTATTTATGCTGTTGGACTTTTATTTGTTTCTCTCTTTAGTTGCTACTTTCCTCTGTTCTTTGAATTACTTTGAGTATTTTCTGAGGTTTTCATTTTGTTGACATGTGTTCTTTCATCTTGTTTATGTTATTTTCAGTTTTTTCATAACTGAAATATTTTTCTTTCTCCTTCAACTATAATTGACATTTTCGCTGGGCATCATATTATGGGATGACATCTAAAGTCGTTTAGGACTGGGGATACTTTGGTCCACGTTCTTCTGGCTTTAATAGTTTGCATGGAGAAGTCACCTGTAATGCTGATGGATTTCCCCTTTATGTAATTTATTGTTTTTCTCTTGTGTCTTTCAGTATTTTGTCTTTATTTTGAGTAACTAGCGTTTTAACTATGATATGGCATGGGGAGTTTCTTTTCTGGTCTTGTCTATTTGGTATTCTATGTGGTTATGTTCTTTTTGTATTTGTATAGGTTTGTCTTTCAGTTTGGGGAAACTTTCTTTTATTTTCCTGTTGAAGATCTATTCATCTATTCCTATGATCCAATGATCTGGTCTTTTCATAGTATCCCCCATTTCCTGGTTATTACACTCTTGTGTTGTTTTTTTTTTTTTAATTTTTCATAGTCTTCACTTGAGCATTTTAGTTGTTCCTTGTTATAGCAGGTTTGATATTCTACTTTCTATTTCATCCATTCTGCTTCTGAGGCTTTCTCCCATCCTTTCCTGTTTAATGGATGAATGTTCCATTTCCTTTTGCATTTCTTCCTGTGATTTCTTTAGTATTTTAATTTACTTTTTGAGCTTGTCATTCTCTACTTGTAGCTACTTGCTTAGCTGGTCTGTTTTTTTTTTAATTTCAGCCTGAGATCTTTTCAGTGTTTCCACCTCCTTCCAGAGTTTGTCATTCTCTACCTCTCATTCTTTTAGGAGTTTGTGTTCTCTTCCTCTAGTTCTCTTTGGTGTTTGTCATTCTCTCCCTTTAGTTCTTTCCAGGGTTTATAATTCTTTCTTTGTAGATCATTACTGAGTTTTTCATTTTCTCCCTTTATTTCTTTGATTTGTTCTTTATTTTCTTTGATTTTTTCGAATATGTCTACAATTGTCCTTCTAACCATGTCTTGGTTTCCTGTCAGGGAGATCTCCTTGTATGAATATTCTGTCAGAATGAGTTGAGTTTGGTGTGGATTTATTATGAGCATTTTCCCAAGTCGTTTTTTCCTTGTGTCTTTGGCATGTGAATTTGTTTTTGTTTGTTTATTTGTTTTTATTTGTTTGTTTGGATTCTGGTGCCTCAACCTTGGCTGTGCAGACTAGAGTCACTACAATGTGCCTGCTATATCTTCTGCACCACCAGCTTGAGTGGGGGGGCGCATTAATTCCTGCTGACCTGTGCCCCTGTCTAGATGCACCCATACCACAGTGCTCGCTGGAACCCGAGGTGAGAGGTTTCACGTGATCCCAAGCCTTCAGGTGACAGGTATAGGGCCGCAAAGCCACAAGGCAGTTCCACCTTACCTGGACACTGTTCTGTTCTGCTGCTCCCTTGTCTAGCTGCACTTTAATTTCATTGAGGAAAGTTCCCTTACTCAGAGTCCTTTAAGGATTCTTATGCAAATTGAACTCATAAAGATCCACTTGCCTCTTCCTCCCAAGTGCTAGGATTAAAGGCATGTGCCACCATGCCTGACTTCAGCCCATCTTCTTTATCATTTCAAAGAACCTGATCATCAATCACGTTTTATTTTCTTTTGATTTTTGATATTTTCTGTTGTGATTTTGGTTATATCTTCTCACCTTTTGTTTTCAGACCTGGTTAGTATTGCTTTAGTCATCGCATTTGTTGGTGTTCTTTCTGAATATTTCATATAAGCACTTAAGATTGATAAATGTCTCTCTTAGTGTGCTTTTTATTATGTTCGTATTTGGGATATCTTCTTTTTGATTTTTTTTAGAGTCAGCATGTGGTCATCTTCACGTTATCTGATTAATTTTAACTTGAAGTCTATTTGTTCCCATATTAGAATAACTATTTCTGCCAGTTTCTAAGTGTCATAACCTGACTGGTAAATATTCTTAGAGATAACATGAGTTTGTAGTGAACAATGACTAGGTGGTGTTTCATAATACACTCAAGTAGTCACTGGGTAGGTGAGACCCTTCATAATTAGATTTATTATTGAAATGTGTGTGAATTTGTTACTGTCATTTTTTTCTGATTTCATTCCTAGTGTTACTTTGTGATTTGATACTTTTAATCTCAGTTGCTTTATGCCTGTAACCATTGCATATGCTCATTGCTTTCTTATGTCCGTTGCATCATTTCAAGAATTCTCTCTAGAGCTCACTTGGTGGACATGAATATTTTCATGCTTTCTTATCATAACTACTGTTTTTTCTTCAACTATGATAAATTGGTTTGCTGTGCAAAGAACTGTGTTTTTCATAAATTGACATTTAGCACTTGTAATACTTGATCAATTATCTTCATTATCTTCTGTCTTTTATTTCTTACATTGAGCAACCAGTTGTAATTTTCCAGGTAGGCCATTATACGTGGCTCAATGCTTTTGGCCTGTGTACTTAACTACCCAGTCTTTGTTCTGTACAATTAGTGAATTTACTATGATCTTCCTTATAGACAGACAGATATAATCCCTAGTCTCACAAGAAAACTTTATTCAGATAATTTTTCAGTTCCTGTATGTTTTGGCAAAACCATTAATATACACTGGATGGACTTAGAATGTACTTCAGCATTAATGGCCCAGACAAGATATTTTATTATTTCGATAGTTTCACAACTGTTAGGGTTTTGACCCAGTGCTTTGCAATTGAATTGAATAGATTACCACAGTGACAATACTGGAGGAGGAGGAAATAATTAAAAATTCACCTGAAGCAGTAATAACCCTTGTCATATCATAATCCAAAATAGTGAGGGTATCTATCATTTTGTCAATATCTCATATCTGAAATCACAGTTCTTTTCACAAGTAGGAAATATCTGCTCTATTGAGAAACAATGTTGTACAAAATCTTCTTCTGCCTATACCAGTTTTACAAGCTATCTTCTATACAGTTTTAAAAGTTTTCTTCTGTGTAGTGTAATTGTGGTATACAGGTGGAGGGGATGAATTCATACATTAGAGTAATATAAAATTAAAGGGAAAAATGTGAACTCCTAAACGTATTTTGGAATGAACATACCGTTGTTTATCAAAGGTCATAATTTTGGCATATATGTGATGTATATATAGGCATAATTTGGAGCAGTACAAATGCGAGGGAACAACAATAACAAGAAGGCTGGATCAAAGAACGGACTGAAACAGTTAACTTCTGCCCAAATAATAAACCTCTGCAGAGAAAAAATTTAAAAAGACTAAGAAAAAGATGCAAGATATGTATGGCAGAATGAATTAACTGGAGTAGGGTGTGGGGCATGGAAATAGGAGTGTGTCTAAATTGGACTGAGAAATGATGTATGAAACACACAAAATGCCAATAAAATATTTTATTTTATCAAAAATAAAATAAAATAAGATAAAAAATTCATGTCTTCTAACTCAGTTTAATTTGTTAAGAAAGTCTATTCCTAAATGAGGATGGAAAACATATATTCTAGATAAAAGGTTAGGAAAGTAGATCTAAGAATAGGATGTTACTTATGATCCTACAAGCACATATGTGACAACATCTAACTAAGTCTATGTATTTATTTTGAAAACAAGTTCCACTAAACACTAATGCATTCATCCTAAATAGAGAAAACTTAGAAGCATTATCCTTAAAGTCAGGAACCTGAAAAGTACACCAGATATATGACAAAGGGCCAAAAACACTCAATGGAAGAAAGGTAGCACCTTACAAATGGTGTTGGAAAAACTGGATCACGTCCTGTAGAAGAATGAAAATCAACACCTATTTTCATGTTATACAAAAAGTCATTTCTAAATGGAAATAAGACAAAAATGAAATTAAAAGATTGTTAATTAGAAAAGAGGAGATCAAGATAGTAATTTTTGCAAAACAAATGACAGTAAACTCCTTGAAATTATTAACAGGTTCAGAAATTACAAAATTGAACTACAAAATAATTAGCCTACTTATATGCCAATAACATGCAATTTGAGAATGAGCACATCCAAAGGAAACATTCCCAAATACAGTAGCCCCCCAAAATAAAATTTCTCAGATATAAACCTGACCTAAGACAATAAAGATCTTTAAAATAAAAATTTTAAATCTTTGAAGAATGATATCTGGAAGACAACAGAAGATACAAGGACTTCTCATGCTCATTGATTAGTAGAGTTAACATAGAAAAGTGATCATCCTAGGCAAATAAATATATGGATTCAATGCAATACCAGCCAAAATGGTCATGAGTTTTTTTTTCCACAGAATTAGAATAAAAATCTTAAAATTCATATGGAAAAACAAAAGTCCCAGATAGCCAAAACAACCCTGAACCAAAATAATAATGCAGGCGGGATTAATATACCAGATCCCAATAACTACTACAGAGGTATAGTGATAAAGTCATGATGTACCTGGAACAAAAATAGATCGATAGATCAATGGAAAAAAATTAAAACGGCCCAAACTTGAGTACATACAATTTTAGTCACTAGATATTTTACAAAGTATCCAAGTACATTCAATGTAGGAAGGGTCTTTTCTAAATCTTCAAAAAAGTAAGGGTTTAATACAAGGGTGAAATTAAACTCTTACTTTTCAACTTACACAAAAATCAATTGTAAATGGATTAAAGACCTCAATCTGAAACTCGAAACTCTGAAAATGTTAGAAGAAAACATTTGCAGTAACATACAAGATATAAGTGTAGGAAAAGACTTTGTAAAATAAGATTGAATTTTCTCAGAATTAAGGTCAACAATCAACAAATGGGATCCCACTAAACTAAAAAGCTTCTGTACAGCAAAAGAAACAATCAAATAAGTGAAAAGAAAACCTACAGAGTGTTAGGGAAACTTCATGAATAATATATCTGATGAAAGACTAGCACCCAGATTATATAAATTGATAAAAAAAATAACAAAAAAATACAATGGACCAAGAAAACAAATGACCAGATAAAAAGATGTAGAAAGCTGAACAGAGACTTTTCAAGATAAGAAGATATGATGGCTAAGAAATATCAAGTGTCCCACATCGTTGGTATTTAAGGAAACACAAATTATTGTCAACAAAACAAATGACAGCAGATCTCGGAGAGCATATGGAGAAAGTGGAACATTCATTGACTGATTGTGGGACTTCACACTCCTGAAACCCCTATGGAAAGGACTGTGAAGAATTCTAAAAGGAACCTACCACCATTTGACCCAATTTTGGAGATATATATATATATATATATATATATATATATATATATATCCAAAGGATTCATTGACATTGAGCTAGATAATGATAATTTATTATGGAACAATGTTTAATTCTACTATAACTAATTTGATTTTCAGTGTTACATATTACATGTAACATTTTTTTAATATTTTCAAATTTTATTTTCTTTTTATGTTCTTTTTAGTTGACATTTTGTAAATTTCATACATCGTTTTTCAGTCCAATTTGGATACGTTCCCCTTTCCGTGCTCCTACCCTCACCCCAGTTTATGCATTCTGCCATACATGTCTTGCATCTTTCTCTCAGTCTTTTCAAGGTTTTTTTCTGCAGAGCTTTGTTGTTTTGAGCAGAATTTAACTGTATCAATCAGTTCTTTTGGCAGAGTCCTTTTATTACTCCAAATTATGCCTGTATAAATGACACATATGTAACAAGATTATGATGTCTGGGAATAAACTGTATATTAATTCTAAAATATGCTTTGGGGTTCACATTTTTCCATTAATTTTATATTACTCTAGAATATGAATACATATCTTCCACCCATATATGGTAATTACAATATGTGTTAGATCAATTCTAGAGCCTATTAAAAGATTCACATTATAATAGCACAGTTGCTTTCAGATAAAAATAAATGTAGTAACAATAATAATACTGATCAGCTTGCCTGCCAACTGGGGATTCATTGTTACCATCCACAAATGAGGGAAACCATTTGCCTTTTAATTTTTTTTTCTGGTACTGTGTTACTTCACTTAGCATAATGGCTTTGAGTTCTATTCATTTACCTGCAATTTTTTTGATGCCATCTTTCTTTAATTTAAATTCCATTTAGTGGATTTAGCATATTTTTGTTATCCAGTTGTCATTTGAAGGGCATTTGGGTTGGTTCCAGCTCTTTGTCACTGTGAAAAGAGCTGCAATAAACATATCTGTGCATGTATCTTTGTGGTAAGATGTGTCTTGTGGGTATTTACCAAGGAGTGGTTTGCCTGGGTCAGGAGATAGGTTCATTTTGAGTCTATTAAGGATTCCCACACTGCTTTCCATAGTGATTGTATGCATTTACAGTCCCACCAGCAGTAGATGAGTGTTCTCCTTTCCCCACAACTTCTTCAGCATTTGGTGTCTTTTGTTTTCTTGATCTTGGACAGTCTTATTGGAATGACATGATATGTTAGAGTGGATTAATTTGTATTTCCTTAATTATTAAAGATTTTGAACACTTTTTAAGATGTTCGATTCTTTATTCCATCTTTTGAGTAGGTCATTTTCTTTCTTCTTTGTTTTTTAAGTAATATATATATATATATATATATATTCTGGATGTTAATGCTAGAAAGGGAAATTAAAGGAGTACTAATCAGAAAAAAGGAAGTAAAACTATCACTTTTTGCAGATGATATGATAGTTTTAATAAGGGATTCTAAAAGCTCCATCAGAAAACTCCTAGAAATGATTAAAGGTCTCAGTAAAGTGGCAGGGTAGAAAATAAAGCTAGAAAAATTAGTAGCCTTTCTTTACACCAACAGTAAGCAATTAGAGAAGGCATATAAAGAGACCTTTGCAATCCCAATAACCTCAAAAATACCTGGGAATAAACCTAACTAAAGTTACCAAGACCTCTACAAGGAAAAATTTAAAACCCTGACGAAGGGGATTGAAGATGACATCAAAAGACATAAAGACCTCCCTTGCTCATGGATTGGAATAGTTAATATAGTAAAAATGTCCATTCTCCCCAAATTAATATACATATTCAATGCAACCCCAATCAAAATCTTCTTCACACACTTGGAAAAAAACCCCTTAAATTCATATGGAAAAACAACAAACCCCTGTATGGGTCCCTAGACCATGTCAGGTATCTGGCTTCTTCTACTCAGCCAAAGTAGTAATTTTCCATTGGGCCCCCTCTCAAGGTCAGTGGCTCAGCCGTAAGGATGTCAGTTTAACTTTAACCATGAAATGTTCCATAAACAGGATGTTCCTTGAACCCTGGTGTTGACTAATCCCAATGATCTGTATCAGCATGTTTGTTCTTTTATGCAACATTGTTGCAAACCCTTCCTCTTACGCTTACCCTTCATATTCTGTGTATGAACCTGCAGTAAACGAGACTTGTTCAGAACCTGTCTTGTCTCCATTCCTTGCATCTCTTGTCCCTTCCCCTCACTCCTTCTCTTCCAGACCCCCGTTGACTGACCCGCTGGATGGATCAAACCGCAAATAGCTAAAGCAACCATGTGTAAAAGAGGCAAGACAGAGGGGATTACTTTACCAGATTTCAAGCTATATTACAGGGATATAGTCATAAAGACAGCCTGGTACTGGCACAAAAACAGACCCATTGAGCAATGGAACAAAATTGAAGATCCAAACTTGAACTCATAATTCACCCAACTGATATTAAACAAAGGGGCCAAAAAAGCTCAGTGGAGGAAAGATAGCATCTTCAGCAAATAAAAAGTGGATCAGTATTTGTAGCAGAACAAAATTAAACCTCTACATCTCACACTGTACAAAAATCAACTCCAAGTGGATCAAAGATCTCAATCTGAAACCCGAAACCCTGAAGGTGATAGAAGAAAAATTTCGCAGCAACCTACAAGACATGGGCATAGGAAAAAAAAAACTAAATCAGACAGAAGCTGCACAGGAAATAGGGTCAACAGCTGATAAGTGGTACCTCATGAAACTGAAAAGCTTTCGTACAGTGAAGGAGACAATCAAGGAAGTGAAGAGAAAACCCACAGAGTAGGAGGAAACCTTCACCACTGATACATCTGATGAGCATTACATGTAAATGTTTCACAAGTCTGTGTAAATTAACATCTTATGCCTATCCGTCTAGACAGAGAAGCAAACCCCAACATTTTGGGCAAATACAATAATTTTTAAAACTATTGCATTTAATATTTTTATAACTCAATTTTATCCCTTGGCAATTTTGTATTTCTTTTAATCCTCCGGTTTTCCTCTGTTTTCCCCTTAGTTGGATACCTACTCAGTTAACCTATGGCTATCATGTTTTTGGTGAGTTTAAAACAAGTCGTTATTTGCTATAGAGTTCACAAAATGGTATGAAAATGGGGAATATGTCTCTCTGCTCCCAGAATCCCATAAGGTGGAAAACAGAGCAGAATTTCTTTATTGCCAACTTTTTCATATTAGGACATTTTCACCGAACATGGGGAAATTAAGACTCTCAGAATGAAGCTGAAATAATAATAGTAAGAATAATGATAGCAATAATAATATATCTTTCTATGAAAATTGAACATTTTATATCTAAAATATTTTATTTATTTATTCTTTAAATTTTATGTGTGCCTATTGCCTGGATGTGTACAAATTATCTCACAACACATAGTAATCATGTTTACACCTCCTTTCTGATTGGAACTCTGATATAGCCTAACTGCCCCCAATAAATCCATGCATTCTGTCTTTGTATTAAAGACCACTAGGTCAAGTAGTTGTCCAGAGATGGACCTCAGTGCAAATTTATCAAGTGGCATGTGCTCAGCCTATTCAGAGTTACTTCTTTAAGATCAGCATTTGTATTTTCTTCTGCAACGGGTTCTAAATGTTTAGTTTGGAAGAAGACTCAAGAGCCATTATGTTTGCAGGTCAATGTAAACCCTCTGGACAACAATCCCACAGAGGTAGTCCATTCCGGGATATGGATATTTAAACATTAACCTGTGTTATATATAATGATACATTGTATCAGAGTAGAGAAATGGAAAGTACAGTAGAATTTATATGTACAAGAAAGGACAGCCGAAGACAGACCAAAATATTGCAAGAATTAAGAAGACCATTTGACAAACTGACCTTCTGAAATAACAAAACGAAATTCTGTAGAGCAAAGGACACTGTCCCATTAATGTAAAATCACCCTACATATTTAACAGCCAGCTCATAATATATCTTTAAAAGCTGTACCTTCAAACCAAATTTTGTATTTGCAAAGGAATAAAAAAAATCAAAGAAATACACACACACACACACACACACACGAACACACAAAGAAATTCAAACTCACCACACACATCAAAATTAAAAAGAAAAAAAAACAGTTCATGAAAATGGAATTCAGAGAAATAGGTTTTTTGCTGTTTTTGTTGTTTTGGTCTTTTCAAGACAGGGTCTCAGTGTAGCCCCAGCTTTCCTGGAACTCTCTATGTACAACATTCTCACCTTGAACTCAAAGAGATTCACCTGCCTTTGCCTTCAGTATGCTGGGATTAAAGGCATGCGTCAATTCACCCAGCTCTGAGAAATAGTTTTTGTTTTGTTTTGTTTTGTTTGTTTGTTTGTTTGTTTGTTTTTATGTGTATGAGTGTATTGTCTGCATGTAGGTAGATGGACTCAATTCGTGCAATGCTGCAGAGGTCAGAAGACGGTGTTGGATACCCGTGGAACTGGAGTTAATACAGTTCTTAGTCACCCTTGGAATCAAACCCTGATCTTCTGCAAGAGCAGTTAGTGTTCTTAACTGCTGAGTCATATTTCCAGCCCCGAGAATTAGTTTTAACACATAAAAAAATTACTGGTATATTATGTAAATTAAAATTACTCAAGATTACCTCTTACTCCACTCAGAAAATTTATTATCAAGAAAATAATGATTAATACTGGTAAGGATTCAGAAAGGGGTATACCTCTTCTATGTGTTTGGAGTTCAAACCAGAACTTATAGCATTCATTTTGGAGATTCTTTATGAATCTCCAATCGTATCCCTTGATACCTCTGTGGCATACACCAAAAAAACTATACTTCTGAACATATGACATTTGTTCTATGTACACTGAGCCTCTGTTCAAAATAGCCATGATATTTTTGCAAAATAAGCGACCATCAATATTGAATGAATAATAAAGATATGCTAACTTTACACATCAGAATTTTATTGAACATTTAAGAAAGCTATGGTGACATCCAGGGAGCCAGCACATGTTCAGGTGGGCCCAAAAACTGTGGGAAGCCAACACCAGTGGTCTGGGCTTCAGGGACTAGGTGGGGCAACACATCCCTCCTACTGCATGAGCAGCATGGGTGGAGTCACCCACCCATGCACAGGGAGATGTCCAGGATGCTTGCACATGCTCAGATGGTCTGGAAAACTACAGTAGGAACCAGTGTCAATGTTCTTGGCCTCAGGGACCAGGCAGGACAACACATCGCACCCCCTCCATGAGAAGAGTGGGCAGAGTCAACCAGCCATTCTCAGGGGGCCAGTGCACTGGCCATGGGACCAAATCTTCTCCCACCATCCCCAGTTGTGGTGCAGATGATACATTGGGAACAGTTTTAGTCATTCTAGGTTGCACAGCCAATGTAGAGGAACTGACCAGAAGGAAGCACAGTGAGTAAGAAACCAGTCCTCCATATTAACATTTGAGATTAGCAGCAGAATCCAAATAAACAAACAAACAAACAAACAAACAAAAAACTCGACTTGCCAAAATCACAATGAGAAAACAATATGGGTAAAGCTCATAATAAACCCACACCAAACTACCAATCCTATAGAAGAACCCTAAAATGAGATATTCCAGGAAGGAAACCAAAACCTGGACCTTAGAAGAACAATCACAGTCATATCCAAATAAACAAAAGATATAAAGAACAAATCAAATAACTAGGGGGAGAGACTAAGAAACTCAGGAAGGATCTAGAATGAAAGAGTGATAAACTTCAGAAAGAACTAGTGGGAGAGAAAGACAAACTCAAAAATGAACTAGAGGGAGATAATGACAAACTCTGGAAGGAAGTGGAAACACTGAAAAGATACCAGGCTGAAATGACAAAAAAGAAAATGACCAGTGAAACAAGGAGCTACAATTAGAGAATGACAAGCTCCAAAAGGAATTGTAAATAACCAAGAAAATACAGGATGAAATGAAAAAGGAAATTGAACATTCATCCAATCAATAGGAAATGATGGGAGAAAACCTCCAAAGCAGAATGGATAAACAGAAAATATAATATCAGCATGAAGGGTAATGTGGAACAACTAAAATGCTCAAGTAAAGATTATGAAAAACAAAACAAAACACAAGAGTGGAACAACTAAGAAATGTGGGATACTATGAAAAGACCAATCTCTGCATCATAGGGGTAGAGGAATGAGAAGAATAACAAGACAAGGTTATTTGCCAAATCTTCAACAGGGTAATAGAAGAAAAATTCCCCAAAATGAAAAAGACAAATCCATACAAATAAAAGAAGCATATAGACCACCAAAATAGACAAGGCCAGAACAGAAATTCCCCATGCCATATCATAGTTAAAAAGCTAGATGCTCAAAACAAAGACAAAATACTGAAAGGCATAAGAAGAAAACAGCAAATTACATATAAGGGGAAACCCATCAGAATTAGAGTTGACTTCTCAGTGCAAACTATGAAAGAAGAACATGGACCAGATCATTCTCATTGCCAAACGACTTTAGACGACCACCCAGATTACTATACCCAGCAAAAATGTCAACTATAGTTGAAGGAGAAAGAAAAATATTTCAGAATATAAAGAAAATGAAAGAATATCTGTTAGAAAACCCAACATTTCAGAAAATGCTCAAAACAATTTAAAGAACAGAGAAAAGGAGCAACTATTCTCAAGCAACTAAAGAGAGAAAGAAATAAAAGCATAACACCATAAATACAAACCTAGACCAATAATGCAAACAAAAATAAGGTGAAGACTGTGTGTGGTGGTTCATTCATTTAATGCCAGCACTTGGGGGGGGCAGAGGCAAGCTGTGAGTTCAAGGCCAGCCTGTTCTACAGAGGGAGCTACAGGACAGCTGAGTCTAAAGGGAAACCCCATCTCAAAAAGACCAAAAAAAGGTGAAAGGAACCAAGATATATCTCTCAATAATAACCTTAAATATTAATGGTGTAAACTCCCCAATCAAAATACATAGACATACAAAAGGGTGGCCCATGCCTTTAATCCTAGCACTTGGGAGGCAGAGGCAGGTGGATCTCTTTGAGTTCAAGGCCAACCTGGTCTACAGAGTGAGCTCCAGGACAGCTAGGACTACAGGGAGACCCTGTCCCAAAAAGGCCAAAAAAAAAAAAAAGACTTAGACTTGGAGAATGGATTACAAAACAGAATCCATCTGTATTCTGTATACAACGAGCACATCTCACCCTCAAGGACAGACATCAACTTAAAGTGAAAGGATAGAAAAAAATATTCCGAGCAAATGGTACCAAACAGCAAGCAGGATTTACTATTCTAATACCAGACAAAATAGAATTCAGAGTAAAGTTAATCTGAACAGATGAAGGGGGCCATTTCATACTTATCAAAAGGCAATTTAACCAGGAAGGCTTCACAATCCTAAATGTTTATTCACCAAACTCAGGTGCACCAAAATTATATATACAATTCTGCAAGACCTCAAGATTCAGATAAATCCCAGCATGATTACAGTGGGAGAATTCAATACCCTACTGAGCCACTTGGAAAGATCAATTGGAAAACAACAACAACAACAACAGAGAGGCATTGGGACTGAACAATACAATGCAGCAAATGGACCTCAGAGACATCTACAGAATATAGTTTCTACTCAGGATCCCAGGGAACATTCTACAAAATAGACCATATACTGGAACACAAAAGAAAGCTCAAGAAATAAAAAGGGATTGAAATTATTCCATGCATTCTATCAGATCATAGTGCAAGAAAGCTCAATGTTAACACCAGAATAAGCCCAAATAGCTAGAAGAACACATGAAGACTGAACAACATAATCCTGAATAATGAATGGGTCAGGGAAGAAATGAATGAAATAAAAGTAATCATGGGATTAAATGAAAAAAATATAACACAACAAAATCCATGGGATATTTTAAAAGCAGTCCTAAGAGGTAAATTTATAGCCATAAGTGCCCACATTAAAAACATAAAGTGAAAAAAAAACATATAGGGAACAAATAAATTATCTATCACTGAAGGTAAAAAACGATGGAGAGATAACAAAAAATGAACCCTAAACCTAAACAGACAGGAAGGAAAAACAAAAATCAGAGCAGAAATCAATGGGATAGAAACAAAGAAAACAATACAAAAAATCAATGAATCCAAAATATGGTTCTTTGAAAAGGTAAACAAGATGGACAGACCTCTAACCCAGTTATCCAAAAGAATGAAAGAGCAACTACTATTCATGATGAAAAGGTAAACATCACAAGAGATAAAGAAAAGATCCAGATAATCATACAACAATACTTCAAAAAACTATACACTACTAAGTTTGAAAACCTAAAAGAAATGAATGAATATCTGAAATCCTGAGAATCAACAAAGCTTAACCAAGAAGAGATTGACAGTTCAGACAGACCTAAAACATTTGAGGAAATTGAAGATCTAATAAAAAACCTTCAACTAAAAAAAGCACAGGTCCAGGTAGATTCACAGCAGAATTCTACAAAATACTTCAGAGGTTTTTACATCCATTACTATTCAAACTTTTCAGAAGGATACAAGCAGAAGGGAATCTCCAAAAATACGTTTATGAAACCAGCCTCACTCTAATACAAAAACCAGGTAAAGACACAACAAAAAAAGAAAACTATAGCTCCATCTCATTAATGAAATTAGATGCAAAAATTATCAACAAAATTCTTGCAAATCACATACAGACCCACGTCAAAAAGATAATTCTTCGTGATCAAGTTGGATTCATACCAGAAATGCAGGGATGTTTCAACATATGTAAATCAATAAATATCATAAAACACATAAATAGAATAAAAGACAAAAATCACAGGATCATTTCAATTGATGAAGAAAAAGCCTTTGACAAGACCCAGCATCAATTCATGTTTAAAGTTCTAGAGGGAATTGGACTGATGTTAATATTCCTCAATAAAATCAAAGCCATGTAAAACATACCCACAGCCAACATCATCCTAAATGGAGAAAAGTTAGAAGCATTCCCCTTAAACGTGGGATCCCAGGAAAGATGCCCCCTACTGCCACTCCTGTTCAATAGAATGCTTGAAGCACTTGCTATGGCAATAAAAGAAAGGGAAATCAACGGAGTATTAATAAAAAAAGAGGAAGTCAAACTACCCTTTTTTGCAGAGGATATGATAGTTTGCATGAAGGATGCTAAAAACTCCACCAGAAAATTCCTAGAAAATATTAAGAGTTTCAGTAAAGTGGCAGGATACAAAATAACCGACAAAAACAGTAGCCTTTGTTTATACCAACAACAAGCAACTGGAGAAGGAATATAAGGAGACCTTCCCACATACAGTAGCATCAAAAAATAATAAAATAAAATAAAATACTAGGAACAAACCTGATAAAAGACACCAAATATTTCTACAACAAATAATTTAAACTCCTGAAGAAGGATATTGAAGATTACTTTAGAAGATGGAAAGGCATCCCATGCTCATGGATTGGGAAACGTAATATAGTAAAAATATCCATTCTACTAAAATTAATATATAGATTCAATCCAATCCCAATTAAAATCCCCATGAGTTTCATCACAGACTTGGAAAAATAATCCCTAAATTCATATGGAAAAACAAAAGATCCTGAATAGTTAAAGCAACCCTGAGCAAAAAACGCAATACAGGGCGATCACCTTACTGGACTACAAACCTATATTACAGGGCTATAGTCAAAAAGACAGCATGATACTGGCACAGAAACAGACCTGTTGACCAATGGAACAAAATTGAAGATCCAAACATGGGCTCAGATAATGTCAACCATCTCATATTCCACAAAAGGTACAATCACTAGAGGAAAGAGAGCATATTCAGCTGGAAAAACTGGATAACCATTTGTAGAAGAACAAAATTAAACTCATACCTCTCTCCCTGTACTGACATAATCTCCATGTGTATCAAAGACCTAAACATGAAACCTGAAACTCTGAAGGTGATAGAACAAAACGTTGATACCAGCCTACAAGACAGTGGTGTAGGACAAAACTTTCTAAATCAAAGGGCAGCCATGCAGGAAATAAGGTCAACAGATGACAAGTGGGACTTCAACAAACTCAAAAGCTTCTGTACATTGAAATAAACAATCTAGGAAGTGAAGAGAAAACCTACAGAGTGGGAAGAAACCTTCACCATTGATACATCTGACAGAGCATTAACATCCAGAATATATAAACTACTCAAATAACAAAGAAGAAAGAAAACAAATTACTAATTCGAAAGATGGAGTAGAGAGCTGAACAGAGACTTCACCAGTGAGTAAGTTAAGATGGCTGAGAAACATCTTTAAAAGTGCTCGCTTCAGCAGCACACATACTAAAAGTACTCAACATCAAGAAAACAAAGACAACAAATGCTGAAGAGGTTGTGGGGAAAGGAGGACACTCATCCACTGCTGATGTGGTGAGAAACATCTTTAAAAGTGCTCAACATCCTGGTGCTCGCTTCAGTAGCACACATACTAAAAGTGCTCAACATCAAGAAAAAAAAGACAACAAATGCTGAAGAGGTTGTGGGGAAAGGAGGACACTCATCCACTGCTGGTGGGGTTGTAAACTCATACAAAAATTATGGAAAGCAGTGTGGAAAACCCTTAAATGTCTCAAAATTAGTCTACCACCTTACCCAACCATACCACTGCTGGGTATATACGCATAAGATATATCCTGCCACAGAGATGCATACACATCCTTATTTTTTTATTTTTGTATTAATTTTATTTATTTCTGTATGTGTATGAATGTACTGTCTGCATACAAGTCTGTCCACCCGTGTCGTGCAATGCCGCGGCAATCAGAAGAGGGTGTCGGATTCCCCTGGAACTGGAGTTCTGGAATTGGAGTTTCAGACGGTTCTCAGCCGCCATGTGGGTGCTGGGGATTGAACCTGGGTCCTCTGTAAGAGCGGTCGGCGCTCTTAACCGCTAGGCCATCTCCAGCCCCACACATCCTTATTTATTACAGCTCTCTTCACAATAGTGAAGAGCTGGAACAAACCCAAATAGCCCACAACTAAGGAGTGGATAACAACAATGTGATGCATGTACATAATGGAGTTCTATGCAGCATCAAAGAAAGACGACATCATGAACTTTACAGGTAAATGGATCAAACTCAGAGCCATTATGCTAACTGAAGTAATACCCCCCACAACAACAAAAAATAATAAAACAGGGAATGGTTTACTATATATGGGTGGAAGATATGTATTCATATATTACATTAATATAAAACTAAAGAGAAATATGTAAATTCCTAAATATATTTCAGAATTAGTATACAGTTTATTTCTGAAGGGCATAATTCTGGTATATATGTGACCTTTATGTAGGCATAGTTTGTAACAATACAAATGAGAGGGAACAATAACAGCATAAGGATTTGGTCAAAGAACTGATTTGATACAATTAAATTCTGCCAAAAATAATAAACCTCTGCAGAGAAAAACATGAAAAGCACTGAGAGGAAGATGCAGGATATGTATGGCAATGCATAAACTGTGGTGGGGTGCTGGGCAGAGAAAAGGGAGTATGTCTAAATTGAACTAAAAAATGATATAAGAAATACACAAAATACCAATAAAAGTATATAAAAATGAAACAAAAACTATGCTATACATTTGTAGGTCAATGATTGAAAATGAAAATAATCACCCTGAGTGATGATATCCTAACAAAGTAACTCTTTGACTCACACTAGTGAATTAATGATAATTTTGTATCTTACAATTCTTATTTTAATCCATGTTAGGAAATTCAGATACTTTGATTTAACTTTTCTTGAGACCCTGCATGCACAGCAATCTTGTTAGCATGCACAAGACCCACGGAAACTCAAGCAGACAAATACCCAGCATGGGGCTGAGGGAAGTGTGGAACAGATTCTTAGATGAAGAAATATTGGCAGTGGACTATTATTGCTTGAGAAGGAGCTGATCTTCTTAAACTGAGGGATACTATATAGGCTTACTAGATCTTTTTTTTTTTAGTTTTAAATTTTTATTTATTTTTGTATATGTATGAATGTACTGTCTGCATGTAGGTTTGTGCACCCGTGTCGTGCAATGCCGTGGAGGTCAGAAAAGCGTCTCAGAATCCCCTGGAACTGGAGTTCTCCTAGAATTGGAGTTACAGACGGTTCTTAGCTGCCATGTGGGTGCTGAGGATCGAACCCAGGTCATCTGCAAAAGCAGTCGGTGCTTTCAACAACTAGGCCATCTCTCCAGCCCCAGCTTACTAGATCTTAATGGATGAACTGGTACTCAGGAAAGTGCACAGACACTAAGGTGACACTATATGCCTTAACACAAATAACAGATTATATGAATACCATTGTAGGTTGTGGGAGTGCTTGCCAATGTGCAAGAAGTGATAAAGCGGATGTTCAATGTGAAATACAGAAAATAATTTTAAACCAAATACATATGTAAAATACTAATATATACGTATCTAATAATGAATGCTGCACATGATAGATCTTATGAAAAATATGTATCCATATGCATTTGAAGAATTATTTTAATTATGTAGGTAATATTTAAGAATTTCAAGGAAGTGAGAGTCAAAAGTAATTGGGGCATGAAGGGAAGATAAAATGATTGGTCAGTAAAAGAAAAGCGTTTTTTTTATTCCTGCTGATTTTTCTGATGCTGTAGATAGGAGGGTGTTTTAAAATATTCCAGCTTCATTCCTTTTGTGATTCTGGAAAAAAATATAAAAGGAAAACACCTCTGATGCTTGAGGTGACATAAATGTGCAGAAATTGATTCTGTATTCTATGTGTGAGACAGGCAAGTTTTGTTGGAGTAGCTTCTTAACTGATCGTCCATGTGTTAAGCTCACACTCAACTTTGAAATGTGCACTTGGCTGTCTGAAATTATTACCTGCCAATCCTACGTACAGTGAGCCTACCAATTTACAAGCAAACTAGATGATTGTCATCCATTCAGTGGATTCAGTAACATTTCTGACCTATTGAAATAATTAATATCACTATTAAAATTCAAATTGGGGTATAGTCTATTCTGTTGTATCTGAAATTACTCTGGTATGGAAAATAGAGGATCAATACAGCATATACTGAAAGGAAGACTAGTAACTATTCACTTAGTCTCATAATAGAGAATGCATATTTAACCTTGATATCCTGAATGTCATCTGTAATCTCATGCCCTAATATTGCTAGATGTAGGAGATCCCTTCCTTATTTGTAACATGTGTAAAGTTTATTTCATGTTTGAATACATGGTCCCTTCAGGTAAAATCTTAGGACCAGATACTGAAGATGATCAATATTTGCATAAATAATATTCACATTATACATTCTGTATGGTTGTGTAATATATTGTACTGGTTCACATTTGCTGTTCCATTTTTTAAGAAATACATTAAGGGGCTGGAGAGATGGCCTAGAGGTTAAGAGCACCGACCGCTCTTGCAGAGGACCCGGGTTCAATCCCCAGCACCCACATGGCGGCCGAGAACCGTCTGACACTCCAATTCCAGGAGAACTCCAGTTCCAGGGGAATCCGATACCTCTCCTGACCTCCGTGGCATTGCACGACACAGGTGCACAAACTTGCATGCAGACAGTACATTCATACACATACAGAAATAAATAAAATTAATTAAAATAAAAAAGAAATATATTAAAACTATATATAATCCAGTTTGAAATATTTATGTAGTTTTGTTTGTTAATAGATATGTTTATATAGCCTATGAAATCATACCAAAGGAATTACTTTTCAAGAAGGCTAAGTACTACTGTTTGACTCCCCCAAACTTTGTCATCCTGTATAGCACATTAACCTGTGGAAGAATGAAAGATGAGAAATATCTTTTGCACATGCAATATATATTTGGAAATTTGTATTAAATCAAATTTAAATGTTAAATTTCAGAATACTATATCCTTTGTTGAGATAATTGTATTTTTTTCATTTAAGTTTGAAGCAGCATGTTTAGGAAATAATGAAAAATAGTGAATGAAAATGTACAATGATTTCAAGACACTCTTGAATAATTTGCTTTGTCTTTCAAGAAGAATTCATTGACTGAGACATATTCTATTCCATTTCAATCTTCTGGAGACATTATTTCACCCGTCCCTCCATTTTGTGGAAGTGAACTTAGTAAAATTATAGTTTCACATATGTGTATGTGTGAGCATTTCCATGAAGGATACCATGAATCAAACACACTTCCCTTCCTTGAGACTAATATTTATTTAATGGATTGTCTAGATATTTTTTGTTTTAGAATGTATTAAACGCTTACAAATAGTTTTCTTTAAATGCATTCCCCATGGTTTCTAATCCATTGCTTCCTTTATCCTGCCCAAAACCTCTTTTCCTTCTGAATCTTATAGTTTGTCTTTTTTTGCCATTCTGAGATTCCACCTACCCCAAATGATAAGTGCAATGATCTGGGAACATAATTAGGTGATTGTAAAATGAATTGAATACAGGGACTTGAATACAAATGTTTCTCATTACTTCATATTTCCCAACTAAGAAAATTATTGAGAAAAATGAAAGCCATTTTCTGTCTGACCACCAACACACCTAAGGGAAGGCACTTCCCCAGGATATTCATGGCTCATAGATTATTGCACCTAAATTATGGCAATGTCATAACCATATTTCCTTTCATTTATCATCTTTTCATCTTTTAGAATCAACTCCTTGACCCATAAAATTATTATAAGAATAGTGGTTATGTTGATCTGAAATTACACTTCTATTGCTGATGTCCTATCAGATAGTGGACACCAGATTCAGACTAACTCAGCCTGAAAATATTTGACAGTAGATTTTTTTATCAATGTGATTATTTCCTGTTCCTGTTCAGATACATTTAAGAAAAAACATTTTAATTTATATGAATTCTTATAGTCCTATTGGAACAAAAGTATTTTACTGCACTCGAATAGCCAAATCATAGTTTTATGTTACA
>VZQC01000403.1:1083868-1113874 GCA_009823505.1 Rhizomys pruinosus
TATATATATATATATATATATAATGAATTTATTTATTGAGAACATTAAGGATCCTGAAGACACACAAGTAAAGGAGGATGGCTAAATTATGTACATATATTTTCATAAATACACTCAGGACATATAATGAAAATATATCACTTTTGTTTAAAAATAAAACAAGTCATAATCTGTTCTGTACTACACAGAAGAAATGCTGATAATACTCACCAAAACCTGCAATAACACTGTTATATCGATGTAATGCTTGAAGGCACCTTGAAAAATTAGATTATACTTGGAGACAAAAGTGAATGTGAAATCTTCTTCAGGAAAAGAAAAAGATAAATTCTTCATTGTGACCTCACTAAATGTACATTGCCATAATACTTTCATCTTACATGAGGTTGGAATGAAAATAATTTATTATGAAAATATTTTTGGTAATGCCAGCTATTCAGTTTAACTGTTTTAATTTTCAACATTAACATACTAAATGTTACATATTAGTCATGTCCAAATAGAAATAACATTTTATTCTTGTTCATACATTCAGTAACGAATACACCCCCAATTTCGGTTAAAATTTTAAACTGTAAAAATAAGCAAAATTTAATATTTTATCAATAAACTGTATCCATAGCCAATTATATATTTGCTTTCATCCATCATCTTCTCTCACATTAATATTCTCTAGTCACCAAGGACTTGTACGTTGTATCTTGACAAAAACCCTTGCACCTATATTCATTTTCCAATGTTTTACTCACTTAGTTTCTTAATTAGTTTCTCTATGACTTCTGTCTTTCTGTGGGATACAAAGTATCCACAGTTTTATACTAATGCTCACAATTTAAAAATATTTTATTCCTTATTTTTTAGTAATATGTATACCAGTGTATTGCCTACATATATGTATGTGTAACTGTGTCCTGCAATGCACATATAGTTCAGAGAAGGGCATCTGATCCCATAGAAATTAAGTTACAGAAGGTTGTGTATTATTCTGTGGATGCTGAGAATCTCACATAGGACCTCTGGAAGCAGAATCAATGCTCTGTACTGCTAAACATTTTCTCCAGGTCTGCATTATCACATTTTTAAAAATTGACACTGTTCTTTAAATATTGTTTCATATTTTTTAATATTGCTAAATTTGTTTGGAATATGGATTTATATTTTTGGTTATAATAGTAATTTCGATAATCTTATTGTCTTTTATTTAATACAGAGTGAGGGTCCACATGGCTTTTCACTTGATAGTGATTTGTGTCTTGAGAGGCGGGCTTATCATTTGCTCATATAAGGAAATAAATTACAATGTTTAATGTAATGTGAATAACTTAAATGAAATACACATTCCTGAAAAACATAAGCCACTTTATTTTACTTGAGTATATATTCAAAGGGATTATTTATTAATAAAAATATTACAACTTTAATAACTCACATTTCAAATAAATATTTATTTGAAGAGAAAATTATTTTTTGAATATTCATGTAGCTTTAAAATGATTATGTTAATAAATATTGACATATTTTCATTTTTTATTTTATTTATTTATTTATTTTTTAATTTTATTTATTTCTGTATGTGTATCAATGTACTGTCTGCATGCAGGTCTATGCACCCGTGTCGTGCAATGCCGCGGAGGTCAGAAGAGGGTCTCGGATTCCCCTGGAGCTGGAGTTCTCCTGGAATTGGATTTTCAGATGGCTCTCAGCCGCCATGTGGGTGCTGGAGATCAAACCCAGGTCCTCTGCAAGAGCAGTCGGTGCTCTTAACCGCTAGGCCATCTCTCCAGCCCGACATATTTTTAAACCGAGATTTGAAAGTAAATAAGGAAATTACTTTTCCAAACACCTGTATTTTGTTTGCATAAATATATGCTGTTCATCGAGTAGCTGACAATATACTTTCTTTATACACCAAACAACATGAATCAATAACAAATAATTTGGGGGGGATGCTAACCTGACCAAATAAAACTGAGCATAACTCTCTCTCTCTCTCTCTCTCTCTCTCTCTCTCTTTCTCTCTTCGATTGATCTACATGTTTATTTTTGTGTCAATACCATGCTTTTTTTTTTTTTTTTTTATAACTACAGCTCTGTAGAATAACCTGAGATCTGGTGATAACCCATGCATTGTTGTTTTGGCTAACCAGGGACTTTTGTGGATGAATTATTGGATGACTCTTTCTAGCTCTGTGAGGAATATTTTACGTAATTTGTTTGCCATTGAAATGAATTTCTAGATGGTTTTTCATAACATGGTCATTATAACAATATTGATTCTACCAATCCAAGAACATAGTAGATTTTTCCATCGCCTTAGGTCTTCCTCAACCTCTTTAAAGTTTTGAAATTTTCTTTGTAGCAATTTTTAAGTTTCTGGTGAATTTTATTCCTAAACATTTTACTCTTTTGAATTTATGGTGAATCTTAGCATTTCTTTGAATGCTTTTTCTGTTTGTTTGTTTGCTGCTGGTTATACAGAAGGACTACTTATTTCATAGGTTGATTTTTTTTTTACCTGCCACTTTACTGAAAGTACTAAAAATTTCCATTAGTTTCCTGTTTGGATTTTTCCAATGATCTTTGTTATCTACCAGAAATAGGAAAGAAGAAAGAAACATTTAGATCAGTCAATGCTTCAGGGATGAGACTTAGATTAGTGGAACAGGAACTGACCTAGAAGCCTTTGACCTGAAATTAAGTGACTGTAATGTTTCATAATGTGAACACTGCTTAAGAAAGAAAATCAATCAATTTTACAACTCAGTCTAAAGCCTAAAATCCATGATTAACTGCCTGCTGAGCAAACTACCATATAGGTGCAGTAGAGGTGCTATTATCTGGGGGATGGTCAACAGCTATCTAATTGGGTTTGGAACCCTCTCAACGGGAGTGAACTCATGAGAGCCACTATAAACTCAGGCAAATGACGAAGACTGCAGAAGACATAGAGCCTTGAGAAAAGCCTATCACTGTCATGTTTCTAAACAAATGGAAATTTCTTTCTGTATGCTGTGTAAGATTGTATGTAGAGGAGAGCATATCATAAAACACTCACCAAAAATGCTAACTTTTGTAACAGATGGAGGCTAATGCAGAATCCCACAACTGGTCAGATACAGAGCATACACATTTGAAAAATGCCATTCTTACAACAGACATCTACAGTTGAATATGTACATGCAGAATGAGGGGCAGAGAGCAAATAAGTGCACCCTTCAATTCTCACCAGTTAATTTTCCTTACACAGTAAAGTTTGATGCAAATGGAAGGCCAAAACCAGTGTGTGACCCCTGGTAAGGGACACTTTATTAAGCCTCACACACCAATGGCTCAAGAACCATTGTGGAAGAAGGGGAAGAAATTTTGTAAGAACCATGACAGGTACATGAATGTAGAGAAGCCATTATTTAAAATTAACTGGAAGCCTTTACATTTGAACATGTGGCAATGTTTCAGGATCAGGACCCTTGCCAACAGGTGCAATATCTCATAGTGTATCAAGAGAAATGGATGGGATACTGATCCTCGACTGTGAAATTACAAGAGAGTGAATACTGTTGTGTGAGGAAAAGTGAAACTTACCTAGGATCCCTAGACTGCAGTGAATCTAATTGCACAGAAGGGTGTTTGGGAATAGGAGTTGGACTAGATAGGGTTTTGCTTGGTTGTTGTTTATAATGCATGAGCTCTGATGGAGGGTTGGAGCCTGGGGTGGGGAAAGAGTTGGTTTCTTTGGGATCAATTTTATGAGTTATATAAGTTCTTAGTTAAAAATTATATATAAAATATATAATAAGGTGGGCATTGTGGCACATGCCTTTAATACCAGCACTTGGGAGGCAGAGACAGGTGGATTTCTGTGATGTAAAGGCCAGCCTGGTCTTCAGAGTGAGTTCCAGGCCATCTGAGGCTACAGAGAGACCCTGTCTCAAACACCAAATAAAAATAAACCAACACACACACATATATATATATATATTATATAATATATATGGTATCTATTAACTCATATATATATATATATGAGTTAATAGATACCATAACAGTGTTCTTTTTGCAAACTTTTCTAAATTCGTTATCTGACATTGTTATTCAATTACAAAAGCATATGTCAAATATATTTTAATATTCCTAATAAAATGTAAATCAATAACATTACATATTGTCCCTTAAAACTAAGTATTTCACAGGATAATGATTTAGTATGAGATCTCAATATTTACTCACTGCACAGCTGAATTAATGTTGAGTGAAATAGTTTTCTGTTTAAGCATTATTTTTCAATTAATCTGTTTGCATTGGACTTAAGAATAAGGATTAAGTTCCCCTTTGATGCACATATCTATGAATAACTAAACTTTCTTAGGGTCCCAACAAAGATTGAACTTCACCCTTCATTTCTGATATGTAGGGAAGAGGCTCTGTTTGGCTTGAGCAAGGCCCTGCATCTCATTGTCCCAAATGCTCCTTTAAGGAGCCAGGATAGGCAGCATTCTTGTTTGTCGAAAGAGGCCCCGTATTCTCCATATCCTGGGGGCTTCCTTTTCATGTACCTGGAAGATGTTACACTTCCTAACACACCTGGGAGTTCCACTATTCTGGTAGAAGTCACATTGGCTAGTGCTTCCCAGAGTATCCCAAGAAGAAAAAATAATAACTGTATTATTAGTTATTAGTGTTAGTTATTAGTTAATAGTTATTGTTAGAACAGTGCCTTTTTTTAATAAAAAGAAAAGAGAGAGCTGTGGGGATTCCATTAGGCTGAAGCACTTAGGAAGTCAGTTGGCAATCCACAGTCCTCAGGATGGAGTTTTGCTGATTTCCTGTTCACTTTTGGAACCTGCCTGGCGCCACTGCCTTTGATACTTTGGGCAAAACATTGTCACATTCTTGTAGTGATCTGGAGTATATGTTCTAAATTCCTGTATGCCCTAGACCCCCCAGTCACACCTCACAAGATCCAGAATAAATACTCCGGGTTGTAAAAGTAAAGTTGAGTTATCCCTCCATGGAATTTCTCCCAGCTCCTTCTTGAGTCTGTCCTTCCTTTTCCCCCTCTCTCTGAGCTTCCCAATACCTTCTTGCTCCCTCTACCTTTCAGGTCTAGGACCAGGCTCTCTGAACAAGAGGCCAGAGTGATCCAGGGAATCTGGAGTTCTGGGATCTGCAGGCTCTGTTCAAGGTAGGAAGAATATCGGAAGGCTACAACTGGTGCCTCAACATGGAGCAAAAGCCTTTCAGAAGACAAGAAAGAAAGTAAATTCTCAGGCACTTTCTGCCCTGTTTCTCTCTCAAGTGAGACACACTTTATTATTGTGGGCAGTGTTGTGAGCACTCTCTGCCCCATGTCCCTCTCGAGTGATACATACTTTTACAAAATTTTTTTGGAGGATTCAGAGAAAGGAAGGTAAAGCCCTTCCTGTCCAGTTGGGAACTAGGGTAATGGATAAGTTATACCCTGCCCCCAACCCCTGTTTATCTTGGGGGACAGGCTGTCTTTCTTCCAATCTTTTCCTTTTTCTAACATTTAACTTCGGTTCCTGGCATGTGTGAAGGAACAATTAACCTATTTGGATTCCCACCTGCTTGGTCAGGTGGCTGCAAAAACCTTCTGCCTTTAAGTTCTTTCTATTCAATAGCATTTCTTCCCTTTTCCATCCTAAATACCCGCCCCTCACACACATATATAAACACCAGGTAGATTTCTAGAATAAAGGAACTGAGGCTAACCCCAGGTATGGCAGGGCACCAGCATGCTAATTGTAGCTCAGAAAAGACGGGGCCAGCAACTGCCCAGGCCACGGAATGGGACTCCCACCTGCGGAGTCTGGAGCATGGGATCAGGAAGTTCAAAAGCCTTGGGGGAACTGGTGGGTATCGGGAAAGAGGAATGTGTGCCCTGCAGCAAACCCACTAAGTTCCCAGGATGTGCGACATGTGGGAGAGTCTCTGCCTGCTCCAGAAAAATAACTAAAAGTAAAAAGCCACACTATGAGGCACAATGGTACATGGCCACTTGCCCTTCAGTACAACTAAAAATGGTTAAGGTATTAAAAGACAAGCTTAGGACTGGGAAAGTAAAAAAGCAAAATGCTGCTGGAGCTACCCATATCCTCCCAGACACACCTTCAGGTGCCAAAAAAATCTACAACTACCAGCATGCCCTGAGTCTGTTGCAGCTGTGTTAACTTTTTTGTTCAAAATTCCAGCTGCTCCAAGAAACATCAAAGCTTCCAAGGATTTAATTAAATATGTTCTTTCTCAAGCAGGTCTCCTAAAAATACACAGAGCACATGTACCTTCAAACCTTATTGTGCTTTTTCTTATGGTGCTTATTCAAAATTGAATTTTAATCATACTGTTCCTTGCATATCAATTTTTATCTCAAGATAATTTTTTTAATAATATGGCCATTCAAAATATGTCACATTAAATTCTATCTCAAGAATGCTTATTAACATATTAAATTTTAAATCTAATACATGGTTACCCAAAAATTTCTTTAAATAAAAATGTGCACAGTTAATTAATTAATTAATTAATTAAAATAATATATATTATATATATAATATATATTATTTTAATTAATTAATTAATTAATTAAAAAGGCCTAGGCAATTTTAGAGTCTTTCAAATGTGGTTTCACATTTTAAAAGACTGTTAACAGGTTTCCAAACCACGTGGCTTATAATCAACCATTGAGCTGAAATAACAAGTCATCCTAATTCATGTTTGTCTTTAACTGCGTTTTAAAATCAACCTAAAATAACACCATTATTTTAATTTCAGCATCCTGAAAGCAAATTAAGCTGATTTGTATGGAGATTTTCAGGCCAACCTGGTCTGACAAAAGGCTCTAATACTAATAAAATGTTCTTTAACAACTATTGGAAAAAATAACTCAGTTAAAAATTCTCTAAACTGTTTGTTTAAAAACTAACTTGTTACGATTTTTACTGTCTAGATAAACATGTTTAAATTCAGTAAAGACTAATTATAGGACTAAGATTAACTTTTTTTTCTCCTTAACACATGTCTGTTAACATATTTAAACAACTAGTAAATTAATTTATTAGGGATAAGTAACAATTTACACATATAATAATTCAGAATTTTACTAGGCATATACTGTCATCTACTGATTTTTGATCCCTCAACACCCAAAACAGATCTGTAAAACCCACTTTATTAATTTTATACCTTAAAGTGATATATCTATGGGTTGTAATAAACAAAAGTTAAAATAAAATACATAAACTTTATTTCTTTAGGATCAAAACTTAATCAGGTAACTTAAATATCACAATGTATGTTTAGTCAAGGCTAACTTATGTTTACTTTTATCCAAAATTTATTTACATACTATATGATGGTAAAGCTACATTACTCATGTTAATAACAATTGGTCAAATACTATCAACAGAAAATATTGGTCACACTTAGTATTTTTTAATACAGGTTATTATTATTATTATTATTACTATTATTACTATTATTATATTTTTACTCTTAATTCATACTAGATTTCCAGGTGACAGCCTTAACATTGGTGTATACCAAAGTTCTCTATGACTTTCTGTGATGTTATCTGCCATGCCCCATTTTTATCTATAGGATAGCTTAGCCTTACAAGACTGGATTTCACTTCTTAATCAACAATGGACCTCCAATCCCTGGTTCCTCTCTAGGTTTGCAGTACTATTGACTTTAAAAATGTTAAATCCTTTTCCATTCCCCTAAAATAGAAAGGGAAAAATTAATATGACTCCCTCCAAAATACAGCTTAACTTCTTCATTACACTAAGAGATGTTAGATATCTTGGAGGGATACTTTATTTCCCAATAAAATATCTATTAAAAATGTGTCAAACTCAGGTATTATACTTGCTGGGACCTCTCCCAACAGCCAACTAGATCAGTAAAGAATAAACAGCTGTCTTTTATCACAGCCAAAAATCAGTCCCAATAGATCAAGGCTACACAGATATTAAAGGGCCACGGGTAAAAACCTCACATACTAAATTTGTAAATTATTTTATTTTTCAAACTTAATGTTAAAAGGCTAAAATATTTTATTCTTAAAAGGACTTTGATTAGCCTTCATCGATGACCAAAATGTACTTATGATAAATGATGTAATGTGTTCAAAAAATAATGTAAAGGATAATGATATTTCTAACAACCTGTGCCCCATGTCCACAGCAGAACCTGGTATAATAAATAATGTTTGCTTAAGCACCTATGCTTTAACTATTCATAATTCATCAGTAAAATTGCAGAAAATATCTCTGGACCACCTAAAAAATGGATTACTCTGCTTTCCATTCACACCCCCCCCCCCGCCTTCCTCTCCAAAGCCTAGGAGCTACTTGCTACAGAAAAAAAAATGTGCCAGAGGCCAAAAAATTAGTGATAAACTATCACAGACTTGACTTTATTCCATCAATATATGTATTAGTCACTTTTTTGTTGCTGTGATAAAGCACCATGACCAAGGAACTTATAAAAGGAAGAGTTTATTTGAGCTTACAATTGACGGTTCCAGGGATTTAGAGTCCATTGTGGTGGGAGGCATGGCGGCTGGAGACTGCAGCAGCAAGCCGAGGGTCATATCACGCAAAGAGCACAGGAAGCAGAGAGAGCAACTGTACACCACGAGTCTTGTTAAAACTCACTAAGCCTGCCCCCAACAACGCAATTCCTCCAGCACAGCTACACCTTCTAAGACCTCCAAAAACAGTGCCACCAACTGGAGAAAAATGTCTGAATACCTAGAGCCTATGAGGGACACTCATTCAAACCACCACATTCCACACCCTTGCCCCCATAGGCTCCTGACCATACAAAATGCAAAATGCATTTAGTCCAACCTTAAAAGTCCCCACAGTCTTTACCAGTCTCAATGCCATTCAAAAGTCCACAGTCCAAAGTCTCCTCTGAGACTCAGGCCAATCTCCCAAACTGTAAGCTCATGTAAAATCAAAAGACAAATTACTTACTCCCAACATACAGTGGAACCGAATACACATTCCCATTCCAAAAGGGAGGAATAGAGGCATAGTGAGCTAAGCAAGCTTACAGGCCATTCTAGTTGGCGGCCTTGGAAGAAAGCATTGCCTGCAAAAGATTGTGTTCCAGAGGATATTTTGAAAAAGAGTCTGGCAGCAGTTTGCCCGCTGCCCAAATGCTTGCCTGATGCCAAGTTTTAGGAAAAGCAATGGCCCTAATGTCTTTGGCGGAGTATATTTCAAGACAGCCCAATATAGAAATGGTGGTGTGACTATTAATGCGTGAATATTTTGCAGATCTACAGTGAAGGAGGGCAGATGGGGCAGAAAGAAGCAGAATGCTACAGTTTGGATCTGATAACTGCACTAGGAAGATTAAAAGTGGAGCCAAGGCTTGTGAAGGAGAGTTTCCCTTTCATAAGGAGACTAACGTGATTAAGGAGATGGCCTCAGGATTTACAAGTAAACAAAAGAATCCATAACTTCAGGGCACGACCACCACCAGCTAATCCTCCAGCTTTGAAAGAAAAATACTGAAAACTCCAACAAGTCCAGGGCAGAGAAAAATTGCACATGTGGTTAATTAATTAAAGTAGGAGTGATTCCATCCCAAACTTGCATCCAGACTCGGCAATTTCATTTNAAATGAAATTGCCGAGTCTGGATGCAAGTTTGGGATGGAATCACTCCTACTTTAATTAATTAACCACATGTGCAATTTTTCTCTGCCCTGGACTTGTTGGAGTTTTCAGTATTTTTCTTTCAAAGCTGGAGGATTAGCTGGTGGTGGTCGTGCCCTGAAGTTATGGATTCTTTTGTTTACTTGTAAATCCTGAGGCCATCTCCTTAATCACGTTAGTCTCCTTATGAAAGGGAAACTCTCCTTCACAAGCCTTGGCTCCACTTTTAATCTTCCTAGTGCAGTTATCAGATCCAAACTGTAGCATTCTGCTTCTTTCTGCCCCATCTGCCCTCCTTCACTGTAGATCTGCAAAATATTCACGCATTAATAGTCACACCACCATTTCTATATTGGGCTGTCTTGAAATATACTCCGCCAAAGACATTAGGGCCATTGCTTTTCCTAAAACTTGGCATCAGGCAAGCATTTGGGCAGCGGGCAAACTGCTGCCAGACTCTTTTTCAAAATATCCTCTGGAACACAATCTTTTGCAGGCAATGCTTTCTTCCAAGGCCGCCAACTAGAATGGCCTGTAAGCTTGCTTAGCAGTAGTCAACAGCCTTTCTAGCCCAAAGTTCCAAAGTCTTCCACATTTCTCCAAACATCCACATGGTCAGGTTCTTCACAGCCAACAGCCCACTCTCTGGTACCAAATTACTGTATTAGTCACTTTTCTGTTGCTGTGATAAAGCACCATGACCAAGGTACTAATAAATGGAAGAGTTTATTTGAGCTTACAATTGATGGTTCCAGGGAATTAGAGTCCATTGTGGTGGGAGGCATGGTGGCTGGAGACTGCAGCAGCAAGCTGAGCGTCATATCCCGCAAAGAGCACAGGAAGCAGAGAGAGCAACTGTACACCACGAGTCTTGTTAAAACTCACTAAGCCTGCCCCCAACAACGCACTTCCTCCAGCATGGCCACACCTTCTAAGACCTCCAGAAACAGTGCCACCAACTGGAGACAAATGTCTGAATACCTAGAGCCTATGGGGGACAATCATTCAAACCACCACAATATAGTTTTATGTACAGGTACTTCCAGCTAAATTTAAGACTTTGGGGGTACAAATAAAATCGACATCTGTGTTAGAGGTGGCTCAAATAATACCCATATGTCTTGGGGGGGGATGTTCCTTTCATATCTATATTTTGGGTGTAGGAAAAGTGTTGCTTTCAAGAGGAAAATGTTACTTTCATATCTATGTCTTGGGGGGAGGAAAAAATGGTAGTTCCAAATTTTATTCTGGGGGGAAGAAAAACAGAAATATTGCTTTCATGTATATCTTGGGTGGAGGAAAAATGTTGTCTTTGAATATGTAGTTTTGGCAAAGCCCCCTGTCTCCTGGTTCTGCTGCCCCTACCCAAAATCCCTGTAGGAGATGTGCCCACCCTTAGGCCACCTAAATACTCCATTTTGTTAGAACCAATATCCACCTAAGGAGGTCAGTTTCCTGGTGTATTATAAACGAAATTAATATTCTCACTAAAGTTACAGCCCAGAGTGTTCAGGTCCAATATCAAGCCATGCCTGAGAATTGTTTGGAGGAATATGATAGTGCTGCCCCATTTTAATAAAAATGAAGGGGACCTGTAGGTATGAGGCTCTATTTGGCTTAAGTAAGGCCCCACATCTCACTGTCCCAAATGCTCCTTTGAGGAGCCTGGTTAGGCACTGTTCATGTTTGCTGAAAGAGGCCCCATATCCTGAGGGCTACCATTTGATATACTGGGCAAATATCACACTTCCTAACACACCTGGAAGTTCCACTATTCTGATAGCAGCCTTGCTGGCTTGTGCTTCCCAGAATATCCCCTGAAGAAAAAATAAAACCACTGTGACAACAGTACATTTTTTTTAATAAAAAGTAAAGGACGAGCTGTGGGGATTCCATTTGGCTGAAGCACTTAGGAAGTCAGTTGGCAACCCAGAGTCCTCAGGCTGGAGCCCTGCTGAATTCCTTTTCACTTTTGGAACCTGCCTGGTCCCACTGCCTTTGGTACTTTGGCCAAAACATTATAACATTCCTGTAGTGATCTGGAATATATTTTTAAATTCCTGTTTGCCCTAGCCCCCAGTCACACCTCACAAGGTCCAGTATAAATACCCCGGGTTGTAAAAGTACAGCTGAGTTGTTCCCCCAGGGAATTTCTTGAGTCTGTCCTTCCTTTCCTTTCCTCTCTCTTCTTCATTTTTTTTTTTTTTTTGGTCTTTTCGAGACAGGGTCTTCCTGTAGCCCCTGCTGTTCTGAAACTCACTCTGTAGACCAGGCTGGGCTTGAGCTCACAAAGAATCTCCTGCCTCTGCCTCTGGAGTGCTGGGATTAAAAGCATGCACCACCATGCTGTGGGCTCATTTTCTATATAACAATACTATGGATTTTGATTCACTCTACTGGCAAGTACATGGTAATATAAATACAAGGCTTAAAAATGCTGAATATTCAGAGAAATTTTTTGCAAAAATGTATGTTAAAAGAAAAAGAATTGCTTTTAGATTTGATTGATATTACTTACATATATGTAAATGTTATAAATACTTTACCAAATTCATTTGGATTATCTGTTTTACCTATTCTACTGATATTTCTGTAAAGGCTAAATAAACAATCTTCAGTGAATAATGAATTGATGTACCAAATTTCAGCTGTCTGATATGAGAAAAAAATCTTTCTAGAATATGATTTAATAAGTATTATAATTAATATTCTTTACAATGAATATCAGGATTTCCTTGATGCCATCAGGGACCTTCATAACTTTTAAATATTCTGTTTAACATTTATGAAAATTTTACATGCATGTGCACCATGGATGAGAAAGATAAACAATTGCATTTAACCAATGAGGCATCTCAGGCCTCTGCATGCCTTCCTGCAGGGAAAGGACCATGTTATGGTTAGGGCTCTAATTATGGATTAAGGTAAGGTTTAGAGTTAGGGGTAAGGTTTAGGGTTCAGATTAGGGTTAAGGTTCAGCCTATTCTTGGTACCTTACCAGGGTCATGCTCCAATTGACTCACCTTTCCTGAACACAACAGACATAGTATAAGATCAAGGAAAAGCATCCTCATCTTCTGGAGAATGATGTCTTATTTCGACAAGCCTGAGAATATGAGTACTGTGAACTCTGAATAATATTTATAGTGTCACTGAGTTGCGTAACTGGTATTATACTGTGCTGGATAGCTTTAGTGTCAACTTGACACACCTGGATTGAGGGAGCCTCTATTGGGGAATTGGCTCCATTGGATTGGCCTGTGGCCAAGTCTGTGGAGTATTGTCTTGATTGTTGAGCAGTGTGGGAGGGCCCAGCCCACAATGAGTGGTGCCACCCTGGGCAGGTTGTTGTGTACCATATAAGAAGGCAGGCTGGTCATGAGCCAGGGGAGCAAGCCAGTGAACAGCATTCCTCCATGGCCTGTGCTTCAGCTCCTGCCTCCAGGTTCCTGCCCTGAGTTGCTGTCTTGGGATCCCTGAGTGATGAACTGTGGCCCAGCATATGTAAGCTGAGTAAATCCTTTCCTCCCCAAGTTGGTTTCGGACAGAGTGTTTTGTCACAGCAATGGAAGACAAACTAGAACATATACCCACTGCTCATTACCTATTCTTGTTTAAATCATATATTTCCTGATAGTAGGTCTATGACCTGGAGTTATTTTTTTGCACAAGATTTTATTGAGGGAACATCATCTTTCTCTCCATGATCTCCCCTGCATGAAATAAGAGTTCACAGTTCCTGTATCATTTTTTAAGGGCCATAATATTTATTTTCTAGTATTCTTTGTTCAACACAATCTGGTTAGTTATACAATGTGTGTATCTGAAATTCTTGCACAGTTTCTTCAATAAAAATAGTAATTAACATTTTCACTATGCAAGTTCTGCTATCTCTTACCAACTTAAAATGTAATATCTCCATTTGATTTGAGTCTACCATTAGTTTGCACAGAGCAGTTCAAAAGATACAAAATATTTCTCAAATTACAGTCTCCTGCACTGCATTTGGAGTCAGCTAAAGTGTTTTCCTATGTGTTTATTTGACATATATGTACCATAATTCTCAATTATATTGATTGTAAATTTGTCAATTTCTTCACTTTTGATGGGATACACCAATTATTCCAAAATAATTTTTCAATTAATTTTCTTGAAGTTGTCATATATATTCAATGCAGGGAAAACATTATGCCATCAACATGGAAATAATAATTTGAAGAGTGTACATAGCAGTTGATCATAAATACATTTATGGAAAACATCTGTTAGAAGATATAATGTGTTGTGAAATCCACATCTATATCTTTCTTGTCATATCTTTCTATTAAGTTCTGTATTGTATTTGATTGAAAAGTTATAGATATGATAAGGAAGGTATTTAAATTGTACTTAATTTTAAAAAATGAGCATTGAATTTTTAATGGTATAAAATTAAATTGTGTATATCAAAATAATACTTTGGTGATTTGAGAAATGAATATCATAACAAAATTTCCCATAAATTCTTACAAGCATTATTTTTGTGGTCTGTCCATCTTATCTTCTCAAAGCACCAAATTTGGGTTTATTGATTCTCTGTATTGTTTTCTTTTGTTTCTATTTCATTGATTTCTGCTCCGATGTTTGTTATTTCTTCCTATCTGTTGAGTTTAGGGCTCTTTTGTTTTTGTCTCTCAAGTACTTTTTGCTGCAGTGCTAAATAATTTACTTGTCTTTATGATATTTTTTCTTTTTTTAATTTAGGCACCCATGGTAATAAAATTCTGTCTTTTCCCTCTTAGGACTTCTTTTAAAGTTGCCCATAGGTTTTGTTATGTTGTATTGTCATTTTTGTTTAGTTCCATGAATGTTTGCATTTCTTCTTTTATTTCTTTCTTGACCCATTCATTATTCAGGAGCTTGATTTTTAGTTTCCATGTATTCTTTTTTTAAATTTTTTAAATTTATTTTTGTTTGTGTATGAATGTACTGTCTGCATGTAGGTTTGTGCACCCGTGTCGTGCAATGCCATGGAGGTCAGAAGAGGGTGTCGGATTCCCCTGGAACTGGAGTTAAAGACGGTTCTCAGCCTCCATGTGGGTGCTGGGGATCGAACCTGGGTCCTCTGCAAGAGCAGTCAGTGCTCTTAACCGCTAGGCTATCTCTCCAGCTCCATAGTCTCCATGTATTCTTATAGGTAACAGGGCTTATCCTGGTGTTGAAATTGAGCCTTATTGTCCTATTGCACCTATTGCACTGATAGAATGCATGAAATTATTTCAATCATTTTGTATTTGTTGAGGTTTATCCTGTGTCCCAATATCTGGCTGACTTTGAAGATTCTGCGAGGTGCTGAGTAGAAAGTATATTCTCTGGTGTTTGGGTGGAATATTCAGTAGATGTCAGTGAAGTCTGTTTTGTGTATTGTATTGTTCAGTTCAAATGTCTCTGTTCATTCTCTGTCCAGTGGAACTATCCAAAGGTCCCAGTGGTGTATTGAAGTCTCCCAGTATTAGTGTGCTGGTATTATTCTGTGCCTTAAGGTCTTGCAGGATTGTTTTTAATAAGTTTGGTGCACCAGAGTTTGGATCATATATATTCACGATTGTGAAATATTAATGGTTAATTNTTTGAATATTTTGTGAGGTGCTGAGTAGAAAGTATATTCTCTGGTGTTTGGATGGAATATTCAGTAGGTGTCAGTGAAGTCTGTTTTGTGTATTGTATTGTTCAGTTTAAATGTCTCTCTGTTCATTCTCTGTCCAGTGGAACTATCCAAAGGTCCCAGTGGTGTATTGAAGTCTCCCAGTATTAGTGTGCTGGTATTATTCTGTGCCTTAAGGTCTTGCAGGATTGTTTTGAATAAGTTTGGTGCACCAGAGTTTGGATCATATATATTCATGATTGTGAAATATTAATGGTTAATTATTTCTTTGATAAGGTTGTAATCAGCATGTTTGCCTCTTCTGATTAGCTTTATTTTTAGGTCTATTTTGTCTGGTATTAGAATAGCAACACTTGCTTGCATTTTGGTACCATTTTCATGGAATAAGTTTTTTTCATCCTTTCACTTTAAGTTGGTGCCTATACTTGAGGGTAAGATGGGTTACCTATGGACAGCATATGGATGAATTTTATTTTCTAATCCATTCTCCCAGTCTATTTTTTTGATTGTGGAATTAGGCCATTACTATTTAAGGTTATTATTGAAAGAAGTGTGTTGGTTCTTTTAACTTTATTTCCTCTTTGCACTCTTGGTATAGGATTGTATTCTCATAGTCATATTTTTAATACATTTATTGATGAATAGTATATTTCATTCATCATCTTTCAGTCCAATTTAGACACATTCTTCTCTTCCTGTCCCCATCCCACCCCTGTTCATGTCTTCTTCCATACATGTCTTACATCTTTCTCTCAGTCTTTCTAAAGTATTTCCCTGCGGAGGTTTGCTGTTTTGGGCAGAGTTTAACTCTATCATTCAGTTCTTTAATGAGTCTTTATGTTGTTGTTTTTCCTTCCTCTTTGTGTTGCTCCAACATATGCCTATATAATTGTCACATATGCATCAAAATTATGACCTCTGAGAATAAATTGTATTTTAATTACAAAATATGTTTAGGAATTCACATTTTCCCCCTTTAATTTTATATTACACTAAAATATGAATACACACCTTCAGTACATATACAGTAATTACAGAGTATGAAAATAAGTGGTAGGTTGATTCTAGAGCTCATTAAGAGATTTACATTATAACAACACAGTTGTATTCATATAAAAAGAAACATAAAAATAATGTTGTTCAGCTTGCATTTCAACTGGGGATTTGGTGTTAGCATCTACAAATGAGAGAAAATTTTGGCTTTTGTTTTTCTGGGACTGTGTTACTTCACTTAGCATAATGGTTTCAAGTTCCATCCATTTACCTGCAAAGTTCATGATGTCATCTTTCTTTACTTCAAAATAGTGCTCCATTGTGTAGATGTACTACATTTTTGTCATCCACTCGTCTTTTGAGGGGCATTAGTGTTGTTTTTGGGTCTTTGCTCTTGTGAAGAGAGCTGCAATAAACCCAGATGTGTATCTTTGTGGGAGGATGTATTTTGTGGGTATATACCAAGGAGTGGTATGACTAGGTCAGGCTGTAGGCACATTTTTGAGCCTTTAAATGTTATTCACACTGCTTTTCATAATGGTTGTACAAGTTTATATTCCCACCAGCAATGGATGAGTGTTCCTCTTTCCCCACAACCTCTCCAGCATTTGGTGTCTTTTGTTTGCTTGATCGTAGCCAGGCATATCCAAGTGAGATGATAACTGAGAGTGGTTTTAATTTGCATTTCCTTAATAGTTAGTGATGCTGAACACTTTTTTTTGAGATGTTTCTCAGCCATCTTTACTTCCTCACTGGTTTACTCCATCTTTTGAGTAGGTAATTTGTTTTCTGACTTCTTTGTTTTTGAGAGGTCTAAATATTCTGGACATTAATGTTCTTTCAGATATATGACTGGTGAAGATTTTCTCCCACTCTGTGGGCTTTCTCTTCACTTTCTTGATTGTATATTTCACTGTAGAGAAGATTTGAGTTTGATAAAGTCCTATTTGTCAACTGTTGGCCTTATTTCCTATGCAGCTGCTGTCTGATTTAGGAAGTCTTTTCCTATGTCTATGTCTTATAGGGTGTTGCCTACTTTTTCTTCTATGACCTTCAGGATTTCAGGTTTCACGTTGAGATCTTTGATCCACTTGGAGTTGATATTCGTACTGGCTGAGAGGTAGTGGTTTAATTTTGTTCTTCTTCAGATGGTGATCCAGTTTTGAAAGCTCCATTTGCTGAACATGCTATCCTTCCTCCATTGAGCTTTTTTGCAGCTTTGTCAAATATGAGGTGGCTCAAAGTGTGTGAGCTCAAGTTTGGATCTTCAATTTTATTCGATTGGTCAATGGATCTGTTTTTGTTCCAGTACCAGGCTGTTTTTATGACTATAGCCCTGTAATATAGAGGCTTGAAGTCTGGAAAACCAAGCCCCCTGTATTCCCCTTTTCACTCAGGGTTTCTTTAGCTATTCAGGGTTTTTTTTTTCCATATGAATATAAGGATTTTTTTCCCCAAGTCTGTGAAGAAATTCATGGGGATTTCATTAAGGATTGTGTGGAATCTGTATATCAATTTGAGTAAAATGGACATTTTTACTGTATCATTTTTTCCAATCCATGAGCATGGAGGTCTTTCCATTTTTTTATGTTATTTTCAATCTCCTTCTTCAGGGGTTGAAAATTTTTGTTGTAGATATTTTTGGTATCTTTGATTAGGTTTGTTCTCAGGTATTTATTTATTTATTTATTTATTTATTTATTTATGGCTATTTTGAGTGGTAAGGTCTTCTTACATTCCTTCACTTGTTTATTGTTGGTGTAAAGAAATACCACTGATTTTTTTAGGTTAATTTTGTATCATGTCACATTACTGAAACCCTTTCTAGGATTTTTCTGGTGGAGTTTTTAGCATTCCTTAGGTAAACTTCATATCATCTGCAAAAAGGAATAGTTTAACTTTCTCTTTTCTGATTAGTACTCATTTAGCTTCCTTCTTTTGTTTCATTGCTCTAGCAAATGTTTCAAGCTCTATGTTGATGATGAGTGGCAATAATGGGTAGCCTCGCTGGGTTCCTGCCTTTAAATGCTTCCAATTTTTCTCCATTTAGGATGGTGTTGGCAGTGAGTTTGTTATATATGCTTTTTATCATGTTGAGGGATGTTCGCTTTAGTCCCATTCCCTTTAAGCATGAAGGGATGCTGGATTTTGTCAAAGGCTTTTTCTGCATCAATTGAGATGATCGTGTGGTTTTCGTCTTTCAGTCCATTTTTGTGGGGCTTTTTGATATATATTGATTTACATATGTAGAATCATCCCTGCATTTATAGTATGAATACAACTTGATCATGATGCATGATCTTTTTGATGTGGTTCTTTATGTGATTTGCAAGGGTTTTGTTGAGAATTTTTGCACCTATGTTCATTAATGACATGGGTCTATAGTTTTCGTTTTTGGTTGTATCTTTGTCTGGTTTTGGTATTAGAGTGATGTTGGCTTCATAGAATAAATTTGTGAGAATTCCCTCTGTTTGTATCCTTCTGAACAGTTTGAGTAGTAATGGTTATAAGACCTTTTAATGTTTTATAGAATTCTGCTGTGAAAGCATCTGGGCTTGGGTTTTTGTTTTAGTTGGGAGGTTTTTTATTATATCTTCAATTTCCTCAAGTATTATGGGTCTGTTTAAACTGTCAATCTCTTCTTGGTTAAGCTTGGTTGGTTCCCAGGATTTAAGATATTCATCCATTTCTCTTAGGTTTTCAAATTTACTAGAGTATATGTTTTTGAACTATTCCCATATGATTTCTGGATCTTTGTTGTGATGTTTCCCTTTTCATCAGGAATACTCTTGATTTGGATTTGCTAACTCTTTCTTTTAGTAAATTAGGCTACAGTTCTCTCTATTTTGTTTATCTTTTCAAAGAACCAGCTTTTGGATTGATTAAATTTTTTGTATTGTTTTCTTTGTTTCTATTTCATTGACCTCTGTTTTGATTTTTGTTATTTCTTCCTGTCTGTTGGTTTTAGGGTTCATTCATTGTTGTCTCTCAAGGGTTTTTAGCTGCAGTGTTAGATTGTTTATTTTTTCCCTTTCTGATTTTGCTATGTGGACACTTAGGCCTATAAATTTACCTCTTAAGACTGCTTTTAAAGTATCCCAAAGGTTTTGTTCTGTTGTATTGTTGTTTTCTTCAGTTCCGTGAATACTTTTATTTCACTCTTTATTTCTTCCCTGATCCATTATTTAGGATATTGTTCTTATTCTCCATGTGTTATTTTAGCTAGTAGGGCTTATTCTGATGTTCATATTGAGCTTTATTGCATTATGGTCTGATAGAATGCATGAAATAATTTCAATGCCTTTGTATTTATTGAGATTTCTTTTGTGTCCCAGTATGTGGTCAATTTTGGAGAATGTTCTATGACATGCTGAGTAGAAAGTATATTGTCTGGTGTTTGGGTTGGATACTCTATAGATGTCTGTGAGGTCCATTTGGTGTATTGTATTGTTCAGTTCTGATGTATCTCTATTTTTTGTCCCTTTGATCTATCCAAGGATCTCAGTGGGGTATAGAAGTCTCCCTCTATTAGTGTGCTGGTATTAATCTGTGTCTTGTCCTATTTAGTAGTGTTTATAAAGTTAGGTGCACCAGAACTTGGTGCATAAACATTTATGACGGTGAAGTCTTCAGGGTTAATTGTTCCTTTGGTAAGGATATAATGGTCCTCTTTGTCTCTTCTGATTAATTTTACTCTGATGTTTATTTTGTCTGATATTAGAATAGCCACTCCTGCTTGTTTCTCGGTACCATTTTCTGGGAATATTTTTCCATCCTTTCACTCTAAGGTGAGATCTGTCCTTGAGGGTGAGATGGGTTTGTTTTAGCCAGCATATGCATGGATTCTGTTTCCTAATCCATTCTCCTAATTATGTGTTTTGATTGGGGAGTTTAGACCATCAATATTTAAGGTTATTATTGATAGATATGTGTTGCTGTCTTTCCACTTATTTTTGTTTGCATTCTTAATCTAGGTTTCTATTTAGACTGTTATGATTTTGTTAATTTTTCTCTTTAATTGCTTAGTGATATTTGCTAGTTTCCTCTGTTCTTTTGTTTGCTTTGAGCATTTTCTGAAGTGTTGGTTTTTTTAGAGATGTTTTACCTCATGTTGTTTATTTCATGAAAGGTTTTTTCTTTCTACTTCAACTATAATTTACATTTTTGCTGGGTATAGTAGTCTGGGTTGGCATCTAATGTTGTTTAGCACTGGGGATACTTTGGTCTATGTTTTTCTGGCTTTTGTAGTTTGCCCAGAGAAGTCAGCTGTGATTCTGATGGGTTTTCTCTTGTGGCTTTCAATATTTTGTCTTTGTTTTGAGCATCTAGCATGTTAACAATGGTGTGGGGAATTTCTTTTCTGGTCTTGTCTATTTGGTGTTCTATGTGCTTCATTTGTATGGGTTTGTCTTTTTTCAGTTTTGGAAATTTTTCTTCTATTATCCTGTTGAAGATCTGGTCAATAGTTTATCTTGGGATTCTTTTCCTTCCTCTATCCCTATGATGTTGAGGTTTGTTATTTTCATAGTGTCCCACATCCTGGTTGTTCCACTCTTGTGTCTTTAAAATTTTTCATATTCTTTACTTGAGCATTCTAATTGGTCTGTGTTATTCTGCAGGTCGGATATTCTTTTTTTCTCTTTCTTCCATCTGCTTCTGAGGCTTTACCCATCTTTTCCTGTTGATTGGATGAATGTTAAATTTCATTTTTTCATTTCATCCTGTGATTTCTTTAGTATTTCCAGTTCCATCTGGAGCTTGTCATTCTTATCTTGTAGTTCCTTGGTTCCTGGCTCAGTTTCTTTTTTCATCTAGTCCTGGGATCTTTTCAGACTTTTCACTTCCTTCAGGAGTTTTTCATTTTTCATTTTTCTCCATTTAGTGCTTTCCAACATTTGTCATTATCTCCCTCCAGGTCCTTCTTGAGTTTTATATTCTCTCCCCTTAGTTCTGTGATTTGTTCTTTATATTTGATTTCATTGAATATGTCTATAACTGTTCGTCTACAGTCCATGTCTTGGTTTCCTGCCAGGGAGATCTCATTGTAGCAGTCTTCTGTAGGGTTGGTAGAGTTTGGCATGGATTTAGTATGAGCTTTCCCCATGTTGTTTTCTCTTTTTGTCTTTTGCTTTTGAATTTTTTATTCCAAACGTTCTTTTTTAAATTAATTAATTAATTAATTAATTTTTGTGTATGAATGTACTGTCTGCATGAAGGTTTGTGCACCCGTGTTGTGCAATGCCGCGGAGGTCAGAAGAAGGCGTCGGATTCCCCTGGAACTGGAGTTCTCCTGGAATTGGAGTTACAGGCGGTTCTCAGCCACCATGTGGGTGCTGGGGATTGATCCCAGGTCCTCTGTAAGAGCGGTCGGTGCTCTTAACCGCTAGGCCATCTCTCCAGCTCCTTGCTTTTGAATTTTTATTGTTGTTTGTTTGTTTGTTTTAATTCCGGTGCCTCAATGTTAGGTGTGCAGACTAGAATCACTAGTAATGCACCTGTTAGATCCTGTGCACCACAGCTCCACCAGCTTTAGCAGGGGGGCAAGGGCAGAGTTGTGTTGATACTTTGGCCCTCATGCCATTACCCTGTTGACCTGCTGGCCATGAGTCTATGTGTCCATCCACACCATGTGCTAGAACCCAAAGGTGGGGAGTTTCTGGTTGATACCAACCCTCCATGAGTGAGAGAGGGGTATACAAATACCAAGGCCAGTGGGCCTCATCTGGATGCATGTTGGTGTTGTGCTGGCTGCAACTCTACTTCCACCCACACCTGCTGGAACATGAATGTAGGAGGTTTCCAGCTGATATCAAGCCTCCAGAATGGGGGGGATGTTGCAAAGCACAAAGGTTGGAGAGCCTGACCAGTGTGCACACTGGTTTTGTGCTGGCCACATGTCTATGTCCACTCATGCCATGCACTGTAATCCAAATCATAGCTATACTTTTATATATTTCTCTCTAAGTGTTTGTGGATACTTGTTCCTTTCCTCTGTCCTTTGAAATACTTTGAGTATTTTCTGAAGGATTGATTTTCTGGAGACATATTATTTCATCTTGTTTATGTCATGAACATTTTTTTCTTTCTCTTCAACTATAATCAACATTTTTGCTGGGTATGGTAACCTGGGTCAGCAACTTTAATTATTTAGTACTGGGGATATGTAGGTAAACATTCTTCTGGCTTTCATAGTTTGCACTGAAAAGTCAGCTATAATTCCAATGTGTTTCCCATTATATGTAACTTGTTGTTTTTCTATTGTGGCTTTCAGTATTTTGTCATTGTTTTGGGATGGTATCGGAGGTTTTTTTTTTCTGATCTTGTTTGCTTGGATTCTATGTGCTTCTTGTATTAGTATGGGTTTGTCTTTTTCATTTTGGGGAAATTTTCTTCTAATATTTTGTTGAAGATTTGATCAATACCATTGTCTTGGGATTCGGCTCCTTCCTCTTTCCCTTTGATGTAGATTTTTGCTCTTTTCATAGTGTTCCTGATTGCTCAAATCTTGTGTTTTTTTTTCATACTCTTTTCTTGTTCTGGTTCTACTTTATCTTCCTATGTTAATATTCTATTTTCTGCTTCATCCAATCTGTTCCTGAGGCTTTCTCCCTCCCATTCTTTCCTGTTGGTTGGGTTTTCAATACTCTTTTTCATTTCATCCTGTGATTTCTTTAGTGTTACCACTTCCTTTTGGAGCTTGTCATTCTCTTCTTGTAGGTCCTTGATTTGCTGGTCTGTTTCCTTTTTCATTTCAGCCTGGGATCTTTTTAGTGTTTCTGCATCCTTCCAGAATTTGTCATTCTCTCACTCTAGTTCTTTTCTGAGATTGTCATTTTGTCCCTATAGTTTCTTCCTGAGTTTGTCACTCTCTCCCTTTATTTCTTTGATTTCTTTCTTTATATTTTTTGATTTCTTTGAGTATGTCCATGACCAATAGGACTGAGATCCAGATTCCAGGCTCCTCTGTCTGTTCTCTTTTCCTCCATGTAGAAATCCCCTGCTGGAGAAAAAAAATGAAGAAGCCTGAGAATGAGTGGAGCAGAAAAAGGCTTTTTAAACCCATTTTATTTTATTATATATATATTTATTTATTTTTATTTAGTTCAGGGCCAACTTGTTTACAGCACCAAGTGTCCTGAGCCAAGAGAGCAAGCCAGAAAAAAGGACTCAGCTTCTCAGCAGCTAAATTATAATCACTTTTAAGGAAATTTCTATATAGACAACAAATACATTATTAGAATTTTATAGGTCCCTTCATTGTCACCAATATGAAATGTGGAGAAAGAGAATCCCCTTGAAGGTTCTTGGTCTCTTTCATAAAATAAAGAATGGGCATACACAGAAGCTTTAGGACAATTTTAGTGCAATCTTAAAGAAAAATCTACAGGGCAGTCAATCTGGGATTCTAAGATTCCTTGAAGAGGAGAAAGGATGAGAAAAGAAGGAAAAATATCCATGAGATTGTAGATGTTTGTATCTTGCATGTTGTTCAAACAAGTGTCCAAATGTCAGCCACATGCAGAGAGAAGGAAGCTTTAGAGAAAAAAGTAAGTAGTCCAAATGCCAGGCCAGACAAAAGCATTAATGAGATTATGTTTAAAGAAGGGATATGAAGAAGCAAAGGAGAGAATATGCTTTTCTGGAGAATTCAGGTGTACAGAAAACTACATGTGTGTAGTGTGATCCTGACCCAGAACCACTGCACTGGAGGTGGGACTTTAGGTGAGAGAAGTTCATCTCATTAACACAGTAATCATTCCACCATCCGTTTAAAGTTACTTAAGGTGAAACTGCCTTCTAATCAGTGATCCCATGCTTAGATTGCTTCCAGTTAAACTGGAAAAGTATTTTTTAAACAAAAAGTCTACAGATTTTAATGGTGTTTACTAGGCGATATTATGGGGACTCTTTGCTACTCTAACAGAACCAGAATAAATAGAACGTCTTACACCTAACATACAGTGAAATAAATATAATTTCCTTCCCACAGTGAATTACCAACCAGTTCTTTGTAAGGTTGTGACTTGAAAATGATCCTTCCTCTATGAAGGTATCTTGGTGGACTTGATCTTGTACATGTTGTTCTGCAGTTAATCACAGGTGCTGTGAGTACATGAAGTCACCGTCCATGACTTATTGAACCAATTTCATAGGATTTCTCAAGATTCCTTATCTCAAACACTTTCTGCATTACCTTCCCTTTCATAAAACATGCAAAAGTGGAGAAAAAAGATGATAAGAACTGAGAAGTCTCTGTCTCATATTCTTATTCCTTACATTACATATGTATATCTTCTAATAGTGAAAGTTTATTTTCATGTCATGATAAAGAGAAGCCCAGACCGATCTAAGATAATATTATCCTAAAATATTTTGAAATAATTTTCACAACATTTCCATATTGGGAAATAATAAGAGCATACTCTAACATGGGTTTATGATGTTCTCATCTATGGACTCTTGACAAAGTGTCCTTACTGCCTACAAAGTGAAAACCAACCAACCTCTTATATGAGAAGATGGTGTAAATTCCCCATCTTTATTTCTTTTAGGAGGTCTCATAGATATCTACTTACATGCCAGAAATATTGCTCCCTCTTCCTTGACAATAAGATTACATAACTTAAGTAGGATGGATAGAGGATTCACGTCACCCTCCTACTTTGCTTGCAATGTTCCTATGTCCTTTCAAGAGCTCCTCAACCATGGCCAGACTGATTCTCCCAGTGTCAGTAATGAAAAAAAATTACAATAAAAATAGAGTGGTTTAGTAGGTTATGTTGGCTGATTACATCATATGCACCATGTGTCTCCCTTATTTATTTTATCTGACACTTTAACATACCATGGGGGAATCTAATAATGTATTCTCTGAAAACAATATGGAATTTTTGTTTTATGACAAATTTTAAAAGAGGCATAGAATTTTTAAATGTTATTGAAGTACATGTAGTTTTTTTTTCTGTTTTTAACATTTCAGTATCCTTAGTAAGGCAAACCATAGAGACAATGTTGAATACAATATGAACCTGACATTCCAGTTCTAGATGTAGCAATTAAACATCCAGAGTAAGTGTCAGTAATAACATAAACATATTTTAGCCATACAAACCAGGTATATGGAGTGACATTCATATACTTGAGTCCTCCTGTGCTAAAGGCATCACGGTAATCTGCTTTGGACAGGACAGAGGGAATAGTTGATAATTACCACAAGAGTAGATTATTAGATGGGCTTCTTCACTGGTAAGGTTAAATTGGTGACAGAGTACCGTAGCAGACTGAGCCAGTATTCTGTTGTATTGATGGGAGAATAATAGTTGTGTCCTGAGGACCAATTAGTTGAAGCACCAAGGCCTTCCCTCAGATAGAGTGCTGGAAAGCCCTCTATGAGCTCTTATGTTCAGTGAACAATGGAAGAGAATGTTACTGGAGCATTTGCTGTATATTAATAAATAAATGCCAGAGTTGTTCATCCTCAGTGTACTTTATCAAGGCTCCAGGGAGGTGCCTTACAACATGAACTGTGTAATAACTTTCACCATATAAATTAAAAGATTCGGGGTTAAGCAGCAGGACTGAGGGCCACATAAAGTTCTACCAGTTGAACAGACTTGGCCAAAAAGGAGAAATAAACTTTTATTTCTCCTTTATGACAGTAGTTATACCTGAATTACAACCATCTATAAACACAAGTAGGTGGCTCAACAAAGGGTGTGGAAACAACTCAGCAGCACAGATTGAAATCATGATGGTGAGTAAATTGTAAAAGTTCATTAGAAGGGTAATTAGTGGGCAATTTTCCTGAAAAAGCAGTTACTGCAGTCTGTGAAGGAGTACGGTGATGTGGGTGCTGGGAATAGAACCCAGGTCCTCTGCAAGAGCAGTCAGTGCTCTTAACAGCTGAGCCATCTCTACAGTCCCAACAACTTTTAAAAATGGGATTATAAATAAATGTTTGCCTATGGAAGGAAGGAAAATTCATTCCAAAGATTCATGATCCCTACACAAAAATGTTGAGTGATACCTGTGTAAGAGGGTAAGAAAAGCACAAATATCTCCTGGCATAAATAGGAATATTAACCATTCTTTTAGATAAATTTCTGTAATGGAAGTGACATAGTTCCTGAAAATTTAAAGAAGGTGGGACTGGACTCAAGGCAAAATGAGGACGATCCTGTATGAGTAATGGAATAGTAAAGATTGGAGCCTTAATTTCTAAAATTATAAGATGCCATTTAGGAGGAATAGCAGATGAAGTTGGTAGCTCAGGTTGTAAACAACCCACTGGTTCTATACTTCTACAGCTCTCAGACCTTGGAACTAGAGGTATATCCCTGAATTTTTTTTTCTTATTACAAAAAAGGAGTATTCCAGAGTATTGAGGAAGGTTCAATATGACCTGCTTCTAATTTCTTGAATTAACTCATGAGCAGCAGTTAACTTCTCCTTAGATAAGGGCCATTGATTCATCCAGACTCGTTTTGAGATTGTCCACACAACGGCATATACATATCAGGGAGAGGGGACATAAATGGCCTTCAGATAAATTCAGGCAATCCTTTCTTCAACCAAGAGAGGACATAAGGGGCTCATGAATCAATCCCCTATTTTTGTTTACATAAACACTGTCTAGGGTCACATCACCACTGTATCATTTGCTTGGATACAATGGATGAAGGGATATAGACCATAATGCTCTCGATGCAACTCCATTGATTCTCAGTTAAGTAAATTTACACTTTTTTTCATGATTTTGTGTTTGTTCAATTCCTTGTAACTCAGTGTAAGTCACATGTTTGTTTGTTTGTTTGTTGTTGTTTTTTGCATTCAAGTGACCAATTTTGGAGAATTAGAAAATACCTGTCAGAACCAATATCAATAAGACTTCCGAAAGTATTTTTCATGAAAAATTAAAGCCAGTTGAGGGCATTCTAGTCCCACCTTTTCTAACCAAAATGCCCAGGCAAAGTTGCCAAAACCCAGATGTCCTCTTTTGTAAATTTCCTGAATATTACCTGAGTCTGAAAAGGCAGGATAATTAGCTAAGTTATGAGCTGTCTTATGCTGATATTCTCATATGTGAATATGAGAGTAGATATTCTCATATGTGAATAAGCCATGACCTTGATTTCTCCAGTATAGTCATGATCTGTAATCTCAGGATGGACATTAAACCCATGTATAGTTAACCCATTCTGAGCAAGATGTAACCCCCACAGTTGATTATGGGAGAGGCCCATACCACTTACTACTTCACCAGAAATAACTTCTAAATTATTTGCGTGATTGCAATTGGCCTTTTCCATTGCTCTTCCAGCATGCTTACTTTTCCATAACAAGAAGTCTCCATTAGAGGCAAGCTCTGATAATATTATGCCAATCTGAGGGATGCAATGTTTCAGGAGCCAGTTAGTCTTAATGGAGCAATAGGGAATTTCTCCATGATGCTTATGATATTCAGAATTGTATAGGCATTACATCTAGACCTTCATAAATTAAGTGTAGGAAGACACACTTAATGCTGTATGAATCATACTGGAGAATATCACCTTGTATGATATGGTGTATTGCATATCTTGGGAAATGAAATGAAACGAAGTAAATATTAATGTCCTTAAAGTACACTGTGGGGGTTATTTTATCATGCACATGGATTGATGATGCCCAGTCAACTTAAGTGTCACTTATTAGCAATTTCTTCACTAAAATAAATCAAATCCAAACACACCCCTGCTGACTTCTGATAAAAATTTACTAAGAAAATAAACAGTTGGCCCATCACTATGGTCTGTCTAAGCCTTGAAAATATATAAATTGATATTTGAGAACATATTTGATACAGCTTGGCCAGTGAGCTCAACTGTGGTTTTGAAGAAGAAAACAATAAGGTTCAACAGTATGAAGATTTATCGGATAGTTACTCTAATCTTTACAGTTTCTACTAACAAAAAATATTCACATGGACCAAACTTCTGGTAACTTGGGGTTCACTTTTTGGGTTAATATTTGTACTGGCCCAAAATACATAATTTCTTTTACATATAATAATAAAAAGATAAACATGCAGATTTCCCATTGCTTCATTACAACAGTGCCATCTTTGAGCACTTTATATTCTGCATATATTTTCCATTTCTGTACCAACTCTAAGGTGTAAATGACAGTGATGAATTTCTGCAATAAGTTTATTGAAAATAATATGGTTGTTAATTGAATTTCAATGCACCATGGTGCACATCTTAAATTCACACATTAATTAATCACTCAATATTCTAGGCATTTTGGAATCTCAAAGAATGCTGTAGATTATATGTATGTATTTTAAGAAAATAGTTGGGGTTCCCATATTCTTGCTGAATGGTGAGGATAATTTGAAGCCAAAACTAGAAATCAGACATGTAAGAATTCATGTTCAAATGGTGCCCTGCCACAGGATTTCTGCACTGATTTCTATCACTTTTTCCATGAGGTAGGACAATTTTATTCATTGAAAATAAACTTAACTGTTGAATTCTGTATTTGAGAGCTCTATGAAAATGTCATTGAAACTTTGTTATTTTAAAAGAAATTGGTTCATGAAAAAATGGCTAATAAGCCTATATTTTAATTTAAACATTCATAGGGAGAATATTTATAACCCTTTCTATTCTTTCATTTTCAGTTTGTGTGACATTTCTTTATGAAGTACATCTGTGTTTATATTCTTTGTAATGCAGTAAAAAGTAGTTTATTCTAAAAGATAGCCTTTGTGTTGCAATGCACCATGATTAAGGTTTCTGTCAAGAAGAAGTTGTTGGCTTTAATACTCAAAGTACAATTATTTTTCACATCTCTTTTCAGAGTGAAAGGTGAATGCCAAAATTTCACTAGTCCAGATTCAGGAATATAAAATGGATATTTCCCCATGTTCTGTGGGTGTACAATTTATATTTATTACTGGAATATAAAGAGTAGATTTTAATTAAAGTCATGGTATTTTCACAATTTTTAAATTTTTATGTTTTTTCCTTATTTTTAAAATTATATATATATATATATATATATTATTATTATTAAATCTACACGCTTGTACCCCCATGCCACCAGAGCTAATGCATTCTTTCAAACATGCTTTTCATCTCTTTCTTGGTCTTTCTCAATATTCTCTATGTGGAAGTTGTCTATTTTAAGCAGAAGTTCACTGTTTCAGTCAGTTCTTTGATGCAGTCCTTTCTGTTGTTGTTGTTGTTGTTTTTGTTGTCATTGTTTTCAATATGCCTAGGAGCAGTATGGCTAGGTCTGGTGGCAAGTTCATGCCAAGTCTTCCAAGGGTTCTCTACACTGCTTTCATTGGGGCTGCACAAGTTTGCATTCCCACCAGTAGTGGATGAGTGTTTCCCTTTCCCCACAACCTCTCTAACACTTGGTATCATTTGTTTTCTTGATCCTAGCCAGTCTTATTGGAGTAAGATGATACCTTAAAGTGGTTTTGATTTGCATTTCCTTAATGATTAGTGATGTTGAACACTCCTTTTTTTTTAATTTTTTTAAATTTTATTTATTTCCGTGTGTGTATGAATGTACTGTCTGCATGCAAGTTTGTGCACCCGTGTCGTGCAATGCCGCGGAGGTCAGAAGAGGGCATCGGATTCCCCTGGAACTGGAGTTCTCCTGGAATTGGAGTTTCAGATGGTTCTCG
>VZQC01000403.1:1119112-1145558 GCA_009823505.1 Rhizomys pruinosus
TTGGATATTGTTGAACTCATGTCAATTAAATATGTATTAATCAAGTATACACACGTGTCCCTCTCCCGCCCCTCCCACCCTTCCCAATTCATCATTTCAGTCAATTTTCTGATGCAGTCTTTCTGTTGTTGTTCTTTTAATATGCATCCCTCTCCACAATAAATATTTATAACTGGGTTATTGGTGCTAGCATCCACATATGAGGGATAAAATTCATCGTTTGTTTTTCTGGGACTGTGTTAATTCACCTAATATAATGTCCTCTAGCTCCATCCATTTACCTGCAAAGTTCATGATGTTGTCTTCTTTTACCACTGTATAGAACTCCATTGTGTACATGTACCATATTTTCTTTATCCATTCATCAGTTGAGGGGCATTTGGGTTGGTTCCAGCTTTTTGCTATTGTGAACAGAGCTGAAATAAATATAGATGTGCATGTATTACTGCATTAAGATGAGTCTAGTGGGTATATGCCCATGAGTGGTATGACTGGGTCAAATGGCAAGCTCATTTTGACTCTTCTAAGGGTTCTCAACAATGCTTTCCCTAGTGGTCATACAACTTTACATTCCCACCAACAATGGATGAGTGTTTCCCTTTCCCCACAACCTCTCCAGGACTTTATGTCATTTGTTTTCTTGAACCTGGCCAGTCTTATCTGAGTGAGATGATATCTTAAAGTGGTCTTAATTTGCATTTTCCTAATTAATAGTGATGTTGAACAGTTTTTAACATGTTTCTCAGCCATCTCTAATTCATTCTCTGTGAAGTCTCTATTCATTTCTTTGCTCCATCTTTTGAGTGATTCATTTCTTTTCTTTCTTCTTTGTTTTTTATGTAGCTTGTATACTCTGGAAATTAATGCTTTGTCAGATGTATCTGCAGTGAAGGTTTCCTCCCACTCTGTGGGTTTTCTGTTCACTTCTTTGATTGTATCTTTTGATGTACAGAAGCTTTTGCATTTAAGGAGGTCCCATTTGTCAATTGTCGATCTTATTTCTTGTGCAGCTGCTGTCTGATTTAAGAAGTCTTTTCCTACGCCTATGTCTTGTAGTCTATTGCCAAGTTTCTTTTCTATTACCTCCATAGTTTGGGGTTTCACGTTGAGGTCTTTGATCCATCTGGAATTGACTTTTGTACAGGGTTAGAGGTAGGGGTTTAATTTCATTCTTCTACAGGTGGTGATCCAGTTTAGCCATCACCACTCCACTTACTGAAGATGCTGTTTTTCCTCCATTGTCTCTTCTTGGCCCCCTTGTCAAATATGAGGTGGCTGAAATTGTATGAGCTCAGGTTTGGATCTTCAATTTTATTCCATTGATCAACTGGTCTGTTTTTGTGCCAGTACTAGGCTGTTTTTATGACTATAGCCCTGTAGTATATTTTGATGTCTGGTAGAGCAATCACACCTGTATTGCTTTTGTTTTTCCAAATGAAATTAAGGATTTTTTTTCCAAGCTTGTGAAGAATCTCTTGGGGATTTTGATTGGGATTGCATTAAATCTGTACACTATTTTTGTTAGCATGGACATTTTTACCATATTTATTTTCCCAATCCATGAACATGGGAGGTTTGTCCATCTTCTGATATCTTCCTCCGTTTCCTTCTTCAGGGGTTTAAAATTTTTGTTGTAGAGATCCTTGGTTTCTTTGTTTAGGTTTGTTCCTAGGTATTTTATTGTTTTTGAGGCTATTGTAAGTGGGAAATTGTCTTCGTAGTCCTTCTTCAGTTGCTTGTTGTTGGTGTAAAGAAAGGCTACTGATTTTTCTCGATTTATTTTGTATCCTGCCACTTTACTGAACTTCTTAATTGTTTCTAGGAGTTTTCTTGTGGAGTTCTTAGCATCTCTTAGGTAGACAATCATATCATCAGCAAAAAGGGTAGCTTGACTTCCTCTTTTCCAATTAGAACTACTTTAATTTCCTTTTCTTGCCTTATTGCCCTAGCAAGGGTTTCAAACATTATATTGAAAAGGAGTGGTAACAGGGAGCAGCCTTGACAAGTTCCTACCTTTAAAGGGAATGCTTCTGTCGTTTCCCCATTTAGGATGATACTGGCTGTGGGTTTCCTGTATATGGCTTTGATTACATTGATGAATGATTCCTCCAGTCCAATTCCCTCTAGGACTTAAACATGAAGGGATGCTCAATTTTGTCAAAGGCTTTCTCCACGTCAATTGAGATGATGGTGTGGTTTTTGTCTTTCAGTCCATTTATGTGTTTGATATTTATTGATTTTCGTATGTTGAACCATCCCTGCATCTCTGGTATGAATCCAACTTAGTCATGATGGATGATCTTCTTGATGTGGGTCTGTATGTGATTTGCCAGTATCCTGTTTAGAATTTTGGCATCTGTGTTCATTAGGGAGATGGGTCTATATTTTTCCTTTTTGGCTGTATCTTTGCCTGGTTTTGGTAATAGCATGATGCTGCCTTCATAGAAGGAATTTGGGAGAACTCCCTCCGTTTGTATCCTTCTAACTTGACTAGTAATTGTAAGTCTTTTTGAAGTATTTTATAGAATTTTGCTGTGAAACCATCTGGGCCTGGGCATTATTTGGTTGGGAGGCTACTTATTACATCTTCAATTTCTTCATGTCTTATTGGTCTATTTAGGCTGTTGATCTCTTCTTGGTTGAGCTTTGGTGATTCCCAGGATTTCAGATATTCATCCATTTCTTCTAGGTTTTCAAACTTAGTAGAGTATAGGTTTTTGAAGTATTCCCTTATGATTGTCTGGATCTTTTCATTGTTGTGATATTTCCCCTTTCATCACAGATTCTATTGATTTGGAGTTGTTCCTTCTTTCTTTTGATTAACTGGGCTAGAGGTCTGTCTATCTTGTTTATTCTCTCAAAGAACCAACTTTTGGATTCATTGATTTTTTGTATGGTTTTCTTTGTTTCTATTTCATTGATCTCTGCTCTTGTTTTTGTTATTTCTTCTTGTCTGCTGTGTTTAGGGTTCATTTGTTGCTGTCTCTCATGTATTTTTAGCTGCAGTGTTAGATCATTCACTTGTGCTCTTTCTGTTTTTTTTTTAAATTTTATTTATTTCTGTATGTGTATGAATGTACTGTCTGCATGCATGTTTGTGCACCCGTGTCGTGCAATGCCACGGAGGTCAGAAGTGGGTGTCAGATTCCCCTGGAACTGGAGTTCTCCTAGAATCGGAGTTTCCGACGGTTCTCGGCCGTCATGTGGGTGCTGGGGATCGAACCCGGGTCCTCTGTAAGAGCGGTCAGCACTCTTAAATGCTAGGCCATCTCTCTAGCCCCCATATGTTTTTTTTTTCTAATGTAGGCTCTTAGAGCTATAAACTTTTCTCTTAGGACTGCTTTTAAAGTGTCCCATACGTTTTGCTGTGTTGTATTATCATTGTCATTCAGTTCCAGCAATGTTTTTATTTCTTTCTTTATTTCTTCCTTGACCCATTCATTATTCAGGAGAGTGTTGTGTATTCTCCATGTGTTCCTGTAGGTTGTATGTTTTATCCTGGTGTTGATATTGAGTTTTATTGCACTGTGTTCTGATAGAATGCATGAGATTATTTCAGTCTTTTTTATTTGTTGAGTTTTTTTTCCTGTGTCCCAGTATATGGTCTATTTTGGAGATTGTTCCATGAGGTGCTGAGTAGAAAGTGTATTCTCTGGTGTTTGGGTGAAATATTTGATAGATGTCTGTGAGGTCCGTTTGGTGTATTGTATCATTTAGTTCAGATGTCTCTCTGTTTGTCCTTTGTACTGCTGATCTGTCTAAAGGACATAATGGGGTATTGAAGTCCCCTACTATTAGTGTGCTGGAGTTAATCTGTGCCTTGAGATCCTGAAGAATTGCCTTTATAAAACGGCGTTTTGTGCATGTGTATTTATGATTGTGATATCTTCATAGTCAATTGTTCATTTAATAAAGATGTAATGGTCCTCTTTGTATCTTTTGATTTCTCTTGCTTTGAAGTCTATTTTGTCTGCTATTAGAATGGCAACACCCACTTTCTTTTTGGTACCATTTGCCTGGAATACTTTCTTCCATCCCTTCACCTTAAGTTGGTGCTTATCCTTGAAATTGAGATGGGATTCTTGTAGACAGCATATAGATGGGGTTTGTTTCCTAATCTATTCTCCCAGTCTATGCCTTTTGATTGGGGAGTTTAGCCCATATATATTTAAGGTTATAAATGCAAGATGGATGCTGCTTCCTTTCACTTTTTTATCCATTTGGACTTCTAGCCTCTCATTTTACTCTTACGGTTATGTTTTTATTAGTTTCTTTTCCTAGGTGTTTGAGGATTGTTGCTCCTCTCTTCTGCCTTTTGAATTGCTTCAAATATTTTATGAAGGGTTGGTTTTCCAGAGATGTATTCTATCATCTTGTTTATTTCATGGAAGATTTTTCTCTCTCCTTCAACTATAGTCGACATTTTTGCTGGATAAAGTATTCTGGGTTGGCATCCATAGTCCTTTAACACTGGGAATGCTTTGCTCCATGTTCTTCTTGATTTCGTGGTTTGTGCCGAGAAATCAGTTATAATTCTGATGGGTTTCCCTTTGTATGTGACTTGTTTTTCTTTTGTAGTCCTCAGAATTTTGTCTTTGTTTTGGGCATCTATCATTTTAACTATGATTTGGCGTGGGGAGTTTCTTTACTGATCTTGTCTATTTGGAGTCCTTTGTGCTTCTTGTATTTCTATGGGCTTTTCTATTTTTAGTTTGGGGAAATTTTTATCTATTATTTTGTTGAAGATCTGTTCAATACTATTCTCTTGAGCTTCTTCTCCTTCCTCTATTCCTATGATGCAGAGGTTTGATCGTTTCATAGTGTCCCATATTTAATGCTTGTTCCACTTTCGTGTATTTTTAAATTTTTCGTAATCTTTATTTGAGCGTTTTAGTTGCTCTATGTTATCTTCCAGATATGATATTCTTTGTTCTGCTTCCTCTGTTCTACTTCTGAGGCCTTATTCTTTCCTTTCTTCTTGATTGGATGAGTGTTCTAATTCCTTTTTTGTTTCATCCTATATTTTCTTTAGTATTTCCATTTCCTTTTTGAGCTCCTCAAAAAGTGTCTCTTCTTGGTGCTCCTTACTTCCTTGGTTGCCTTCGTTTTTCAGTGTTTCTCCTTCCTTTTGGAGTTTTTTTTTTCCCTCTAGTTCTTTCTGGAGTTTGCTAATCTTTTCCTTTAGTTCTTTTTGAAGTTTTTCATTGTATCCCTCTAAGTCTTTTTTGAGTTTTTCATTCTGTCTTTAGTTCTCTTAATTCTTCTTTATTCTCTTTAATTTCTCTGCATAGGTCTGCAATTATTCCTGTAAGATCTTTTCCTTTGTCACCTCCAAGGGGATCCCATTATAGCTATTTCCCACAGGTTTGGTAGGGCCTGTGCCTTTCCCATGTTGTCCCTTTGATGCGTCCCTGCCATATAGGTTTCCCTTTTGTGGTTCAAATCACAAATGACTTTTCACTATGTTAGATGATCGTTTTCCTTGCCTCCTTCCGATGCTTTTTTTTTCTTTCCTCCTCCTTGTTTATGGAGTATAGTCTTCTCTAGGTTTCAGGTTTTCCAATTTTGTTTATATATTGGTTATTGGAAGCCTAAGTCACTCTTCTCTTCTTGTTCTGAAGGTTCTCCAAAAAAGTCCACTTGGATACTTTCTCATCAATTCCCATTGGGGGGATATGCCTGACCTAGCCTGCACCCCAGTACCTGCCTGAGTGACTTCTGGGAGCCTGTGCCTCAGGAGCCTGCCTGCACAAAGCTGCAGAGGCACCAAAACCAAACCCAAACCACTGGTCACAGGCTGCAAAGCTGAAGGGTGGTCTCACCAAGATGGCCACCCCCTACAAGAGGGCTCAGAGTTGTGACCCTCTTCCTGCAGCCCAGGAGACTACCCCAAAATCTACCTGCCTGAGTAACTTCCGGGTGCCTTTGCCTCAGGAGCTGGCTGCGCAAAGCCACAGAGGCACCAAACCCAAACTCAACCAACTGGTCATAGGCTGCAAAGGTGAAGGACTGTCCCGCCCAGATGGCCACCCCCTACAAGAGGGCTCAGAGTTGTGACCCTCTTCCCACAGCCCAGGACACAGTCTACCCCAAAATCTACCTGCCTGAGTGACTTCTGGGTGCCTGTGACTCAGGAGCCAACCCACACAAAGCCGCAGATGCACCAAACCCAAACCTGCAGAGGCACCAAACCCAAATATTATTGTTTCATTTAATAATAGTGCCCTTTCTGGTGTCTCTGGCACTGATCATGTGACACCACATTGTGCTGAGATTAATTATACTGCCTTTGCTACACTTACAATTTCATTAGTGGTCCCATCTCTACTGATAACTTCTCACTCCGAAGTGGCGTGTTGTCTCCCCCTTAGCAATGTTACTCAACATATAGTGCCTATAAATTTGTTAGTCAACATGAATCTAAAGCCTTGCACTTTTCACACCCATATTTCATGCAACATCTGAGCTCTCCATTGGCACTTACCCCTTATGTCAGGACCCCTGTTAACCACTAAACTTCTTGTTCCCAGGACATGATATTAGTGCCCACAAGGATTCAGGTTTCTGAAGTATATGTGCTGATGTCAAACTGCATGCTGGGAAACATGTTTATTTTCATTAGTTTACCCATTCACCAGCCTTGGTCAGCAGAACATATTTCTTCTCCTTTCTTGGCAACAACATCCTACAATGGATATTGGACAGTGCAGTGCCACTGATCACTGTTCTCTTTCAGGCCTACAAGTACCAAATTAAAGACTGGAGCTAGAGGTGGGTCTCCTCAGCACAACCGTGGATACTTTTATGCATTAGGGGATTTTTTTAAACAAGCAAAAGCAATAAGTTCTAAATCTCCCATGTTTCATAATCCCACTGATTATGTGAACTCACCTTTAATGTTATTGGGCAGGGTGGTTATAGAGTAAACTTTTACAGGGTTCTTGTCTGTTGCAACAGATGTACTCTGTCTAGTTGAATTAATGGCACCCCACCTCAGCCTCCTGCCATGTTTAACGTGAAACAATCCGCCCTTGTCATGGTACTTGTAATAAGTAATTATACCCTAAATACCTGTTATGGACATTTGGGCCTAATGGTTTTTGTAAGTTCCAAAGGGACTCATCAGGTTCCCCTAATTTCTTGCAGTTTTTATTGCCAGTATTTGTGCCACTACAGTGGCTAGTATTACAGCTGCTATCTCTGCACTAGTACTGCAGGGCCACAGTGCTCATGTCAAAAATTTAGCCCATAATACTTCTGTGATTATACTAACTCAATATAGTGTTGATAAAAGAATAGAGGCCAGATTAAATGCTTTGGAAACACTAGTCTAACATTTGGGTGATGAGGTGCAAGTTTACAACATCAAATGTCTCTTCAGTGTCATGGTGCCCACAGATTCATATGCATCCTTCATTTCCAATGACACTACTTGGGACCGGAATGGAGTAAGATAACATTCACTAGATATATGGCACCATAATAACTTTAGCTTAGATCTGCTACAATTAAATAAGGAAGTGGGTGACCTTCATACTGCCCAGATTGAGTAAGTTTCTCCTAGAGACTTTGCAAATAATTTGTCATATTGGCAAAACGGTTTCAATTTCTTTAGTATTGTACAATATAATTTCCTAGTTATGTTAAGTTTATTGGTTTCTCTCTCATTCTTGTTAATATTATTTTGTTGTTGCAACACTTCCCTCTAGCATATTTGGAGTAACATCCATATGCAGGTTACGCGGCTTTTATTTTACAAAGTAAAAAGCATTCATGTATGGACCTGAGTATTCAGGGCAGCCAGGTGCAGAGTGTCTGCACATCCATCCAATAATACATTCCCAGAACAGCCAATGAGATTTTGGCAAGGTCTAGGCTGGCTGACCCTGGGATGAACCTGTACTTGTTAGTGTATGATGATCAGTCTCAATTTATATGTCTTTACCTGAGAGGTTCTGGTTGGATGCACCTCATACAATTACATATGATAAATGAAACATTTCCTAGGTATATGTCTTCATCTCAGTTGTTATGATTGGGTACTGCTGATGCAAGTACATGTGATTAAGAAACATTTATTATTGAAACTCCTTAATTACCAGGTACTGTACTGTATTTCTATAGTAAGGTTTTCCTGCTTTGAAGCATGGTATAAAAAATATTGTAATTCTGCAGTAAAGTGCCTGCCATATGTTCAGATAACTTTCCTCCTTATCCTCACTGTTTCAACATCTGTCGTTTTTTTCCCTTGCATCCCCTTCCCCTATGACACACATTTTCAGATGTCCTGCACCTAGGGTCAGAAACAGGAACCCTGAGTATGGACTAGTGAGTATTCAGACAATTTTGAAAATATAAGAATATGGAGATGTCAGGTAAGCAGGCCAATACAACATGTATTGAATCACATGCTATCCATCATCAGTCCACTATGTCAACCGTCACCAGTTTCACATTAACCTTGAAGAAGCCCATCATATAATTTGCTCTTGTGGTAATTATCAACAATTTCTCACTGTCCGGTCCACAGGACTTCACCATCATGATCTGTGCCTCGGAGGGCTCAGGTAAATTGATGTCACCCATATTCCTGCTTTTACAGAGTTAATGTATGTTGATGTTATTATTCACACATACTCTGTGTTTTTAAAATTTATTTATTGATGTTTTACGTATTTAATACATCATTTTCCATTTCTGTTCAGGCATATTCCCCCATCCCTTCACCCACCCCACCCCACCCCATCCCATCCCAGATCATGCATTCTGCCATAACTGTCCTGCGTCTTTCTCTTAGTCTTTTTTTATGATTAGGAATTCACATTTTACTCCGTTAATTTCATATTACTCTAAAATATGGATACATACTCTCCACCCATATACAGTCTGAAAATAATTGGTGGGTAGATTCTAGAGCACACAGAGAGATCTACATTATAACAACATAGTTGATTTCAGATAAACAAAAAAATATAACTATCACGTCGTTCAGCTTGCCTTTCATCTGGAGGATTTGGTGTTAGCATCCAGAGATGAGGGAAACCATTCTCCATTTGTCTTTCTGGGACTGTGTTACTTCACTGAGCATAAAGGCTTTGAGCTTCATTCATTTTCCTGCAAAGTTCATAATGCCATCCTTCTTTACTGCTGAATAGTACTCCATTGTGTAGATGTACCACATTTTTGTCATCCACTTATCTGTTAAGGGATATTTGGGTTGGTTCCAACTCTTTGCTATTGTGAAGAGAGCTGCAACAAACATGGATGTGCATGTATGTTTGCAGTAGGATGAGTCTTTGGGGTATATACCCAGGAATGGTATGAATGGGTCATGTGGTAAGCTCATTCTGAGTCTTTTAAGGCTTCTCCACACTGCTTTCCATAGTGGTTGTACAAGTTTACATTTCCACCAGCAGTGGATGAGTGTTCCCCTTTCCCCCATATCCCTCCAGCATCTGTTGTCTAATGTTTGCTTGATCTTAGCTAGCTGTACTGGCATGAGATGATATCTGAGAGTGGTTTTAATTTGCATTTCCTTAATTATTAATGATGATGAACACTTTTTAAGATGTTTCTTAGCTATCTTTAATTCCTCACTGGTGAAGACTGTGTTCAGCTCATTACTCCATCTTTTGAGTAGGTCATTTGTCTTCTTCTTTGTTTTTTGAGTAGTTTATATATTCTTGACGTTAATGCTCTGTCAAAGTGTCACTGGTAAAGATTTCTTCCCACACTGTGGGTTTACTCTCCAACTCCTTGGTTGTTTCACTCACTGTACAGAAGCTTTTGAGTTTTGTGAGGTCCCATTTGTCAACTCTTGACCTTACTTCCTGTGCAGCTGCAGTCTGATTTAGAAAGTCTTTTCCTAGACCTATGTCTTCTAGGTTGTTGCCAACTTTTTCTTTTATCACCTTCAGAGTTTCAGGCTTCACGATGAGATCTTTGATCCACTTGGAGTTTATTTATTTATTTATTTATTTATTTATTTATTTATTTATTTATCTATCTATCTATTTTTTGGTCTTTTTGAGACCTTATTTTTGTACAGGGTGAGAAATATGGCTTTATTTTTTGTTCTTCTACAGATGGTGATCCAGTTTTGCCAGCACCATTTGCTGAAGATGCTATCCTTCTTCCATTGAGGGTTTTTTGCCCCTTTGTCAAATATGAGTTGGCTGAAAGTACATGAGCTCAAATTTGGATCTTTAATTTTGTTCCATTGGTCAACTGGTCGGTTTTTGTGCCAGGATCAGGCGATCAGGCTGTCTTTATTACTATGGCCCTGTAATATAGTTTGAAGTCTGGTAGGGAAATCCCCCCTGTATTGCATTTTTCACTCAGCTTTGCTTTAGCTATTCAGGGTCTTTTGTTTTTCCATATTAATGATTTTTTTCCAAGTTTGTGAAAAAGCTCCTAGGCATTTTGATTGGGGTTGCATTGAATCTGTATATCAATTCGGGTAAAATGGATATTTTTACTATATTAATTTTCCCAGTCCATGAGCATGGAAGGTCATTCCATCTTTTGATGTCATTTTCAATCTCCTTCTTCAGGGGTTTAAAATTTTTGTTGTAGAGGTCTTTGGTAACTTTGGTTAGGTTTGTTGCCAGGTATTTTATTATTTTTGAGGCTATTGTGAGTGGGTAGGTCTTCTTGTATTCCTTCTCCACATGTTTATTGTAGATGTAAAGAAAAGTTACTCATTTTTTTGGTCTTTTTCGAGACAGTGTCTCCCTATAGTCCCAGCTGTCCTGGAACTCACTCTGTAGACCAGGCTGGCCTTGAACTCACAAAGATCCGCCTGCCTCTGCCTCCCAAGTGCTAAAGTTACTCATTTTTATAGGTTAATTTTGTAGCCTAATACTTTACTAAAACTCTTATTAGTTTCTAGAAGTTTTCTGATGGAGTTTTTAGCATCCCTTAGGTAAACAATCATGTCATCTGCAAAAAGGGATAGCTTAACGTCTTTTATGATTAATACTCTTTTAATTTCCTTCTCTTTTCTTATTGCCCTAGCAAGTTTTTCAAGTACTATATTGAAGAGGAGTGGCGATAGGGGGTAGCCTTGCTGGGTTCCCACCTTTAAGGGAAATGGTTCCAATTTTCTCCATTTAGGATGATGTTGGTAGTGGGTTTACTATATATGGCTTTGATCATGTTGAAGAGTGTTCCTTTCAGTCCTATTCTTTCTAGGACTTTAAACATGAAGGAATGCTGGATCTTGTCAAAGGATTTTCTGCATCATTTAAGATTATCGTGTGGTTTTTGTCTTTCATTCCATTTATGTGTTTTATATTATTTATTGATTTATGTATGTTGAACCATCCCTGCATCTGTGGTACGAATCCAAATTGATCGTGATGGATGATCTTTTTGATGTGGGTCTGTATGCAATTTGCAAGTATTTTGTTCAGAATTTTTGCATCTATATTCCTTAGTGAGATGGGTCCATAGGTTTTGTTTTTGCTTGCATCTCTGCCTGGCTTTGGTATTAGGGTGATGCTGGCTTCATAGGAGTTTGGGAGAATTCCCTCTGTTTGTATCCTAAACAGTTTGAGTAGCAATGGTTGTAAGACATTTTTAAATGTTTTATAGAATTCTGCCAAGAAACCATCTGGACCAGGGCTTTTGTTAGTTGGGAGGTTTTTAATTATATCTTCAATTTCCTCAAATATTATGGGTCTATTTAAACTGTCGATCTCTTCTTGGTTAAGTTTTGTTGGTTCCCAGGATTTCAGATATTCATCCATTTCTCTTAGGTTTTCAAATTTAGTGGAGTAGAGATTTTTGAAGTATTCCCCTATGATTGTCTGGATCTTTTCTTTGTTCTGTTATGATGTTTCTCCTTTCATCACTAATACTATTAATTTGGAGTTGCTCTCTTGTTTTTTGTTAACTAGGCTAGAGGTTTGTCTATTTTGTTTATTTTTTAAAAGAACCAGCTTTTGGATTTGTTGATTTTATGTATTTTTTCTTTGTTTCTATTTCATTGATTTCTGCTCTGATTTTGTTATTTCTTCCTGTCTGTTGGGTTTAAAGTCCATTTGTTGTTGTCTCTCAAGTGTTTTTAACTGCGTTTTTAACTGCAGTGTCAGGTCATTTATTTGTTCCCTTTCTGTTTTTATTTTTTATTATTTTTTGGCACTTAGGGTTGTAAATTTCCTTCCAAGACTGCCTTTAAAATATCCCACAGGTTTTGTTGTGTTGTATTGTGTTTTTCGTTCAGTTCCATGATTACTTTTATTTCACTCTTTATTTCTTCCCTGACCCATTCATTGCTCAGGATTGTGTTGTTTAGTCACCATGTGTTCTTGTAGCTAGTTGGAATTATTCTGGGGTTCATATTGAGCTTTATTGTACTGTGGTCTGATAGAATGCATAGAATAATGTCTAATGTCTATCCTTTTGTATTTATTGAGTTTCCTTTGTGCCCCAGTATGTGGTCAGTTTTGGAGAATGTTCAGTGAGGTGCTGAGTAGAAAGTATATTCTCTGGTATTTGGGTGGAAAACTCTGTAGATGGCTGTGTGGTCCATTTGGTGTATTGTATTGTTCAATTCTGATGTCTCTCTGTTTATTTTTTGTCCTGTTGATCTATCCACAGCACTCAGTGGGGTGTTGAAGTCTCCCACTATTAGTGTGTTAAGATTAATCTTTGTCTTTAGGTTCGGCAGAGTTGTGTTTATAAAGTTAGGTGCACCAGAGTTTGGTGAATAGATATTTAGGATTGTGAAGACTTCATGGTTCATTGTTCCTTTGATTAGGATGTAACAGCCCTCTTTGTCACTTCTGATTAATTTAACTTTGAGATCTATTTTGTCTGATGGTAGAATAGCCACTCCAGATTGTTTCTTGGTACCATTTGTTTGGAATACTTTTTTCCATCCTTTCACTCTAAGGTTGTGTCATTACTTGAGAGTGAGATGGGTTTCTGGTAGACAGCATATAGAAGGGTTCACTTTCCTAATCCATTCTCCCAGTCTTTTGATTGGGGAGTTTAGACCATTAGTACTTAAGGTTATTATTGATAGATGTTTGTTGCTTCTTTTTACCTTATTTGTAGTTTGCATTCTTGGTCTAGGTTTATATTTACATCATTATGATTTTGTTGCTTTCTCTCTTTAATTGCTTAGGGGATAGTTGCTTCTTTCCTCTGTTCTTTGGATTGCTTTGAGGATTTTCTGGTGTTGGTTTCTTAGATATGTATTCTTTCATCTTGTTCATGTCGTGAAAGATTCTTCTTTTTCCTTCAACTATGATTGATATTTTTGGGTTGGGATCTAAATAATTTAGTACAGGGGATACTTTGGTACACATTCTTCTAGCTTTCATAGTTTGTGCTGAGAAGTCAGCTGTGATTATGATGGTTTCCCCTGATATGTAGCTTGTTGTTTTTCTTTTGTGGCTTTCAGTATTTGTCTTTGTTTTGAGCATCTAGTGTTTTATCACTTATATGGTATGGGGAATTTATTTTCTGGTCTTGTCTGTTTGGAGTTCTATGTGCTTCTTGTATTTGTATGGGTTTGTCTTTTTTCAGTTTGGGGAAATTTTCTTCTATTATCCTGCTTAAGATTTGGTCAATATGTTGTCTTGGGTTTCTTCTTCCTCTATCCCTATGATGTGGAGGTTTGGTTTTTTTCATAGTGTCCAACATTTCTTGGTTGTTCCACTCTTGAGTTTTTTTTTTTAATTTTTCATAATCTTTACTTGAGCATTCTAGTTGGACCATGTTATCCTGCATGTCTGATATTCTTTTTTTCTGCTTCTTCCATTCTGCTTCTGAGGCTTTTTTCCATCTTTTCCTGTTGGTCGAGTTGAGAAAATATTCATTTTCATTTTTCATTTCATCCTGTGATTTCTTTAGTGTTTCCACTTCCTTCTTGAGCCTTTCATTCTCATCTTGTAGGACCTTGGTTCGTTGGTCACTTTCTTTTTCCCTTTCAGGCTGGGATCTTTTCAGCATTTCCACTTCCTTCTGGAGTTTGTCATTTTCTCCCTTCAGTTATTTCTAATGTTTGTCATTTTCTCCCTGTAGGTCCTTCTTGAGTTTTTCAATCTCTCCCCTTAGTTCTTTCCAATGATTATCATTATCACTCTCTTGGCACTTCTTGAGTTTTTCATTCTCTTCCCTTAGTTCTCTAATTTGTTTCAATATGTCCACAATTGTTTTTCTAAAGTCTGTATCTTGGTTTCCTTCCAGGAGATCTCATTGTCAGAGTCTTCTGTAGGGTTGGTAAAGTTTTGTGTGGATTTATTATGAGCTTTTCCCATGTTGATTTTTGTGTATGTGTATGTGTATGTGTATGTGTCTTTGGCATGTGGATTTGTTTGTTTATTTGTTTCATTGGGTCCTGGTGCCTCAATGTTGGCTGCACAGCTGGATCCTCTGCACCACCACTTCCCTAGGCTGGTCTTTTGCACGTTGGTTTTCTGCAGGACACAGGTAAAGTCTGCTCGCCTAGAAGGGTACACGCTGGTCTTGTGCTGTGTGGAGCATGGCTAACTCAGCCCACGTGCACACTGGGGCTGGAAGGTTGGAAGGTCCCGGGTGATACCAGGCCTCTATGGGGCACAGGGGTGCCCAAAGTCCCCAGGAAGGTAGCCCTCACCTGTTCCTTTGCAATTTGGCATTCTCCAGGACACGGGTGAAGTCTGCTTGCCCAGTGGAACAAATGTTGGTCTTGTGCTGGGTGGACCAGAGCTAAATCCACCCCTGTCTACTCTGTATTTTTAATTGCTATTTATAAAACTGGAGATGTGTTAAGACATTGTCTTCAACATGGTCTTAATGGTTTTTCACATTAGAGGTACCAGAAAAAATTAAAAATGGAAAATTAGGCACTACTGTGACCGCTCCAGTGTGCACAGTAGTGCGGATGAACAAGACCGACCTTAACCATGAAAAGGACCCAAAGAAAGCAACATTGCCAGAGAGCACTGTGGAAATGAAGGGTGGCGGTGAGAAGACAAAGAATAGCTTCATTGTCGTCAATCACAAGCATCTTGCCTTTGTTCGTGCCACTCTCTGATTTTGGAAAAACTCCCTCTTTTTCCTGCCACCTCCCCATCACACAAAATCTTTCCCTCTTAGGCCTAGCCAGGGTCAATTCTAAAACTTTTACCAATTAGGTCCCTTTATTGAACTTGGAATTCAAGCATCTACATAAACATTTGTGTAGCAGGCTGCAGCCATTGCATTACACTTTCAGGAGAAAAGTGATATAGAATCCCAATACTTGGGATGTTGAGCCTGGAGGATGGTAAAGTCAAGGTCTGCCTAGGTTACAAAGTGAGACCCTCTCTTCACAATATAATAAAATGTAAAAAGTCATATTCTGTATAATGGGTTGAATAGACTGAATTGTTCCCTATAGGCATGAGAATTTGTTCTTTGTCTCCCAATAGTCAGCACTCAGTGTTTTGTTATATACACACTTATCCTTAGTAAATCATTGTTTGATCGAGGACATCTAACTACAGCCAGGTTAATTCATTGGCTTAAAATTTTGGAGGCATCAGAATTACTGGGAAGACTTGTTATAACACATTGATGAAGCTGGGTTCATTGGTACATATCTGCAGTCCTCCCACTGGGAGGCAGAGGCAGAAGAAGAAGGACTTTGGAAAGTCAAGCCCAAGGCTACATAGTAAGTTAGAGACCTTGTCACAGAAAACAAAAACAAATTGAGAAGCCTTACCCTAAGAGCTTCTGCTACAGTAGGTCTCAAATATAACCCAAGAATTTGTACCTCTTTTTTATTTTAATTAATTGATTAATTAATTAATTAATTAATTAATTTGTATGAATGTACTGTCTGCATGTAGGTTTGTGCACCCGTGTCGTGGAGTTCTCCTGGAACTGGAATTACAGATGGTTCTCAGCCGCCATGTGGGTGCTGGGGATGGAACCCAGGTCCTCTGCAAAAACAGCTGGTGCTCTTAACCACTGAGCCATCTCTCCAGCCCCCTATATAGACTGTTTCTGTACTACCACTGTTTCATGTAATTGGGTAGGTCCTAATGCTTGACTGTATTCGGATTTATTTATTTTTACCAGAAATCCTATATGTCTTATACTTCAAAGCTATCACATCAAAGAGGTATATTGTGTCCAATTGTTCCACCTTTAGTGCTGTTAAGATTTATCAGTAGATGCTGGGTGTGGTAGCTCAAGTAATCACAATGCTTGAGAGGTAGAGTCCTGAGATTCCATAATAAACATCCTAGGTTACCTAGTAAGTTCAAGGCCAGCTTGAGCTTCTTCAGACCGCATCAAAGTCTCAAATAAATGAAAGGGCTCGAGATGAGCTGGGGCTGGTGGCACTAAGGTTTTCCTGTATCTTCTTTCTACAATTTTGTCTGGGTTCTATAACACTAAAAAATGTACTACACTTTTAAAATTTGGTTGGAGAGGTGGCCTAGCGGTTAAGAGTGCCGACTGCTCTTGCAGAGGACGTGGGTTTGATTCCCCAGCACCCACATGGCGGCTGAGAACCGTCCGTAACTCCAATTCCAGGAGTACTCCAGTTCCAGGGCAATCTGATGGCCTCTTCTGATTTCCGCTGCATTGTATGACATGGGTGCACAGACCTACATGCAGACAGTACATTCAAACACATAAAATAAATAAATAAAAATTAAAAAAAGAAACACCTTAAAAAAAAACATATATTCCATATAACCCTCAAGGATAAGGAATTGTTGAATGTGCTAATGGGGCATTAAAACTGAAAAAAAAAACAACTGGGGAACATGTTGAATATGACTTAATCAATCCACATAATCTATGATACCAATCATTTGTTTTTGACTTTTAAGTGTATGTACATGGTCTCTCTCCAGTTGAAAAACAATGGTCTTACTGTCAATTGTGTATAGACTCACTGTCAACTCTCTTTAGGCTCACTGGAAGGGTCCCTTGAGAAGAAAATGACACCCTCCAGCTCCAGTGTTAATTTGAAGGTAGGACTATGCATTTTATTTTTACCACAGATTACCAGTGAACCCCATGGTTATTTGAACGCTGCATCCAACGATGTGAGGACCTGCAGAAAGCACTGGAAGAACCAGATTTATGAAGATGCAGCACCTGTCCATCAGATGGAGAGTGAAGTAGAGCATTCAGATTCAAACAAGAGCATGAGGTGAACCTGCATTCCTCTGTGGGGTTAGATCAATGCTCTATGACAGCAGGAGAACCAGGAGCATCCTAGGCAGGGGACAAGGGTTATTTCATGCACCATCTTTGTCAATTTTTTACTCTTCTGACTCATCGTAACAAAGGGGACTTTTTTAGGCTTCCCTTTCAGACCCTTTTTCCTCACCCTGTAACTTGGATTGATCGGACCATTATTTCTGTTAACAATACTCCCCTTTTTGTTTTCTCTGCACTGTCATGTGACACCACATTGTACTGAGAGTAATTATATTGCATTTACCTTTCTCTATCAATTTCTTTAGGGGCCAAGTTCTGACTCTAAACTTCCAGGTTGCCTACCCCTTAGCAGAGTTACTCAACATATAGTGCCTATATACTTGTTAGTCAACTTGGTTCTAAACCCTTGAACTTTTCACACCCATATTTCATTCCTCATCTAAACTCTCCCTTGGCACTTACCTCACATGTCAGCCCCACTATGAACCAATAAACTTCTTATTCCCAGGACATCATATATCAGGAGCCACAAGGTGCCAGTTGGCAGGACTACATTCCCTGATATCATCAAATTCCAAGTTGGGAAACATGTTTATTTTAATTAGTTAACTCATTCAATATTCTTGGTCACCAGGAGAAATTTCTTGAACTTTCTTGGCAACAACACGTACTATGGATATTGGACAATCCCTTGACAATGGTCACTAGTCTTGCCCAGTCCTACAAGCACCAAATGCAAGACTGAAGCCAGACATGTGTCTCTTCTACATTGCCATGGACACAGTTAAACATTATGATGTTTTTAACAAATAAAATATTATGGTCTAAACTTTCCATGTTTTATAACCTCACTGCCTGTGTGAACCCAAATTTAATCAGGAAGCCATCTATAGAGTCAACTTCTACTGAGTTCCTGGTCCATTGCCACTAATGTAGTTTGTTAAATTTTATTGATGCTAGCCCCCATCAGGCAACTGCCTTATTGATTGTGGAGAAACAGCACACTTCTTTCATGATACCTTCTATATTTAATGATACTTATTGTGGTGGTTTGAATGAGTGTCCCCCAAAGGCTGTAAGTATTCAGACATTTGTCTCCAGTTGGTGGCACTGTTTTTTGGAGTTCTTAGAAGGTGTAGCCATGCTGGAGGAAGTGCGTTGTTGGGGGTAGGCTTAGTGAGTTTTAACAAGCCTCGTGGTCTATAGTTGCTCTCTCTCTGCTTTCTGTGCTCTTTGCGAGATGTGACCCTCGGCTTCCTGCTCCAGATCCAGCCACCATGCCTCCCACCACAATGGGCTCTAATTCCCTGGAACTGTCAATCATAAGCTCAAATAAAATCTTCCTTTTATAAGTTCCTTGGTCATGGTGTTTTATCACAGCAACAGAAAAGTGACTAATATAGTAATTTGGTACCAGAGAGTGGGCTGTTGGCTGTGAAGAACCTGACCATGTGGATGTTTGGAGAAATGTGGAAGACTTTGGAACTTTGGGCTAGAAAAGCTGTTGACTACTGTAAGCAGAGCTTAAGGGGCCATTCTAGTAGAAGCCTGGAAGAAAGCATTGCTGCAAAAAATGTAGTTCCAGAGGAAAATAAAGACTTAGGCAGCAACTGGGATATTTTGATAAAGAGTCTGGCAGCAGTTTGCCCACAGCCCAAATGCTTGCCTGATGCTAAGTTGAAAAGCAATGGACTGATGTCTTTGGTGGAGGATATTTCAAGACAGCCTAATGTAGAAATGGTGGTGTGGCTTTTAATGGTGAATATTATACAGATCTACAGTGAAAAAGAGCAAATGGGGCAGAAGGAAATGCAGAATGTACAGTTTGGATCTGAAAAGTACACTAGGAAGATTAAAGGTGTGGCCAAGGCATGTGAAGGAGAGGCTCCCTTTCATAAGGAGACTAAAGTGATTAAGGAGAGGCCTGGAGATTTACAAGTAAACAAAAGAATCAGTACCTTCAGGGCAAGACCACACCCAGCTAATCCTCCAACAAGTCCAGGGCAGAGAAAAAGTGCAAATGTGGTTAAAGTAGGAGAGAGTCCATCCCGAACTTGCAGCCAGATTCGGCAATTTCATTCACGTGGTGCTGGCTTTAGAGGCATGAAGTTTGCAAGAGTGAAGGGGTCATCAGTTCTTCCTCCACGGTTTCAGAGAGCTGCCAAGGTCAGGCAGAGTGCAGCAGGGGTGTCCCTGCATAAAGTAGGCCCTGATAGGCCATTGTGTGAAGCTGTGAATGTGAAGCCTGGTTGGCAGCGGAGACCCCAAGAAGACATTCGAGATGCCAGACCTGTGAGATATTTGCCAAGGAGAGCTGCATACAGGGAGTGGTACCAGCCTAAGAAAGAGATGTATGTTGCAAGCAAAGCTGGAAGAGCTGAGCCATCTAAGCCCTTTGGAAGTCAAGTCCCAGAAGTTGCATGTGGAGCTACTGGACTTGGCGTTTGCCCTGCTGGTTTTCGGTCTTGTTTTGGTCCAGTATTTCCTCACTATGCCTCTATTCCTCCCTTTTGGAATGGGAATGTGTATTTGGTTCCACTGTATGTTGGGAGTATGTAATTTGTCTTTTGATTTTACAGGAGCTTACAGTTTGGGAGATTGGCCTGAGTCTCAGAGGAGACTTTGGACTGTGGACTTTTGAATGGCATTGAGACTGGTAAAGACTGTGGGGACTTTTAAGGTTGGACTAAATGCATTTCGCATTTTATATGGTCAAGAGCCTATAGGGGCTAGGGAGTGGAATGTGGTGGTTTGAATGAGTGTCCCCCATAGGCTTTAAGTATTCAGACATTTATCTCCAGTTGGTGGCACTCTTTTTGGAGGTCTTAGAAGGTGTGGCCTTGCTGGAGGATGTGTGTCATTGGGGGCAGGCTTAGTGAGTTTTAACATGCCTCGTGGACTACAATTGCTCTCTCTCTGCTTCCTGTGCTCTTTGTGAGATGTGACCCTTGGCTTCCTGCTCCAGATCCAGCCACCATGCCTCCCGCCACAATGGACTATAATTCCCTGGAACCGTTAATCATAAACTCAAACAATCTCTTCCTTTTATAAGTTCCTTGGTCATGGTGTTTTATCACAGCAACAGAAAAGTGACTAATACAGTAATTTGGTACCAGAGAGTGGGCTGTTGGCTGTGAAGAGCCTGACCATGTGGATGTTTGGAGAAATGTGGAAGACTTTGGAACTTTGGGCTAGAAAAGCTGTTGACTACTGTAAGCAGAGCTTAAGAGGCCATTCTAGTAGAAGCCTGGATGAAAGCATTGCTGCAAAAATTGTAGTTCCAGAGGATATTTTGATAAAGAGTCTGGCAGCAGTTTGCTCACAGCCCAAATGCTTGCCTGATGCTAAGTTGAAAAGCAAGGGACTAATGTCTTTGGCAGAGGATATTTCAAGAGAGCCTAATGTAGAAATGGTGACAAGGCTTTTAATGGTAAATATTATACAGATCTAGAATGAAAAAGAGCAAATGGGGCAGAAGGAAATGCAGAATGTACAATTTGGATCTGAAAAGCACACTAGGAAGAATAAAGGTGTGGCCAAGGAGAGGCTCCCTTTCATAAGGAGCCTAAAGTGATTAAGGAGAGGCCTAGATATTTCTAAATAAATGATGGGAAAGGTGAGATTAAAGTGATTAAGGAGCAGCCTCTAGATTTACAAGTAAACAACAGAATCAATACTTTCAGGGCAAGACTGCATCCAGCTAATCCTCCAACTTTTGAAAGGAAAATACTGAAAGCATTTTCTACTCCAACAAGTCCAGGGCAGAGAAAAGTTGTAAATGTGGTTGAAATAGGCCAGGGTCCATTCCAAACTTGCAGCCAAACTCGACAATTTCATTCACATGGTGCTGGCTTTAGAGGCATGAAGCTTGAAAGAGTGAAGGTGTCAACAATTCTTCCTCCACAGTTTCAGAGACCCACAGAGGCCAGGCAGAGTGCAGCAGGGGCGTCCCTGAATAAAGAATGCCTTGATAGGCCATTGTGTGAAGCTATGAATGTGAAGCTGTGAATGTGAAGCCTGGTTGGCAGTGGAGACCCCAAGAAGAAATTCGAGGTGCCAGACCTGTGAGATATTTGCCAAGGAGAGCTGCATACAGCGAGTGGTACCAGCCTAAAAAAGAGATGGATGTTGCAAGCAAACCTGGAAGAGCTGAGCCATCTAACCCCTTTGGAAGTCAAGTCCCAGAAGTCGCACATGGAGCTACTGGACTTGATGTTTGCCCTGCAGGTTTATGGTCTTGTTTTGGTCCAGTATTTCCTCATTATGCCTCTATTACTCCTTTTTGGAATGGGAATGTGTATTCATTTCCACTGTACATTGGGATTATGTAATATGTCTTTTGATTTTACAGGAGCTTACAATTTAGAAGATTGGCCTGAGTCTCAGAAGAGACTTTGGACTGTAGACTTTTGAATGGCATTGAAACTGGTAAAGATTATGGGGACTTTTAAGGTTGGACTAAATGCATTTTTCATTTTATATGGTCAGGAGCCTATGGGGGCCAGGGAGTGGAATGTTGTGGTTTTAATGAGTGTCCCCCAAAAGCTTTAATTATTCAGACATTTATCTCCAGTTGGTGGCACTGTTCTTGGAGGTCTTAGAAGGTATGGCCATGCTAGAAGTAGTACGTTATTGGGGGCAGGCTTAGTGAGTTTAACAAGCTTTTCGGTCTCCAGTCACTCTCTCTGTTTCCTGTGCTCATTGTGAGATGTGACCCTTGGCTCGCTGTTCCAGCTCCAGCCTCCATGCCTCCCACCACAATGGACTCTAATTCCCTGGAACTGTCAATTGTAAGCTCAAATAAACTCTTCCTTTTATAAGTTCCTTGGTCATGGTGTTTTATCACAGCAACAGAAAAGTGACTAATACACTTATTAAGGGGATTTTGGACAGAAGGTTTTATGAGTCCCATAGGTACCTCCATTTTCTTAACTGCTTATTGCAAGTATTTGTGTCATATTCACTGCTGTGTCTAATACTGTAGCTGCTACAACTGCACTAGTATAGCGGATCCACAGTACTTAATTTGTCCATAATTTAGCCCATGATTCTTCTCTGATGCTACTTCCTCAAGAAAGCATTGATTAAAAAAATAGAGGCTGATAAGAACACCTACTACACTTGTTCTTAGCCAAAAGGCTGAGAAGCAAAAGAATAGGAAATTGAAGGAGTATTAATTGCAAATATCTACAGATTAGGGGTACCAGTCATTGTTTCTTTCTCTGCATTACTTCATTTAGCATAATATCTTCTAGTTCCATCCAATCTGCAAAGATCATGATGTCATCTTTCTTTACTGCTGCATAGAACTCCATTGTGTAGATTACCACGTTTTTTTTAACCACTTACTGGTTGAGGGGCACTTGGGTTGGTTCCAGCTCTTTGCTCTTATGAAGGGAGTGGCAATAAACATAGATATGAATGTATCTTTGTGGTAGGATGAAAGAGGAGTCATTTCCATATTTTAAGCTGAGAAATTGGGAATTCTACTGTGTTCATAAAATCTAACCACTAAAACTCACTAAACAAGGACCCTCCTTTGTATAAATGTCCTGTTTTGAGATACAGAAAAGGCAGCATAACTTCCCCAAGACCAGGAACATTATTACCTCCTCAAAGGAAGACAGTAATTTACAATTTAAGCCATAAAGTTGAGGGGATTATGCAGATTATGAGAATAAGAAGAAGCATATTACAAATTGTAACAAACCATGGAAAATGAGGTGACAATGCATAATCCCCAGGATTAGAAACATTTCTCTGTAGCTCCCCTAGGAACAGGTCATAGATATTAAGCCTACCAAGAGGTTAAGGAATAAAGCACCATAGTTGAATAATAAGAATACAGGTTTTTAGATAATTTCTAGGAGGGAAAGTGGAGAAAATAAAGGCACAAGGACATAAAAAACAAATCTTCTTTGGAGTATAGAGAATAAAGCTTTGATGAAGACAAATTCTTCCACCTCTAGGAGGGTGTCCCACAGAGTGATTATTCCACAGGTCATTCTGTAGGTCTGTAAGGAAGAGAGAGAGATCTGTTATGTCCATCTTGTTATTCAGATATGGAATGGGCTTTGGTTAGCTTGACATAGGTAGGTTAGGTGCAGTTCACTTTATAAGAGAAAATAGATTTCTTAAGGCAGGATATATGGATGCATGAGGTAAAATTTTCCAACTTTCATAATTTCGAAGGAGTCAAGTTCATTAGTTTTCATGGGGAAGAGAGGGACACCTTTAGATAAAGAAGATGATTTACACAGAATTATTTTAGTTCTAAAGAAGATTTGTCAGAGAATCTTTGAGCTTCTAATTTTTTTCTACCTTTTCAGAATAGTGAGTGTAATAAGTGATATGAAGCCTCAAATGAATATTAAGAAAATAAGCTACCTATGGAATGATAGTAGAAGATTATTAAGGATTGTAGTGAGGCTGAATGGATGTACTAAGACCACGAAAAGGAATGCTTTCAATGACAAGATGAGTGACTACAGAGACCATTTGCTTAGAGAAAAGGAAAGACCCCAACCATCCTGAAAGTGTGATCATAAGAACTTAGAGATAGTTGTCTTTTCATAAGAGGCGTATTTGTTAATCACTATTTCAGCCAGCAGCTAGAGCCAAACCTTAGAATACAAGCAAATACAGTTCTTTTGCCCTGTCTTCCTTTTGTTGAGCTGTTACTAAAGACTTTGAAAACCATGGTTCAGGAACTTATCCTGGGATATCAACAGATTGCTCTCCAACATTTGGAGCTTATGCCCAAAGTTTGGGGCTATTATTCCAAACTTAATATGGAGGAAAAACATGAATTCCAGACAATCTGGATCTAAGTTACTAACTTTGGTCATCAACTGCATAAGTACATTTAAGAAGAGAGCTCTAGGGGCTGGAGAGATGGTCTAGTGGTTAAGAGTACTGACTGCTTTTGCAGAGGACCTGGGCTCGATCCCCAGCACCCACGTGGTGGCTGAGAACCGTCTTTAACTCCAGTTCCAGGGGAGTCTGATGCCCTCTTCTGACCTCTGCAGCATTGCACAACACAGATGCACAAGTCTACATGCAGACAGTACATTCATACACGTAAAAATTAAATAAAATTTAAAAAGAGAAGACAGCTGTGATTTTTGAAGGGGATGACTCATTTCCTTGAGATTTTTTTAAATTAACTAGACTGGGTAATCTGTTGCATGTCTTCTGCAAGGCAAATGACTATTAATTAGAGGGAAATGGAACCCATGCCCTGGGCCAGGTAGTTCCAATATGACTTGTACATTGGCACATCATCAGCTTGAAGGGGAGAGTGGGTCCTGCTGGTACTGTCTGCCATCAAAATCTTGGGCTTGTCTCTAAATATATAGATAGATTTGCTATCTAGAGCAAGGATTAGAGGGAGAGGCTCTGGCTTGAGGAGTGACAAAAATCTTGGAGATGGGAGACCTTGGTGTTCCCTTTTCCCTTTGTTAATTGATACAGATCAGTTAAAATATGAAAATTGAAAATCCTAAATTCTGGCCAGTTGTGGCCTTTGTTCCATGCCCACAGGTCCCAGATCTGGATGAAAACCAAGGAACTGTGGTCATTTGCATTGTCTCAAATTGAACTCTTTGAGATTCATGTATAGACAGACTAAAGGCATACTCTTTGTAAAGCACAATTTTAATTTCATGAAGGGCTGGGGAGCAAGGAATTAATTAAGTTCAACTCCTGCCTTGTAAGGAGTGAGCTGAAATTGAGTGAGGTAATCCTGAAGTGTCTCACACCTGATGATCCTGTGATCAATGCACAAGTGAAGTGGAAAATCCCGAGGGTTCCAATGACCTGGTAATGGTACCGTCCAGTGAGTCCCACTGAATTAACTTGTCGAAGTTTGGTGGATGTGAATTTAAGGCAAGTGGAAAGTGCTCTCTTCGCTGAAGATCAGGCAATATCTGAGAAAGTAAGTGAGTTAGAAGGTGAAGAGAAAGTGAAAGACTGTCCCTTATCTCACAGGAGAGAAACACCTTGGTTGATGCAGAACATTAACAAAGCTGTAACAAGGCTTGCTTGCTCAACAGTGAAGACCAGAAGAACATAAAACCATGTCAAAATAATTCCCATCCAACAAACACACAGTAGGCATCCAATTCCATGTAACACACTGAGTTGGTTTTGCAAACAGTTCTTAAACAGAAAGGTGTGAAAATGTAATGTTCCCAAGCTTATGGATGGAAACCCAAAGTAATAATTCTTCCTCTCTAAGATGATGACATTGACTCACGGGGTGCTGGACAATTGATTTGCTGGTTTGTGGCAGAGGGTCTGGTGGCTGGTGGGTTTAGATTGGAGCCCTAAGCCCTGGCAGAGTGTGGCTGCCTGGCAGGATGGCCCCTCCCGCTAGTGGCCAGAAGGGGTCCTGGGTTTGGGTCTGGCTCGGGTGCCATAGTTAGGTCCTGTGTCTGGGCTCAGGTTCAGCTCATCACTGCTCCAGGCAGGTACCATGGTGCAGGCTAAGTCAGGAATAACCCTCCCTCCACCCCATCCCACCCCCACACAGCTAACAACTGGAATTGAGGAGAGAGTATCCAGTGGATTAAGAGAACTTCAGAACAGGAAAGGAAGAGTGACTTAGACTTCTGATATCCAATATATAAACAAAAGTGAACGCCTGAAACCTAAACAAGTCAACATTCCATAAACAAGGAGGGGGGAAAAATAAAAGCATCGTAATTAGGCAAGCAAAATAAAACAAGCTTTCAGCCTTCAACACACTGAAAAGGCATTTGAGATTTGAATCACAAAAGGGAAACCCACATGCCAAGGACACGAGGAAAGGACAACATGGGAAAGGTGCAGGATACTTCCTCACCAAGCTCTACCAACCCGGTAGGAGAGAGCTACAATGGGATGCCCCTGGAGATGACCCCAGAAACAGGCCTTAGAGGAATAATTGCAGACATATGCAGAGAAATTAAAGAAAATAAAGAAGAATTCAGAGAACTAAAGAGAGAATGAAAAACTCAAAAAGGACCTAGAGGGATACAATGACAAACTTCAAAAAGTACTAAAGGAAGGGATTGACAAACTCCAGAAAGAACTAAAGAGAGAAAAAAGCAAACATCTTAAGGAGGTAGATACACTGAAAAAGGAAGCCAACCAACGAAGTAAGGAGCACCAAGAGGAGATTGAGAAGCTCAAAAAGGAAATGGATATATTAAAGAAATCACAGGATGAAATGAAAAAGGAAATAGAACACTCATCCAATCAAGAAGAAAGGAAAGGAAAAAGCCTCAGAAATAGAATGGAGGAAGCAGAA
>VZQC01000403.1:1148638-1162048 GCA_009823505.1 Rhizomys pruinosus
TGAAGAAGGAATACAAGGAGACCTTCCCACTTACAATAGCCTCAAAAACAATAAAATACCTAGGAACAAACCTAACCAAAGACACCAAGGATCTCTACAACAAAAATTTTAAACCTCTGAAGAAGGAAATTGAAGAGGACATCAGAAGATGGACAAACCTCCCATGCTCATGGATTGGTTAAATAAATAGAGTAAAAACGTCCATTCTACCTAAACTCGTATACAGATTTAATGCAATACCAATCAAAATCCCCAAAAGCTTCTTCACAGGCTTGGAAAAAAATCCTCAATTTCATTTGGAAAAAGAAAAGACCCCGAATAGGCAAAGCAACTCTGGGCGAAAAGAGCAATACAGGGGCAATTGTTCTACCAGACATCAAACTATACTATAGGGCTATAGTCATAAAAACAGCTTGGTACTGGCAAAAACAGACCAGTTAACCAAGGAATAAAACTGAAGATCCAAACCTGAGCACATACAATTTCTGCCACCTCATATTTGACAAAGGGGCTAAGAAAACCCATTGGAGGAAAGACAGCATCTTCAACAAGTGGTGTTGGCCAAATTGGATCACCACTTGTAGAAGAATGAAATTAAACCCCTACCTCTCACCCTGTTCTAAAGTCAATTCTAGATGGATCAAAGATCTCAACGTGAAACCCAAAGCTCTGGAGGTGATAGAAAAGAAACTTGGCAGCAGAGTACAAGACATAGACATAGGAAAAGACTTCCTAAATCAGACAGCAGCTGCACAAGAAATAAGATCGACAATTGACAAATGGGACCTCACTAAACTCCAAAGCTTCTGTACATCAAAGGAAACAATAAAGGAAGTGAAGAGAAAACCCACAAAATGGGAGGAAATCTTCACTGCAGACACATCTGACAAGGCATTAATTTCCAGAGTATACAAGCTACTCAAAAAACAAAGAAGAAAGAAAACAAATGAATCACTCAAAAGATGGAGCAAAGATCTGAATAGAGACTTCACAGAGGAGGAATTAGAGATGGCTGAGAAACATCTTAAGAAATGTTCAACATCGCTAATAGTTAAGGAAATGCAAATTAAAACCACTTTAAGATACCATCTTACTCAATAAGACTTGCTAGGATCAAGAAAACAAATGATACCAAGTGCTGGAGAAGTTGTGGGGAAAGGGCAACACTCATCCATTGCTGGTGGGAATGTAAACTTGTACAGCTACTATGGAAAGCTGTGTGGAGAAACCTTAGAAGACTCAAAATGAGCCTGCCATTTGACCCAGTCATACCACTCCTGGGTATATACCGACGTGACTCATCTTACTGCAGAGATACATACACAGCTATATTTATTGCAGCTCTGTTCACAATAGCAAAAAGCTGGAACCAAACCAAATGCCCCTCAACTGACTAGTGGATCGAGAAAATGTGGTACATGTACACAATAGAAATCTATGCAGCGGTAAAGAAAGACAACATCATGAACTTTGCAGGTAAATGGATGGAGCTAGAAGACATAATGTTAAATGAAGTAACACAGTCCCAGAAAAACAAACGACAAATTGTATCCCTCATATGTGGATGCTAGTGCCAATAACCCAGTTATCAATATTTCTTGTGGGGATGGATGCATATTAAAAGAACAACAACAGAAATACTGCATCAGGAAATTGACTGAAATGGTGAATCTGGAAGGGTGGGAGGGGCGGGAGAGGGACACAGGTGTATATTCGATTAATGCATATTTAATTGTCGTGAGTTCAACAAGTATCCAGTTTTGCCCAGACTCTGTCTACAGGTTACATGGTGTTGTACGACTTAGTAAATTACATATGTGTATATTAAATGCCTTTAAACCAATGTTCTTTAATATACCCATATTTACTTTTACTAAATCCTACAACACCATGTAACCTGTAGACAGAGTCTGGGCAAAACTGGATACTTGTTGAACTAACGACAACTAAATATGCATTAATCGAATGTACACTCATGTCCCTCTCCCACTCTCTGATAAAAACGGTAATGTGTTGGGCGTGGTGGCGCACGCCTTTAATCCTAGCACTTGAGAGGCAGAGGCACGCGGATCTCTGTGAGTTTGAGGCCAGCCTGGTCTACAGAGTGAGTTACAGGACAGTCAGAGCTACACGGAGACCCTGTCTCAAAAAGACCAAAACAAAACAAAACAAAACAAAAAATGCTAATGCATCTGAGTTTATTGGAGATATAGATTGCTGTTGTCCACATTTGTTTTACTTAAAATCTATGTAACAATAACTTTGGGATTGTCACATACAAATGTTCTCTATAATTTTTCTGTTGTGCAGTATCACCTTCTGGCGTTCTTTTTCACCTATAGGATGATTTAACTTAAAAAAATAAGTTTACTTCCCAAGTTAATCACATACAGTAACCCAAAACAGTATGGGTGAACTTGATGAAATCTGTGCCTTGACTCCACCCTATAGGTATGTATAATACAACTGCTTTTTTGAGACTCATGGTTCAAAAAACAAAAACCTAAAATAAAAAAGGAGGATACAGATAGATATGAAATCTTTTTGTCAAAAACCTTGCAATTCAAATCCTAAAATTAACTACAGGAAAAGATTTGTATGTTCCAACAGGTCAAAATGTCACTATCTTAACAGCTTAGAAAAAGATACTGCTTTGCATTGAGTAGGATGTACCAGAAATTGCCAGCAGAAAGGTTGGCCCATCTGAACATTGAAAGGAAGAAAAGCCTCAGATTGCTACAAACATCAAATCCCTCTGTGGATCCTACTTGTAACTATTTATAATGAGTCCTAGCAAAACTTATCTTCTAGGTGCTGCAAATGTTTTAATATGAGAGACTTTCTTACCTCCCCCCTATAGAAGAAGGAGAAATATGATGATGTGCAGGTCATTCTCCATCTGTAAATTGGAGCCAACTATTATAGAGGTAACCTCTTATAAAACCGGTAAAACTGCCTTCTTTAACTAATAGACATAGGAACTGTGAAAAGGATTATTCTCTATTCAGAACCAAATATAATACTAAAGTCTCCTTAAGCTATGCACTTCAGCAAAATACATTAATACAGGAGCTCTTACATCAGCAATGCATTATTCTACCAAGGAGATGTTGGCCAGGGGATTCAAGCCTCCACAAAAGGTAAAGGCTCTTGCCTCCAAACTGGGATACCTGCAAGAAGAGAGGAGATAAGGCCATGCTATAGAAGACCTGATGTAAACATGGGAAAGTTGTATTGAGACCACACTTGCAAGTGTACAGATGGTCTCTGGAATACCAGAGAGTGTTACCAAAGGCCACTAAACCAATAAAGCAAATATATGTCTCCTAGAGTCAAGCAAGACTCCTCCGTCAGCACCAGCTACACCTCACCTGCCTGGAAATACTGTGCAGCAGTGGCAGCCATATGCCTATATATCCCAAATCGAATTGGCTATTAGCTCTCTCCTTGGAAGAATAACCCATGGCTGATGCCACAAGCTTACATCCTCTAATGGCTAGGAGATGTTATTAGCCACAATAAGACCCTGTCATATTTAACNAGATGTTATAAGCCACAGTAAGACCCTGTCATATTTAACAGGGGGGAAAATTGTAATTCATGGATTAACATATCCAAACATGTGTCTATGCTAAAGTAACCTACCATAACTATTAGTGCTGCTTAAATACCCATATACCTAATTGCTTGTGCTTCATTAGTAGGATCAAAAGGTTATTCCTAGACAAAATGTCAGCCCATGAAAGGAAACAGCCAGAACTGACCAGAGTCCAAGACAACAACTCCAGAGAAATTAGACTGTTTTGCTTCTCATCCACCTGTGCCCCTTTTCTAAGCCCAGGGAACAATCTACAGAAGAGGGGGCGTGGTAGAATGTAAGGGCTGCAATTGGGGTGAATGGTGAAACTACAACAATATAGTCTGGACACTCATTTGATCAACTTGATTGAACATACAAGCATAAGCCCCCCTGCTGGATGGTGGGACCCATGTTCTGTGTGGGTTTGGGCCCAACTGCTTGCAAATTGGTTTTACATGAAGTATGCTTGTACTCATACATTATCAGCTATGGAAGAATGCATGAGCTGGGGTGGGGTGGGGTGGGGAGAAGGGAAAGGGAAATATGTCTGAACTGAATTGGAAAATGATGTATGAAATACACAAAGCATCAATAAAAATGAAAATTATAAAAAAAGAAAGAACAGAATTCATAAAAAATCTGAAGTTGTAAAGACTACCAGGTTTATACTGACTTGCTATGATTCTTCTACTTTAGTTCTGCTGAGTCAAACTTCCCTTCCCATATTTGTGTTAAGCATTTAACACCTGGGTTCAGCTTGGTCTCATAACATGGCATAGCCCTGGAGAATTGAGAGGGCTCTCATAACATTCCCCCACTATAGGCATGGTTCAAATCATAATGTCACAGTGGATAATGTCCCTGTTGCCTAATAGTGAGGCAGCTGTTCATAGTGTTCCTTCAGGAAGAAGAATTTTGCTGCATTAATCCATTTTCTAATTTAGTTAGTCATCCCTTAGGTTAGAGAACGCTGGGTTACCACATTGAGTATGATGGTGAACTATGGAATATAGAAAAATAAGGACCAATAGCTTTTCTCCTTTTTTCTCTCTTTTGTTTACATTCCTTCTGAATAGGGCAAGCCTTTCTTTCTACTATGCCCTGACTGACTCTTTTGTGTATAAGCAGCAGGTTTCACGTACAGCCTATATACATATATATATATGCATATATATACTTGTTTCATGAAAATCGAGTCCTCTGAGGTATTTTTAGACATGTGTTAGAGTTTACCTCATTCTCAAGTTTGGAGAGGAGTTTCTAATTGTCCTATAACTGCTATGCCTGCCACTACTAGAAGACAGAAAAGAACAGACACCACCATCTTTCAAATGGATAGTTGTGTATCTAGAATAAGGAGTTCCTATCCCTCTTCTGAAATTATGTATAGTGTGTGTGTGTGTGTGTGTGTGTGTGTGTGTGTGTACTCGTGCTGAGGGATTTAGGTCAGAGGATATGGTTTGAGAAGAGGTTGCATAGGTTGATTAGGTGTTTCTGAAAGTATATATGGGGACCCTTCTTTGGCTGGTTCAAACTCAGAGGGTTTAAGGGTAATTAGGTTTTAGATGTTTTGTTCTTGCTGTGTGAAAGCATAGGAAAATTTGATAGAAAAGCAGGAATTTGAGAGATTGGGTCTGGATTAAAGTGTGCAAATCCCTGGACATGGGAGACTTCAGGGTATTTCCCATTTCAGTTTAGGAACTGAAATAGGTATTTGACAATATCAAAGTTGGAAATCCTGAATTCTCGAAAATAGTGGCCTTTGTGCAAAGCACACAGGACACAGATTTGGTTTAAAATATCAAGGAAATGTTGTTGTAATGATTTTTCTAAAATGAAGTTCATTTACATGAGCTTAGAGAGAGGCTAAAGGTATATCCTTTGAAATTCACAATTGCTATTCCATGGAATTTTGGATAACGAGGTAGACATGGATATCAAGGGTACATCCCAATTATTTCCTCAGGGATAAATCTTGACTAAAATGAAGCTGGTTTCTTGAAGTGGGCATCCCCTTTCTCATGGATTGCTGGTGCATTGATCAGAGACCAATAACTGAGTGAGAGACTCCCAGAGTCTCTTCTACAGGAAGTTCTAGTGATCCATATATGTAGGTACTTGGACCCCCTGGGGCTCCTTTCAACCCCTTTATGATGCCTTTGAAGGAGGCTTAATTAATTACCTTGTCCCAGTTTGTGGTATGCAAATTTAAGGATTTAATGTCAAAAGAAAGGCTTCATAGCAGGCTACCAACCATATGCTTGCCATCACTCCCAACTGTAGCCTTGTGGAGTTTTGACTAACAGATTTTGCTCAGAAAAATCACTTCCAGAGATAAAATGTTTAAGTTTCCAAACGTAGGCTTGCAAAGACAAAATAACATTTGTTATACGTGATGAGCAATCCAAGCAGAAAGTAGAGAATACATAGATAATTCTGCAATTAGCAAATGCTACCAGGTACATTCTGATATCCTATTATCCAACAATTTAGTTCCACTAAGGCAAATTCTTTATACTCATATATTCTTTAATCTTAGCTACCTGGGTTCATCTGGGGCTCACAATATGCCATAACTATGAGCAAACTTGAGATACCTCAGCATAGTCCCCACAGGTTCAATGGGCATGAGTTGAATCATAGACCTGTATTGTTACAGGGGATTGTACTGCACCTATTGCCTAATTGTCAGGAAACTGTTCATACTATGCCCTCAGGAAATTAAGTTTCACCCCATCAAACCATTGCCTAATATTGTTACTCATGCAGCTGATGAGGCAAACCTGACTGCTGATGCACCAGAAGGAGGAAGTCCAGTGATACAGCTAGAGCTGTGAGAATGGTGGTGAGCCATGGACACCAGGGAATTAAAGATTGATAGCATTTGTCTGTTTTTATTTTTTCTATCTTTCACTTAGTTTCTTTCTAAAGAATGCCACTCTTTCCCTTCTCCTCCTATATTGATTTACTTAGAAGCAAATGGTTACATATAGAATATACAGAGGACCTCTTTTTTCTTTTTTTTTAAAATTTATTATTATTTATTTTTATTTATTTATTTATTTATTTATTTATTTTTTATTGATGCTTTGTGTATTTCATACATCATTTTCCAATTCAGTTCAGGCATATATCCCTTTCCCTTCCCCCACCCCACCCCTACCCATCCCAGATCATGCATTCTGCCACAACTTTTCTGCATCTTTCTCTGTTTTGTTTTGTTTTCATTTTTTTAACAATAAGTGATAATTTGTGAGTACAAGCATCCTTCATGTAAAACCAATTTGCAAGCACCGTGCCCAAACCCACACAGCTCATGGGTCTTTTTTCATGAAGATGAGTGTTCCAGTTTGTCTTCAAGTGCTGTGACCAAAATTAACTTTGGGAGAAAAGTGTCTATTCAGCTCATATCTCACTGGTCACAGTTTATGAGTGAGGGTGCCCAACATAGAAACCTGGAGGCAGAAGCTGAAGCACAGGCCATGGCGTAATGCTGCTTAATAATGGTTTATTTCCCAAGTAAATGCTCACCCTGCTTTCTTATAAAATACACAGCAACTTGCCTAGTGTGGGACCATCCACAATGGGCTATGCCCTCCTACATCATTAACAATAAAAAATACTCCACAGACCTTGCCACAGGCAAGTCCAATGGAGGCAGTTCCCTAATTGAGGCTCATTAAACCCGTGTGCCAAGTTGACAGTAAATCTATCCAGCAAAAATGACCCCTTCTGAACTTCACACAAATAATACATGACTACTAAACTAGACCCTGTTAATTTCTTGTCCCTAAAATATGATGCTAATATTAATATCATAATATAGTACAGAAAAACATTAAAAGGTCCACAGTCATTAATAAATCTAAGCACTTAAAAGTTCACAGGTGTTTTTTTAAAAATCTTTATTTTAGATCTTACAAATGATTTATTCCTACAACCTGAATAGAAAATGCACTGCTTTAATAATCTTTTGAATTTAACTGTAAGATCAGTGAACTCCTCTAAAATTCAAATCAATTACTCTCTTATTTCACAGGGAAGAATCAGGAACAACTAAACAAAACCAAAGTGCAGAAAAGAAGGCCGAGGCTGCACATCTGGGATTCACTCAGAATCATCTGTGCTCCAAAGGGTTTTGGCAGCTCAACTTCTTTGACTTTGCATCCATAAAACAAATTAATGTACTTATTGAGTGTTTAAATTTTCAGTATATTCTTACTTGAAATTTGCAGAGACATAAGTTTTTCATTTAGTAATATTCAGACAGTCATTAAGGGATAATTAAATCACATTGAAATTTAAGTTAATGTGCACCAGAGGTTAATCCTCAGTTTATTTTATAAACATAAGCATTTATTTAATATTCTATCCTAAGTTTGCAATGTTACATAAATAGAAAGTTTAAATTCTCCAGGAGGACTTTTATAACATTGTTTTTATTAATATACATAATTTATACATCAACACAGTAAGAGTGAATATCTATTCTGTGGGTCCCAAGAAAAAATTCATAGAGAAATTAATGATCATTCAATAATAATTTTCCTGATGATCATTGAAAATTGTTGGCTTTTGTTTTAATTTGTGGATTTATGATCTTCTGTGCTCTAAGTTCTGCTACCCAGGTGGAAAACTGACATTTGATGATACTATTTTCTTCATACTTTGTAGAGGAGTGGCCAAAATCCACATGATCTGCTTCCCTCCTGTGCTGGCTGGCAGTTCTACCCAATTGCAAGTTTCAAGCTATCTTCTGCCTATAGGCAGACAATCTTTTTGCTTAGCTCTGGCAAGGAGAGGGGAGGGGGGCATGGGGAAGTTACCTGAGGGGAGATAAAGAAAGACAAGGACAGACATACAGACATAGACTCAGAGAAAGCCCGAGGGAATAGACCCAACTTTAATGTTGGAACTCAAGGTTTTTATACTAACACAGGCATGGGCCAGACATGCACACACAATTTGGGGATGGGACAGGTAATTGGGACAAGGGAACCTCAGGCTATAATGCAGGTCAAAGTTCTTTCCTGAGAGATCAAAGGACAGTCTAGACTTTCACAGGTCTGTGAGAAACAGCAGGGGTCAAGACTGTTAGGTAATGCTTTTAAGTGCTTCTGCCAAAAGAATAAATACAATATTTAATTTCCTTTTGTAATTTTTGAGCAAACTATATTGTACGAATACTAAAATTCATATATCTAAAAGGAGTTGAGAATTAGTAGCTGAAGGTTACTCTAATTTTTTTTAATTTTACTTTTTAAATGGGCAAAACCCAGCAACAGCAAAAATGGACAAAAGCAGGCATTCTTTTTCAAGTTCGATGTGTCAGAAGAGTTTGTTCATTTCTTTGTGTGTGTATGTGTGTGTGTAGTTTTCAGCCAACTCTTTTTAAAAAGCACTTTTCAGACTTGCATACAGATCATTTAAGATCAGAATCAACTTGATCAATTTTAAAAACATGAAAAGGAGGAATTCTATTCACTAAACTTGTCTTTGTGTAGGTGGGCCAACTCAAAAGCAGATTTTATATTTTTTCCCATTCCCTTTTGACTCTCTGTCTCCTACCAGTGCTATGGTTCATAAAAAGCAAAAGTAGTGGAATAAAACTAATTCCAACCCTTAGCAGAGCCCTTTCCACATGGAATGAAGACCATGGGGAAAGAGCCTAGCACATTGTCCAGTGCTAAAGCAGATGCTTTCATCAAAGGTGTAGAAAATTCATGCTTAGATGGTTAATGAAAATTGGCTTTTAGGGAGATAAAATGCCACATTAGAAGAATGGTTCAGGGATCTTAGGCGTTTTTATGACTGCTATGAACCTGTATATCTTCTATGTGGGGAGCAGCAAGATAACTTTGTAAAATAATATGGCTGCATGAATGACTATTATCTTTTCTACTCTGGAAAAAGGTAAAGACTTCTGGTGAGAAGAAAGAAGCCAGTCCTCTCTGAATGCCTAATTTGAGTCAGGTTCACCCTTAGGACATAATTCTTGTTAACTGGAACTGTGATTATTCTTAAACTTCTTCACAGATGAACTAAAGAAATTTCTAGGGGGTCTTCTGCCATGCTAAATCACGTTTCTAAAGGAAGACCACACACTCTCAACATTTCCCATCTTCCTAGGGAAATTTAGTTGCACTATTGACTTTAAAGTGTCATAAAGGGGAGGGTGGGAGAGACCTTTTGCAGGGTGCAATATAAAAAGCCAACTAAGCAACAAAACAGCAAACAAAATTGAGGGAATTCTTTAGGTTTTTGGTTGCTTGGTATGGGAGAGGTGGTGGTATGTATATTAGTGCTGTGACACCTCTCAAAATATATTAACCACACAAAAGGAACAAGTTATTTTCCTTGTTCCATGACAAAAAGACAGTACTAGAGGGAAAACCTCACCCAGAGTGGCCTCAAGGCTATTCTATAAGTAACAGGTATTCCTTCAAAGATGCTGGCCTTGGAAGACCCTTCACTGCATCTGGTAGATACGGGAGACCCAGGCTATGGTGCACAGCATAGCAGGAGAGTGTTTTTAGAGCTGAGCACAACGCAGTCAGTTTTTCACACAGCTGCTGGTCTTTGGCCACTTCTCATTGCATGGTGCCATTTTTTCTTAATTCGAAGTGTCCAACAGGTCTGTGGAGGAGCTCAAAGCAGGAGTCCTCTTTCTCTGATCCAAGTCCTCTTACTAGCAGAGCCACCAGGCAAGAGATGGGTGTCTGAAATTTTAAGTTCGGCACCATACTCAAGAAGGATGCTGATGCTCTCAAGATTTCCCTTTATGGTAGCCCAGTGGAGAGGTGTATCATTGTAATCCAGGGCACTGACAGAGGCCCCACTCTCCAGGAGAGCCTGCAAGCTCTCAGCATTGTTCTTAAAGGCTGCCCAGTGAAGAGGGGTATCTCTGTTGCCATCCAGTGCATTGGGGTTTGCACCATATTCCAACAGGACCTCCACACAAGCCTCATCTCTTTCTGCAGTGTAGTGGAAGGCTGTTCGGTTGTAACCATCCCGGGTATTCACCTCTGCTCCTTTTTCCAAGAGTAACTCCACACAGTCAGCATCTGACACCATAAAGGCTCAGTGCAGGGGTTTCAGTGTACTGTGGGTGCAGTTCACATCTGCTCCCCCTCTGATGAGGTCCTCTACGTTTCCATGTGGAAAGGATTGTTCATCTTAAGTGCTCTGAGAGAGAATATTTGCTCTGAATACTCTGCATAATATACTACATAGTGGAACTCATCAAGGCTCAGAGTGTATTCACATGCTCCAGAGGAGCCTGCACTGAGCTGAGTCCAGGAAAAAGCTGTCAAGGCCTGATCCGGAAGCACCATGATCTGGTGGCTCTGAAGGCTACTTTTAATACTGACAACTTGAATTGAGGTATAAGTACATGACCCTGAGTTCTTTTGTGCTGTATTTGTAGAACTTACAAATTTTGAAGGAGTTTTTTTCTACATCTACTCACGAAAAATAAGTCCAATTATACTTTTTTCAGTTGAAACATCATTTACAGTTACCTGTTTATTGAAAATATTGTAAGCCAGGTGTGGTGGCACACACCTGTAATTTCAGCACTTGGGAGGCAGAGGCAGGGGATATCTGTGATTTCCAGGTTCAAGGCCAGCCTGCTCTACATAGTGAGCTCCAGGCAAGCTGGGTCTACAGGAAGATACTATCTCAGAAAGATAAAAAAGAAAGTCAACTGGAATTTTGCAGGGCGTGGTGGTGCACACCTTTAATCATAGCACTTGGGAGGCAGAGGGAGGCAGGATAGCCTGGTCTACAGAGCGAGTTCCAGGCCAGCTGGGGATATAGGGAGACCCTGTCTCAAAAAAGAAAATATTGTAATGAGTGTTTGCTTTTTTTTTTTTGTCTTTTAGAGGCAGGGTCTCCCTGTAGCCCCAGCTGTCCTAGAACTCACTCTGTAGACCAGACTGCCTGAGTGTTTACATTTAATATAGTAGATATTGCTTGGCAGTTCATCGTGGTTGTTACAATTTGGCACTGGGATGTGTCACTGATTGCTTTTCTTTTGTAGAACTATGTACATTATGTAGAAGTATGTACAGTATAAGCACTTAACTTCAGGAAGAGAAATTTCAGGTAAGTACCTGGTCCATTAATCTAAGTCCTATACCTGAAGCATGTCCTGTTTTAACACACAGGATGAACTGTCCATCAAACTGCATAGGTGTAATGGAGGCACTGTTTTTTGGGGGATGATCAACAGCTAGCTAATGGGACTTGGAACCCTCTCAATGGAATTAAACACATTAGAGCCACTATAAACTCAGGCAAATTCACAGGTTTAGAGAATGACATATGTCCTCAATAAAAAGCCTATTGGGATCATATCCCTAGAGAAATGGCATTTCTTATCATACACTAGTTATGGAATCTTATATTGACAGACAAGCATATCCTATGCACTCATCAAAAAAGCTAGTCTATGCCAAACATGGAGGCCACTACAGAATCCCACAACTGGTCAACAAAAAATGATACACATCTGAATAATCCCTAATCCTAAGAGACACATCTGCAATTAAACCTCTACACACAGAATGGGGGGCAGTGAGAAAATGAACAAACTCTGCAATTCTCACCACTAATGCCTCTGTACACAACATAGATCTGGACAAACAGAAGGCCACGACTAGTCAATCTCCAAAAATGGGAGCTCCCAGAATGTGTATAGGCCCTGGAAAGGGCCCCTATTTTAAACCTCACTTACCCACAGATCAAGGATCATTGCTGAAGACGGGGTGGAAAAATTGTAAGAGCCAGGGCTTGTTCATGAACATAGAAAATCAGAGACATAATTGACTGTAAAACTTTCATATGTTAACCTCTGGTAATGTAGGTATCAGACATGAGACCCATGACAATAGGGACAAGGATTTAAAGGGGAACAAGAGAAATGGGTGGAGAACTGGTCCTGGACTGAGAACTATAATTCAGACATCTGCAACCCTAATCTCTCTACTCTATCCCATGCATTACGAAAAATGAATAAATACTCTGAAATCAAGTATTCCTGTCTGGAAATCCCTCAGTCCAAGTCCATCCATCACTGGAATATAGTCAGCGTATCTGATGTCATTTTAAATAAATGCATCTCTGTCACCTAGCTAAGCATTTGACATTAGTTCCTTGTATGGAAGCCTCCTGCCCTTTTCCCCAGTTCTATGCTAGGTGTTTTATCTGTGTGAGTCTGCACAGGTTTGTGGATGCTGTTACCAGACTTACAAGCTCATAGCAAGTTTCTAGATGCCCAAAAATTTGATTCCTCATGTTCACACATTAAACCTTACTCTTAGAGTGAAACCAAATGCTAAGATTGTCAAGAAAATGCATTCCAATTGCATAAATTCACACATCACAAAGATATTCCAGCTGAGATAATTTAATATATTTAAATCAATAAATGTAGTAACTCATATAAATGGACTTAATATTCAAAATCACATGCTCATTATATAAATCATGTAAATGAATAAAATAAATCAGATACATGGAATAAAACTTTAAAATAGTAACATAATCTTTTCAGTAAATATAACTCAGGATAAAGATGTTTTTATTTTCATTTTTATGGATGCTTTGTATATTTTGTACATCATTTTCCAATTCAGTTCAGTCATATTTCCATTTCCCTTCCCCCCCACCCCACTCCACCCCATCCCAGATCATGTATTCTGACATAACTGTCCTGCATCATTCCCTCAGTTTTTTTTTTCATTTTTTAAAAATAAGGGATAATTTATGAGTACAAGCATTCTTCATGTAAAACCAATTTGCAAGCAGTTGGGCCCAAACCCACACAG
>VZQC01000403.1:1176921-1217741 GCA_009823505.1 Rhizomys pruinosus
TGGTTGTGATCCAGTTTTTCCAGCACCACTTGTTGAAGTGTTATCTTTCCTCAAATTTGTGTCTTCTTGGCCCCTTTACTCACAATATGAGGTGGCGTGAACGTTGTGTATCTGTAGTTTGGCAATCTTCCAGTTTGTTCCAATTGGTCCTGGTCTGGTTTTTGTGCCACGTAACCAGGCTTGTTTTTATGACTATAGCCCTGTAGATAGTTTGTTTTTGAATCTGTAATAGAGACCCCCCCCTGTTATGCTCTTTTCCCTCAGGAAGTGCTCTGCTTTCTGGGGTCTGTTTTTTTTCCCAAATGAACTTGGAGATTTTTTTTTCCAAACCTGTAAGAAACTCTTGGAGATTTTGATGGAATGCTTAATCTGTATACGAAGTTAGTACGAATCGAATTGCTTTATCGCTATAGTTATTTTCCCACATCCCTGGCGCCTGGGTCGGTTGTGCTCATCTTCTGACTGTCTTCCATTCCAATTCTTTTCCGCGGTTTACCAGATTTTTGTTGTAGAAGATCCTGGTGGTCTTTGGTTTGTTTTGTTCCTAGGTTATTTTATGTTTTTGAGGCTATTATGTTAAGAGGAAAGGTCTCCTGGTATCTTCTTCGTGGTTGATTGTTGTTTGGTGTAAAGAAAGGCTACTTATTTTTCTAGGTTTATTTTTTATCCTGCCACCACTGAAGATCTTAAATCATTTCTAGGAGGTTTTCTGGTGGAGTTCTTTGCATCCCTTAAGTATAGATAATCATTTCAATCAGCAAAAAGAGATAGTTTGACTTCCTCTTTTCGATTAGATAGAACTCCTTTAATTTCCTTGTTTTTGCCTTTTGCCCAGCATGGGTTTCAAGCACTATATTGAAGGGAGTGGTGAACGGGGCAGCCTTGCTGTTCCTACCATTAAAGGGAATGCCATTGTCATTTCCCCATTTAGGATGATATTGCTGCTGGTTTCCTGTATATGGCTTTGGTTACGTTGAGGAATGATCTCTCCAATCCAATTCCCTCCAGGACTTAAACATCTAGGGATTTTGAATTTTGTCAAAGGCTTTCTATGCTTCAATTGAGATGATGTGTGGTTTTGTCCTTTCAGTCCATTTGTATGCTTGATGATATTTATTGATTTTCGTATATTTGAAACCATCCCTGATCTCTGGTATGAATCAACTTGTCATGATGGATGATCTTCTTGATGTATGTCTGTATGGATTAGCCAGTATCCTGTTTGAGAATTTTGGCATCTGTGTTCATTAGGGGATGGATGTGTTCTATGTTCTCCTTTTTTGGTTGCATCTTTGCCTGGTTTTGGTGTTAGAGTGATGCTGGCTTCTAGAAGGATTTGGGGAATCCCCTCCAATTGTATCCTTCTAAACAGTTGAGTAGTAATGGTTGTGGTCCTTTTTGACAAATATTTTATTAGAATTCTGCTGTGAAACCATCTGGGCCTGAGGCATTTTTTGGTTGGGAGGCTGCTTCATTACATCATCAATTTTCTGTATATTTATTGGTGTTTAAGCTGGCAGTATCTTCTTGGTTCAGCTTGTTGTTTCCCAGGAATTCAGTATTCATCCCTTTCTTAGGTTTTCAAATTATTTAGAGTATAGGTTTTTGAAGTATCCCTGTATGATTGTCTGGATTCTTTCTCATTGTCTGTTGTGATATTTCCCCTTTCATCACACGAATTCTATTGATTGAGTTGATTTCTTTTTTTCTTTTGTTACTGGTCTTAGAGTCTGTCTTTTTTTTATCTCAGAACCAACTTTTGGATTGCCTTATTTTTATTTTTTTGTCTGGTTTTCTTTGTTCTATTTCATTATCTCTGCTGCTTATTTTTTATTTCTTCTATGTCTGCTGCGTTAGGGTTCGTTTGTTGTTCTCTCTCCAGTGTTACCGCTTCAGTTGTAGACTCATTCACGTTGTGCTCTTTCTGTTTTTTTAATGTAGGCCTACGGCAGCTATAACTTTCCCTCTAGGACTGCCTTTAAAAGTACCCATAGGTTTTTGCTGTTGTATTATTTGTCATTCAGTTCCAGGAATTTTTTTTTTTATTTTTGCTTTATTCTCCCTTGACCCATGCATTATTCAGTATTGTGGTTTAGTGTCCATGTGTTATTGTACGTTTGTAAGGGCTTATCTGGTATTGATATTGAGCTTTATTGCACTGTGGTCTGATAGAATGCATGAAATTATTTCATTTTTTGTATTTGTTGAGGTTTTTCCTGTGTCCAAGTTATGGTCTATTTTGGAGGATGTTCCATGGGGTGCTGAGTAGAAAGTGTATTCTCTGGTGTTTGGGTGAAAGATTCGTAGATGTCTGTGAGATCCCATCTGCTGTATTGTATCATCAGTTCAGATGTCTATCTGTTTATCCTTTGTCCTGTGGTCTGTCTAAAGGACTTAGTGGGGGTTAAAGTCCCCTACTATACGTGTGCCGTTAGTTTGAGCCTTGAGATCCTGATAGAGTTGTCTTTACAAAGTGTTCCCTGGCGTTGTTTGGTGCATATATATTCATGATTGTGAGGTCTTCATAGTTAATTGTTCCTTTAATAAGATGTAGTGGCCCTCTTTGTCTCTTTTGAATGTCTTTTGCTTTGAAGTCTATTTTATCTGATACTAGAAATAGCAAACCACCGTTTCTTTTTGGCACCATTTGTTGGAATATTTTCTTCCATCCCTTCACTTTAAGTGGTGCCTGTCCTTAAATTGAGATGGGTTTCTTGTAGACAGCATTAATTGGATTTTGTTTCCTAATCCATCTTCCCCGTCATGCTTTTTTATTGGTCTTGCACGTTCAGCACATTAATATTACGGTTATAATTGAGACGGATGGTTGTTGCTTCCTTTCACTTACCATTTGGACCTTTTAGTCTCTGTATCTCAACTCCTATCTGATTCACTCATTTATTACTTAAAAACTTTTTTATTTATATTCTGTTGTGTATCATGCTGTCGCTGCATGCGTCAGCTGCCCTCCCAACCTGTCCGTGCAAATGTTGCGGAGGTCAGACAGGGGCGTCGGGTACTCCCCCAGAAATGGAGTTGCTCTGGAATTGGTGTTCCAGACGGCTTCTCGGCGCCATGTGTGGGTGCTGGGGGACCGAAACCCAGGTCCTCTGTAAGAGCTTGGCACTCTCAAACTGCTAGTCCATCTCTCCAGCCCCTGGAGTGTTATTTTGTAAAGGATGAGAGGTAAGGGTTTATTATGTTCTTCTAAGTGGGTGTGCTGGTAGCTTTAGTGTCAAACTTGACCACCTGGGTTGAGGGAGCCTCAATTGGGGAATTGTGCTCCTATTGGTTGGCCTGTGGCCACACATCTGTGGTGTATGTCCTGATTGTTGAGCAGTGTACAGTTATAAGAAGGGCAGGCTGGGCATGAGCCAGAGAGCAAGGCCCAGGACCAAGCCAGTGAACAGTCATTCCTACCATGGCCTGTGCTAATCAGCTCCTGCCCGTTCTGCCAGGTTCCTGCCCTGAGTTCTTACCTTGGGCGCCCTGAGTGATTCAACTGTGACCCAGGAGATGTGAAGCTGAACATAAACCCTTCCCTCCCCAAGTTGGTGTCGGTCAGATGTTTGTACAGCAGCAATGGAAGACAGACTAAGAACAAGAAATTGGTACCAACAGATGGGGGTGGTAGTGCTGTGACAGAACCTACTTTGGTGTTTGTGGGAGGATTGTGGAAGCGTTTGGAACTTTGGGCTGGGAAGATCATTGAAATGCCTACAGATCATGCTGTGGAGCTTGGCAGCATTTGCTGAAGGCGTTGTACGAAGTGGAGGCCTGAGCTTGTAGCTTTCAAAGGGAAGCAGAAGATCTATCAGGACTGTTGATAGTTGATGGGACTGTTCTGGTCGCTGGGTCTGAGAATCAGCGTAAAGAATTTAAGAAGAGACCAGAACCATGAAGTGAAATTTTTGTGGTACGGGGGCAATTGATTGCTGGTTAGATGGGGCTGAAAAATCAGCTGTTGTAAGTAACAAGAGACCAAAGCCTGAAGTGAAATCTTTTCTGGGAGAATATCTCAAGGTCAGCACACAGAGAAGCTGTGACCCAGAAAGGGCCTTAGCCTCCATCTCGAGCCAGAAACCGGACTTGGATGTGTAAGGAGTCTCCTATATGGTTCGGGTGTGCAATTTGAGAGGGTCACAAAGAGCAGGCCGAGGCTTGGCACTGTGAGATGTCAGGAAAGACCATTGGTGGAGTGCACCTCGGTTGTTTTGAAGGGACCCCAGGATTGCAGGTGTCATGGAGCGAAGCTGAGGCTTTGCACCAGGAGAGGTCAGAAGAGACATTGGTGAAGGTGCAGCCCCAGTTTCAGTAGTCTAGCTGCCCCAGCTTTTTGGAGAAGAGATGCCGGTACCCTGGGCCACGACCACCAAGAGCAGCGGTAGGTGTGGAATGGAGTCGGCCTGGGTCTGAGATGAGTGTGCCATGAACGGCAGAGTCGGAGAGAGGGAGCTGCCGAGACCCTTTGGAGCCCAGAAGATCGTGAGTGGATCCCAGGTGTCCAGCCTTGAGCTACTTGCTGGACTTAGGTTTTGTTTGAGAGTGCCTGATTCTTCCCTTTGAAATAAGACAGTACTTGTTTTGGATTTTGCAGCAGCCCACAGTTAGGAGACTTTTAATAGACTGGACTTTTAAGTGTTTGGACATTTTAAGGACTGTGAGGCTTTTGAGGTTGTACTGTCTTAGGTTGTGATTCATGTTAACATCATATTTTGGGGATAAGAACTGGAAAGGTGGTGGTTTAATAGTGATGTGTTTTGTGTGTCAAGTTGACAAGGGGTCAATTGTGCTGGATAGCTTTAGTGTCAACTTGACACACCTGGGTTGAGGGAGCCTCAATTGGGGAATTTGCTCCATTGGATTGGCCTGTGGCCACATCTGTGGTGTATTGTCTTGATTGTTGAGCAGTGACAGTATAAGAAGGCAGGCTGGGCATGAGCCAGAGAGCAAGCCAGGAGCAAGCCAGTGGACAGCATTCCTCCATGGCCTGTGCTTCAGCTCCTGCCTCCAGGTTCCTGCCCTGAGTTCTTACCTTGGGCTCCCTGAGTGATCAACTGTGACCCAGGAGATGTAAGCTGAATAAACCCTTTCCTCCCCAAGTTGGTGTCGGTCAGAGTGTTTTGTCACAGCAATGGAAGACAGACTAGAACAAGTGGTAATCCAGTTTTGCCAACACCATTTGCTGAAGATGCTGTCTTTCCTCCTTGTCATATAGGAGGTGGCTGAAATTGTGTGTGGTCAAGTTTGGATTTTCTGTTTTGTTCCATTCGTCTACAGGTCTGCTTCTGTGCAAGTACCATGCTGTTTTTATGACTACAACCCTGAAGTAAGTTTGATGCCTGGTATAGAAATCTCCCTTTATTGTTCTTTTCACTCAGTTGTGGTTTGGCTATTCTGGTCCTGTACTGTTCCATATGAATTTAATTATTTTTTCCCAGCTGTGAAGAATGTCTTTGAGATTTTACTTGGAATTGCACTGAATCGGTATATTAATTTGGGGAGGATGAGCATTTTTACTATATTAATTTTCCCATTCCATGAGCATGGAAGCTCTTTTCATCTTCTGGTGTCTTCTTCAATCTCCATCAGAAGTTTATAATTTTTGTTGTAGAGATATTTGGTGTCTTTGGTTAGGCTTATTCTTACATATATTATTGTTTTTGAGGCTACTGTGAGTGGGAAGGTCTCCTTGTATTCCTTCTTCAGTTCCTTTCTGTTTGTGTAAAGAAAGGCTACTGATTTTTCTAGGTTAATTTTGCATTCGGCCACTTTTCTGAAAACCTTAATCATTTCTAGATGTTTTCTGGTGGAGTTTTTAGCATCCCTTAGGTAAACTATCATATCTTCTGCAAAAAGGGATAGTTGGACTTCATCTTTTCCATTTAGTATTCCTTTAATTTCTTGTCTTATTGCCCTAGCCAGTGTTTCAAGAACTATACTGAAGAGGGGGCAACGAGGTGCAGCCTTGCTGGGGTTCCTAATTTTATGAGGAATCCTTTTAACTTTTCTCCATTTAGGATGAAGCTGGCTGTGGTTTTTCTTATATATGGCTTTGATTATGTTGAGAAATGATCCTTCCAGTACTATTCCCTCCATTACATTGATCATGAAGGGATGCTGGATTTTGCCAAAGGCTTTTTCTGTGTCAATTGAGATGATCATGCGGTTTTTGTCCTTCAGTCCATTCATGTGTTTTATGATATTTACTGATTTTCATATGTTGAACCATCCCTGCATCTCTGGTATGAATCCAATTTGATCATGGTGAATGATCTTTTTGATGTGGTTCTGTATATGTTTTCCAAGTATTTTGTTGAGAATTTTTGCACTGAGTTCATTAATGAGATGGGTCTATAGTTCTCTTTTTTGGTGCATCCTTGCCTGGTTTTAGTATTAGAGTGATGCTGACTTCATAGAAGGAATTTGGAAGATTTCCCTGTGATTGTATCCTTCTGAACAGTTTGAGTATTAATGGTTGTAAGTCCTCCTTAAATGTTTTATAAAATTCTGTCGTGAAACCACCTGGGCCTGGACGTTTTTTTAGTTGGGAGGTCTCATTACGTTTTCAATTTCATCATATATTATGGGTCTATTTAAACTGCCAATATCTTCATGGTTTAGCTTTGGTGACTCCCTAGATTTCAGATATTCGTCCATTTCTCTTAGGTTTTCAAATTTAGTAGATTATAGGTTTTTGGAATATTCCCGTATGATTGTCTGGATCTTTTCATTTTCTGTTGTGATATTTCCCTTTTCATCATGAATTCTATTGAAGTGGAGTTACTCTTCCTTTCTTTTTGTTAGTTGGACTAGAGGTCTGTCTTTCTTGTTTATTCTTTCAAAGAACCAATTTTTGGATTCATTGTTTTTTTTTTTTCTCTCATTTTCTTTGTTTCTATTTCATTGATTTATGCTGTGATTTTTGTTATTTCTTCCTGTCTGCTGCATTTAGGGTTCGTTTGTTGTTGTCTTTCAAGTGTTTTTAGGTGTAGTTTTAGTTCATTTATTTGTGCTCTTCCTGTTTTTTTTTTTTTAATGTAGGTACCCAGTGCTATTAATTTCCCTCTTAGGACTGCTTTCAAAGTGTACCATAGGTTTTGTTGTTTTGTACTGTTATTGTTGTTTAGTTCCTGGAATGGTTTTCTTTCTTTATTTCCTCCTTGCCCCATTCATTATTCAGGAATGTGTTGTTTAGTCTCCATGTGTTCGAGTATGTAGTAAGGAACATACCGGTATTGATATTGAGCTTTATTGCACTGTGGTCTGATAGAATGCATGAGATTATTTCAATTTTTGCATTTGTTGAGGTTTTTTTTCTGTGTCCAAGTATGTGGTCAATTTTGGAGTATTTTCCATGGGGTGCTGAGTAGAAAAAATATTCTCTGGTGCTTTGGTGGAATATTTGTAGATGTCTGGGAGGTCCCTCTGCTGTATCATATTGTTCAGTTCAAATGTCTCTCTGTTTATTCTTTGTCTGGTTGATCTGCCCAAAGGACTCTGTGCGGTATTGAAGTCCCCTATTATGAGTGCCCTAGAGTTAATGTGTGCCTTGAGATCCTGTAAAGTTGTATCTATAAAGATCAGTGCACCAGAGTTTGGTGCATATATAGTCATGATTGTGAAGTCTTCATGGTTAATTTTCCCTTTGATAAGGATGCAATGGCCCTCTTTGACTCTTCTAATTGCTTGTACTTTGAAGTCTATTTTGTCTGATATTAAAGTAGCAACTCCTACTTTCTTTTTGGCACCATTTGCTTGGAGTATTTTTTTCCATCCTTTCACTTTAAGTTGGTGCCTATCCTTAAGAGTGACATGGGTTTCTTGTAGACAGCATATGGATAGATTCTGTTTCCTAATCCATTCTATGCTTTTTGATTGAGGAGATTAATCCATTATCTTTTTCTTTTTCTTTTTAAGGGATTGTACAATATAAGAACACAGTTGTTTTCAAATGACTTTGACATTGCTCAGTTTGCCATACAGTTAGGTAACTGGTGCTGGCATCCACAGATGAAGGATACCATTTGTCGTTTGTTTTTCTGGGACTGTGTTACTTCACTCAGCATGATATCGTCTAGTTTCAACCATTTACCATCAAAGTTCATGATGTCATCTTTCTTTACCACTGCATACAGCTCCATTGTGTAGATGTACCACATTATACCTATCCACTCGTCAGTTGAGGGGCACTTGGGTTGGTTTCAGCTCCTTGCTATTGTGAAGAGAACGGCAATACACGTGGCTGTGTATGTTTCTCTGAGGTAAGTTGAGTCTTGTGGTTACATTCCCAAGAGTGGTATGGCTGGGTCAGGTGGCAGGTTCATTACAAGTCTTCCAAGCATTCTCCACACTGGTTTCCATAGTTTACATTCCCACCAGCAGTGGATTAGTGTTCCCCTCTCCCCACAACTTATCTAGCACTTGGCATCATTTGTTTTCTTGATCCTAGCCAGTCTTATTGGAGTAAGATGATATCTTAAAGTGGTTTTAATTTGCATCTCCTTAATTATTAGCAACATTGAGCACTTTTAAAGATGTTTCTTAGCTATCTCTAATTCTGAGTGATTCATTTGTTTTCTTCTTTGTTTTTTGAGTATTTTATGTATTCTGAAAAATCAATGTTTTGTCAGATGTATTTGCAGTGAAGGTTTTCTCCCACCCTGTGGATTTTCTCTTCATTTCCTTGCTTGTTTCTTTTGATGTACAGAAGCTTTTGAGTTTAATGAGATCCTATTTGTCAATTTGTCAATCTTACTTCTTGGGCAACTACTGTCTGATTTAAGTAGTGTTTTCCTTCACCCATGTCTTGTAGTCTGCTACCAACTTTTTCTTCTATTGCCTTCAGAGTTTGGGGCTTCACTTTGAAGTCTTTGATCCATCTAGAGTTGTACAGGGTGAGAGGTAGGCGTTTATCTCTATTCTTCTGCAAGTGCTGATCCAGTTTTTGCAACACCACTTGCTGAAGATGCTGTCTTTTCTCCATTGTGTCTTCTTGGCTCCCTTGTCAAATATGAGTTATCTGAAATTGTATGTGCTCAAGTTTGGATCTTCAGTTTTGTTCCATTGGTCAACAGGTCTTTTTTTGTGCCAGTACCAATCTGTTTTTATGAGTATAGCCCTGTAGTATAGTTCAAAGTCTGGTATAGATATTCCACCCTGTATTGCTCTTTTCACTCAGCCTTGCTATGGCTATTTGGGGTCTTTTGTTTTTCCAAATAAAATCCCAGAGGGTTTGGGTAGAATGGACATTTTAACTATATTAAATTTCCAAATCCATGAGAATGGACGGTTTTTCCATCTTCTGATATCTTCTTCAATTTCCTTCTTCAGGGTTTTAACATTTTTGTTGTAGAGGTCTTTAGTGTCTTTGGTTGGGTTTGTTGCAAGTTATTTTATTGTTTTTGAGGCTATCGTGAGTGGGAAGGTCTCCTTATATTCCTTCTTCAGTTGCTTGTTGTTGTTGTAAAGAAAGGCTACTGATTTTTCCTTTTTTTAAATTTTTTTTAAATTTTATTTATTTCTGTATGTGTATGAATGTACTGTCTGCATGCAAGTCTGTGCACCTGTATCGTGCAATGCTGTGGAGGTCAGAAGAGGGTCTCGGATTCCCCTTTAACTGGAGTTCTTCTGGAATTGGAGTTTCAGATGGTTCTCAGCCACCATGTAGGTGCTGGGGATCGAACCCTGGTCCTCTGTAAGAGCGGTTGGTGCTCTTAACCTCTAGGCCATCTCTCCAGCCCCAAAAGAATACTGATTTTTCTAGGTTAATTTTTTTTTAATTTTTTTAATTAATTTTATTTATTTCTGTATGTGTATGAATGTACTGTCTGCATGCAAGTTTGTGCACCCGTGTCGTGCAATGCCGCAGAGGTCAGAAGAGGGTGTCGGATTCCCCTGGAACTGGAGTTCTCCTGGAATTGGAGTTTCCGACGGCTCTTGGCTGCCATGTGGGTGCTGGGGATCGAACCCGGGTCCTCTGCAAAAGCGTCGGCGCTCCTAACCGCTAGGCTGTCTCTCCAGCTCCTCTAGGTTAATTTTGTATCCTGCCATTTTACTGAAGCTCTTAATCATTTCTAGGAATTTTCTGGTGGAGTTTTTAGCATCTCTTAAGTAAACAATCATCATCAGCAAAAAAGGGATAGCTTGACTTCCTGTTTTCCAATTAGTACTCCTTTAATTTCTTTTTCTTGCCTTATTGCACTAGCTACTGTTTCAAGCATTGTATTGAAGAGGAGTGGTGACAGGGGGCAGCTTTGGGAATGCTTTTGTCATTTCCCAGTTTAGGATGATATTGGCTGTGGGTTTCCTGTGTATGGCTTTGCTCACATTGAGGAATGATCCCTCCAATCCAATTCCGTCTAGGACTTTAAGCATGAAGGGATGCTGGATTTTGTCAAAGGCTTTTTTTTTTCGCATCAGTTGAGATGATCACGTGGTTTTTTTATCTTTCACTCCATTTATATGTTTGATGATATTTATTGACTTTCCTGTATTGAACCATCCCTGCCTTTCTAGAATCAATCCAACTTGGTCATGATGGATAATCTTCTTGATGTGGGTCTGTATGTTATTTGCAAGAATTTTTTTTAGAATTTTTGCATCTGTGTTCATTAATGGGATGGGTCTATAGTTCTCCTTTTTGGTTGTATATTTGCCTGGTTTTGTTATTAGAGTGATGCTGACTTCATAGATGGAATTTGGGAGAATTCCCTGCTTGTATCCTTCTAAACAATTTGAGTAATAATGGTTGTAAGTTTTTTTTTGAAATGTTTTATAGAATTCTGCCATGAAACCATCTGGGCCTGTGCTTTTTTGAGTTGGGAGGTTTCTTATTATATCTTCAGTTTCTTCATATGTTATAAGTCTGTTTAACGTGTCGATCTTTTTTTGGTTGAACTTTGGTGATTCTCAGGATTTCAGATATTCATCCATTTCTTCTAGGTTTTTAAACTTAGTAGAGTATATGTTTTTTTAATTATTTCATTTATGTGTATGAATGTACTGTCTGCATGCAGGTCTGTGCCCCCATGTCATGCAATGCCTCAGAGATCAGAAGAGGGTGTCGGATTCCCCTGGAACTGGAGTCAAAGACTGTTTGTTGTAAGCCACCATGTGTGTGCTGGGAATCGAACCGGCGTCCTCTGCAAGAGCAGTTGGTGCTCTTAACTACTAGGCCATCTCTCCAGCCCTGGGTATACACTTTTGAAGTATTCCTCTATGATTGTCTGGATCTTTTCATTGTTGTGATATTTTCCCTTTCATCACAGATTGTATTGATTTGGAGTTGTTCACTCTTTCTTTGGGTTAACTGGGCTAGAAGTCTGTCTATCTTCGTTTACTCTCTCAAAGAACCAACTTTTGGATTCATTGATTTTTTGGTATGGTTTTCTTTGTTTCTATTTCATTGATTTCTGCTCTGATTTTTGTTATTTCTTCCTGTCTGCTCATATGTTATCGTAAAGTGTTTTTTAGCTGTAGTGTTATATCATTCGCTTGTGCTTTTTCTGTTTTTCTAATGCAGGCACTCAGGGCTGTATACTTACCTCTTAGGACTGCTTTTAAAGTATCCCATAGTTTTTTTTTTTGTGTGTGTTGTATTATCATTGTTATTCAATTCCAGGAATGCTTCTATTTCTTTCTTTATCTCTTCCTTGACCCATTCATTATTCAGAGGTGTGTTGTTTAGATTCCATGTGTTCTTGTAGATAGTAGTGCTTATCCTGGTTTTGATAATGAGCTTTATTAGGTTGTGGTCTCATAGAATGCATGAATGTTCCATGGGGTGCTGATTAGAAAGTGCATTCTCGGGCTGGAGAGATAGCCTAGTGGTTGGGGATAGTTGCTCCTCTCTTCTGCCCTTTGAATTGCTTCAAGTATTTTCTGGAGACTTGGTTTTCCAGACATGTATTCCATCATCTTGTTTGTGCCATGGAAGATTTTTCTCTCTCCTTCAAGTATAGTCGACATTTTTGCTGGGTAAAGTATTCTGGGTTGGCATCCATAGTCCCTTAACACTGGGAATGCTTTGCTCCATGTTCTTCTTGCTTTCATGGTTTGAGGAGAGAAGTCAGTTGTAATTCTGATGGGTTTCCCTTTGTATGTGATTTGTTTTTCTTTTGTAGTCCTCAGAATTTTGTCTTTGTTTAGGGCATTTAGCATTTTAACTATGATATGGCGTGGGGTTTTTCTTTTCTGATCTTTTCTCTTTGGGGACCTATGTGCTTCTTGTATTTGTATGGGTTTGTCTATTTTTAGTTTGGGGAAATTTTCATCTATTACTCTGTTGAAGATCTGATCAATACTATTCTCTTGAGATTCTTCTCCTTCCTCTCTTCCTATGATACAGAGGTTTTATCTTTTCATAGTGTCCCATATTTCCTGTTGTTCCAGTATGGTGTATTTTTAAATTTTTCATAATCTTTATTTGAGCTTTTTAATTGCTCTGTGTTATCTTCCAGCTCTGATATTCTTTGTTCTGCTTCATCCATTCTACTTCTGAGGCTTTTTCCTTTCCTTTCTTCTTGATTGGATGAGTATTCTAATTCCTTTTTCGTTTCATCCCGTGTTTTCTTTAGTATTTCCACTTCCTTTTTTTTAAATTTTTTTAAATTTTATTTATTTCTGTATGTGTATGAATGTACTGTCTGCATGCAGGTTTGTGCACCCGTGTTGTGCAATGCCTTGGAGGTCAGAAGAGGGTGTTGGATTCCCCTGGAACTGGAGTTCTCCTGGAATTGGAGTTTCAGATGGTTTTCGGCCACCATGTGGGTGCTGAGGATCGAACCCAGGTCCTCTGTAAGAGTGGTTGGCACTCTTAACCTCTAGGCCATCTCTCCAGACCCTCCATTTCTTTTTTGAGCTTCTCAATCGCTTCTTGGTGCTTCTTAATCTCTTGTTGGTGCTCCTTACTTCGTTGGTTGGCTTCCTTTTTCAGTGTTTCTACTTCCTTTCAGAGTTTGTTTTTTTCTCCTTCTAGTTCTTTCTGGAGTTTGTCAATCTGTTCCTTTAATTCTTTCCGATGTTCGTCATTGTATCCCTCTAGGTCCTTTTTGAGTTTCTTCATTCTCTTTCTTTAGTCGTCTGAATTCTTTTTTATGTTCTTTAATTTCTCTGCATACGTCTGCAATTATTTCTCTAAGATCTGTTCTTTGGGTCTCCTCCAGGGGGTTCCCATTGTAGCTATCTCCTACAGGTTTGATAGAGCCTGGTGCAAGATTATCCTGTCTCTTTCCCATGTTGTCCCTTCGTTGTGTCCCTGGCATGTGAGCTTCCCTTTTGTGGTTCAGATCACAAATACATTTTCACTATGTTAGAGGATGGTTTTGCTTTCCTCCTTCAGATGCTTTTTTATTTTTTTTTCCTTTCCTCCTCCTTGTTTATGGAGTATTGACTTGTCATCTAGTTTTCAGGATTTCAATTTTGTTTATATATTGGATATTGGAAGCCAAAGCACTCTTCTCTTCTTGTTCTGAAGGTTCTCCAAAAAAAAGTCCATTTGGATTCTCACCAATTACCAGCGGTGCACAGGGGGCGGTATATGCCTGACCTAGCCCATGCCCTGGTACCTGCCTGAGTGACTTCTGGCCAGCCCACACAAAGGTACAGAGGCACCGACCCAAACCCACCGACCTGGAGTTCTATATACTTCTAATACTTGTATAAGTATCTCTTCATTTAATTTGGGAAAATTTTCCTCCTGGGGCATGTTATTATCTTGTTAGCTTTCTTCCTTTTCTAGCCCTGTAATTTGCAGGTTTGGACTTTTCATAGTATCCCACAGTTCTTGGTTATTCCATTATTGTGCTTTTTTTTTTTAATTTTCGTGATCTTTATTTGATTTATCCAATTCTACCATATTGTCTTCCAATCTTTTTTTTTTCTTTTGGTCTTTTCAAGAGAGGGTCTCCCTGTAGGCCCAGCTGTCCTGGAACTCACTCTGTAGACCAGGCTGGCTTGAACTCACAAAGATCTGCCTTCCTCCAAATTGCTAAGATTAAAGGGGTGTACTACCACCCAGGGCTGTCTTCCAATCTTGATATTTGATTTTTTACTTCATCCATGCTATTATTAAGGGTTTCACCCATCCTTTCCAAGTTTTTTGTGGAATGCTGTATTTCTTTTTAAATTTAAACTTGAATTTTCTTCAATGTTTCTTTACATTTTGTAATTTCATTCCACAATTTATAGTTGTCTTCTCTCAATTTATCCCTATCTTCTTTTAGCTCCCATAATTCCATGTTTATAGGCTCTTTTAATTCCCTCAACTCCTTAATTTCTTTAATCATATTCATAATTGTTCTTTTGAGAGCTGTATCCTGAGTTATATCTAACGGGTCTTCATGAGAGTGTACTTGAATAGGGGTATTAGTGTTTGGTGGAGATCCACCTGAGTCTTTCATTGAGATTTCAGCATTTGGGTAGTTTCTGTTGGGAGTGGTTCTGTGAAGCTTAGGTGTTTATTGCGCTGACACTGATGTTGGTTATATTCTTCAGGTGTTTGTTGATTTCTTAATTGATATACAAGTGTGGATACTTTCAGCTCTAAAATCTCAACTGTATCCTAACATTGTACATGGACAACACCCCTCACCCAAAGAGCAAACATTTCACACAATGGACTAAGCCATGCAACACCCAAGGTGGCCAGAACCCCCCAGACTTGTAAAACCCACACCCTGAGGACCCCAGGCACTTTTAGTTCTGTGGGCAGGAAGGTCACAGTGCTTCTGCTGCAATGCACCTGAAGTTCCACACATCCAAGATGTGTGAACCCCAATCATCCACATGGTGAGATGTACTCATGGAACCACTATACACTTCCCTTAATCTACCAACCAGGGCCAGGTTCCAAGGTCTATATGTGGGTCCAGTAAGAGAAATGCTCAGTGACATCTGGCTTATCTGTGTTGTATTCTGACATGATTGGATGATGTCTGTAGTGCCAAAATATGGTCCCTAAGGATTGAAATACCCTCAGACCACCTTGCCACTTCCCAAAACTCTTGTGGGCCTGTTAATCCACCTCCCAGACTTTGCCCTTAACTGCTCAGAATGCCCTTGCTGCCTTGGGAGTGGTGATCTTGAATAAGAGGTAGGTATTTTTTAATTGCAGTCCAATCCATCTATATGCCTCATAACTACAATTGGCACAGCGTACTATGTCCATTGGTGCAGTATTGACACCTTTATATAAGGGGTAATCAACAGCTATCAAATTGGACTTATCTATCTCAATGAGAAGTAATTCATGGGTAGGACTGTAAATAGTAAACATGGCCAGAGAGGTCATAGATTTTGGAAAAAAAACCACCTCTATCATATAAAAAGAAATTCTTAGTGTATGCTATATTTGGTATTTTCAGGGAAATATTCCATGCCCCACTCATTAATGAAACTTCTTTTTGCAACAGAAGGAGGCTACTATAGAGTTCAACAACTGGTCACAAACTGAGAATGCCTAGGTGATGCCCAGGCTTCAGTAACACATCTATAGTGGAACCTGTTTACTTAAGACTCATGGAAAATAGCAGGTGGGTAGAGAGAACACTAATATATTTCTAAACTATCTCCAGAGAAACTTCCTTCATATAACAGAATGTGTTGTACACAGAAGGTGGCAATTGGCCAAGTTTTATAGAAAACACTGCATATTGTATATCCCTGGATAGGATTTTTAAATTATTCCTCATACTCTCATTGGTCAGGAACTGTTGCAGAAAAGAGGGCAGAAAGGTTGTAAGAGCCAGGGTTGCTGTGTGAATATAAGGAAGCAGAAGCTTTTAGGCCTATGGCAATCTGCTCATATAAAGTTTTGACAATCACAACAGCATGCACAAGATCAATTCTGACTCAGTCAGAGAAAAACCCAGCATAGAACTGGAGAAATTGACAAGTTTAGCCTTGGAACTATTGGCACCTATTTATGTGGGGTGAGGGATAGTAGATCTTCATTTAGAGAATGACTAGGTTGACTAGACTTCAGTGGATAAACTTGCAATGAGGGACACCACATTACAAATTTTCCATCTCATAGACCTTAACATATATGATAAGAGGTCTGAACTCTGGTGGAGGGATTATAGAATGTGTGCAGATGGGGGGGTGGTGGTTCCTTCACATGAAATGCACAAAATCTCAATAAAAAGTAGATATAAATTAATTTACTTATTTACTATTTCTCTCTCTCCCTCCCTCTCATTCTGTAGGATGTGTAGTCTCATGTGGCAAGACACACAAGTATACATCAGAGGACTACTTGTATAAATCCAGGTCCTCTGAAAGAGTAGCCACAGAGACATTTTAATCAGCCTTAACCAGTGAGCCATTTCTCCCCACTACTAACCGATATTTTTTGTCAGAAGTTTTGTCAGAAGTTAATTCAGCAAACCAAAATTCTAGTTCTTCATTCTGAATATAATGGTAAACATAAATGTATTTATTCATCTTTGGATTTTAAAGATTATCTAGATCATTTCAAAATAATATGCTTGTAGTTCAAAAATGTCATATTCATTGAACAGGTAGCAAAGAGCAAATGAGGGCTGGAGAGGAGGCTAAGCAGTTAAGAGGACTGACTGCTCTTGCAGAGGACCCGGGTTCAATTCCCAGCACCAACATAGTGGCTAAGAACATTCTTTAACTCTAGTTCTCTGGGAATCAGACACCCTCAGAAGAGGTCAGAAGACCTCCGTGGCATTGCATGACACAGGTGAACCAAAGTACATGCAGACAGTACACTCACACATAAAAAAAATTAAAAAAAAGAGCAAATGAAAACAAAGCCAATATGAAGCAGGTTATTAACATGGGAAGAATAATAAGTGAGACAAGTTTATTGATTTATATTATTAAATTATCATTTTAGCTTAATTTCAAATGTTGTATAGTTTTTAACCATGTAATTTTACTTTAGTCTGAATGTTTTGTAAATATAGTAAAGTTCTATAAATGACCAACTACGCTTTCACTAGGCCTTGCTTATGTTTTAATATTTAATAAACAGGTTTTTCTATCTGTTTCAAGTGTAAAATAATTATGAAATCATTAATTAATAGGTCATACTGTTTTGTTTGTATGTTTACATACTGTTTTAAGTGATGCAAAATTTAAGTAACTATACATGAAAATTTTAAAATAGTTTTATTGATTTTTCATTTATTTTTACAGTATCAACTACTAAATAATTGATTGGCATAAATCAGTATGTTTTTTGTTTCATTCTTGAAATTATGTGAAATATCCAGTCCTTTCATTTTCTGATTTTTTTCAATCCTGAAGAAAGAAACAAACAATAAAGATAAATTATAAAATTTCCATAGAAACATATGTCTTATAATCATAAATGAGAAATGAAATACAAAAGTCACCTTACTTCAAGACAGTTGAAATCTATTAATCTAATAATAACAAATGACTACCCTTTAGTCAGTACTTCCTGTATAACAGTTTTTAGATAGTGCTTTTAATTTATTTTTTTTTTATGAGTCAGGGTCTCCCTGTAGTTCCAGCTGGCTTGGAACTCACTATGGGGACCCTGCTAGCATTGAACTCTGAGAGATCCACCTGCCTCTGTCTGGGATTAAAGGCATGCACTACATGCCTGCTGTGCTTTCAGTTTTAAATAAAACAACCTAAAATATTTATATAAATTCATTTTTATATACAGATATTCTTTTATTTTGGCCTTTTTTTGAGACAGGGTCTCCCTTTAGTTGCAGCTGGCCTGGAGCTCATTATGTATACCAGGCTGGCCTTGATCTCACAAAGATCTGTCTGCCTTTGCCTCTTGAGTGCTGGGATTAAAGGTGTGTGGCATAATGCCCAGCCAGCTATTCTTTAAAGACCATCATATCAGAGTTTTGTTTTCACATTGGGATGTTTGATCTATTTGATCTACATGGTGAGAGGTAGGGGTTTAAGTTTTATTCTACAAGTGGTAATCTAGTTATGCCAACACCATTTGCTGAAGATGCTGTCATTCCTCCATTGAATCTTCTTGGCCCCTTTGTCGAATAGGAGGTGGCTGAAACTGGGTGTGCTAGGGTTTAGTTCCTCAATTTTGTTCCATTGATTTACAGATCTGTTTTCATGCCAATAGCAAGCTGTTTTTATAATGTAGCCCTGTAGTGTAGTTTGAAGTCTGGTATGGCAATTCCCTCTGTATTGTTCTTTTTGCTCAGGGTTCTTTTGTTTCTCCATATGAACTTCAGGAAATTTTTTAGTTCTGTGAAGGAGCTTGTGGGGAGTCTAAGTGGGATTGCATTGAATCTGTATATTATTTTGGGCACGAATGTCATTCTTACTATATTGATTCTCCTAATCCATGAGCATCTTCTACTCTTTTCCTCAATCTCCTTCTTAAGGGATTTAAAATTTTCTTTGTGGAGAGTTTTGGTGTATTTGGTCAGGTTTGCTCCTATGTAATTAATTTTTTGGAGGCTATTGTGAGTTGGAAAGCCTCATTTAATTCCTTCTCCAATTGCTTGTTTTTGACATAAAGAAAGGCTACCAATTTTTCTAAGTTAATTTTGTGTCCTACCACTTTACTGAAGCTGTTGATGGTTTCTAGAAGTTTTCTCATCTTCAAACAGGGATAGTTTGACTTCCTCTTTTCCAATCAGTACTCAAAACAAGAGCATAATATCAACCCCAAATCATTTTTGTATCAGTGATTTTTAATAGCATGCCAAAACACATGTAGAATAATTTTAAAGTTTAATAATGATATATATTAAGTATGTGAAAGAGTAAAACCAAATTAGAGCTATTGACCACAGGGACCACATTGCCTGAAATACAAATTTTTTTGACAAATTTACCATGTTCCTCATAAACATAAATTAAAAATAGAATTTAAGAATATATAGTTTGTGATAGGGAAACTGGGATATTTGTTCTTTTTTTTTTTTTTTTTTTTTTTTTTTTTTTTTTTTTTTTTCTTTTGTTTTTTTTTTGGTCTTTTCGAGACAGGGTCTCCCTGTAGCCCCAGCTGTCCTGGAACTCACTCTGTAGACCAGGCTGGCCTTGAACTCACAAAGATCCGCCTGCCTCTACCTCCCAAGTGCTAGGATTAAAGGCGTGCGCCACCACGCCCGGCTAATTTGTTCTTTATCAAAGCTGTGAAATCTACCTCAATTGCTTTTCCACATTAAAAAGTAGAAAATCAAATATCTGTACATTTGAAATAATCTATATAGCATTCTTGTTTTGGAGAGCAAGGTCAAAACTAGAGCTTAGTTGTTTTTACTTGCCTACCCTATTTATTTAATCCTAGCACTGAAAAAAGGAGGGTAGACTGCCTAAAAAAATCTTCTAGAAGTAGCCAAGAGTGAATGAATTGATGGACTGAAATGTCTTAATTTTATTTCCAAACAGTTTTAGTGTAAGCAAATTTAGAACTGATAATGATTTTTTAAAAAACTTAATCCAAAAATCAAATAAAATAAATCTAAAACTCTGCCTGGTATACATATATTCATGTTTCAAAAAACTTTTAAACAAGTAATATATATTGAAATTTTTAAATAGATTTCTCAAGTATGTTTTTACATTCTTCATACATGCACTTATTTTACTGTCACAATTATGTTTTGTTTTTTTTAATGTAATCTGGACAAATCAATATTAATCAAACCATTCTCAAAATAATTTACAGTTTTGCTTTTAAACATTTTGTGTGTGTGTGTGTGTGTGTGTGTGTGTGTGTGTTCAAAACAGGGTCTCCTGCAGTCCCAGCTGTCCTGGAACTCACTCTGTAGACCAGGCTGGCCTTGAACTCACAAAGATCCGCCTGCCTCTGCCTCCCACATTTTTGCTTTTAAGATGAATTCATGCCACTAATTTATTCCATTTGGGATAGGATTCAAAATCATTACAGGTCAAAATATACTATAAATGAATATATGCATATTTACTAATTTATTAACTGAAATTATGAAACATGACTTGAATGAATAGAATTATTTACCTATGTAAATGTAATGTCTGGAAATGTAGGCTCTGCAATGTTTGTGAACTCAGATCTTTGGGGAAATCCTGCTATATCACTTTCATAGAATTTGTCTCCACTAGGGTTTCAAGGTATACTCACCACTTCTTCTCGCTTGCTTCTGTCTGTTGCTGGCCAAGCTTCCAGAGGCAGATCAGGAAGAATTGGGGGTAGGGACTGCATGGGGAACAGTGGAGGGAGAGGTGCCTGTGGTGACAGGGGCTGCATGGGCTGATGAGACTGGGGCTGAATAGGTTGGGGAGAGAAAAGCTGCTGGAAGGGCTGCTGGGCATGTGGAGGTCGGTTTGGCTGGTGGTTCTGGGTTTGAGTTGGGGAGAGGTGGCCAGGAACTGGCATCACTGGTTGCTGGGAAACCACGGGCTGTTGAGCTGGGACCATTGGTATATGATGATTCTGTAGGGTGTGACTCATGGGATGCTGTTGAGACAGCACAGGGATTTGATGGTGCTGCCATCCACCCATGGGTTCGTAACCATAGGAAAGATACTGGTGAAAAACACAGACAAGTTTTCCATTGGCTCAGTTGACTTCCAACTGAAGAAGTAAGAACATTATTTGTTATTATGACATTGAATATGTTAGTAATTTTTTCCTTGCAAGAATTTCTAACAATGTACACAAATATGACATTTTGGTATTTTGACACAGGTTCCCCCTTTTAGTCCCAGCTGGACTGGAGCTCGCTCTGTAGACCAGACTGGCCTTGAACTCAGGGATCTGCCTGCCTCTGACTCCCGAGTGCTGGGATTAAAGTTCTGTGTTTTAGGTAGGAACAGGTGATATATCAGTTAATATAAGGATTTACATTTATGCCTATTATCACAAACAAACAGTGTACATACCGGCTGCCTTACGTTCTGGTACCACTTCAAAGGAGTAAGAATCTTAAGAGAAAGAGACAGCATATATCTGATTCAATTTGATTTTATATAAACTAAATCTTAAGGCTCTAAATGTACTTTGAAATTCTTGCCTCAGATTAATACTAGCCTGAGAATGTGATTTTTACAAAAGGAGATAAACATTTATCAGTTGTTTTTTTTTTTTTTTGTATTTTAGTATGGTGTTACTTCTATCAAATACATGATGTGAGGCAAGGATTAAGATCCTAACTATGGAACCCAGCGTAGTGGCGCATGCCTTTAATCCTAGCACTTGAGAGGCAGAGGCAGGCGGATTGCTGTGAGTTCAAGGCCAGCGTGGTCTACAAAGCAAGTTCCAGAACAGCTGGGGCTATAGGAGATGCTGTCTCGAAAAGACCAAAAACAATAAAAAGGATTCTAACTATAAATAGTGCCATGAATAAAAGTGTACGATAACAACTGTATTTACAAAAGTTGTACCAATTTGAAATTCCACAGAGCTTGCTCTCCATTGTCAAAACAAGTGAAACAAATGAGCTAATATCATTTATCTAGATTAATGATTTTTATTTGATGGTATAAAGAAAAAAGTATAAAAATATAGATTTTTAGAGTTAAATGTGTTAAATTTTCATGTTTATTAATTTATTATTTTTATTTTATGTATGTAAGTGTATTGCCTGGATGCATAATGTAAGTGCACCCATGTCATCCAATACCTATATAAATCAGAAGAGGGCATCAGACTCCTGGGAAATGGAGTTAGGAAAATTGTTAGCCGCCATGTGGGTGCTGAGTTTTGTTTTATGTTCCAGAATGTGATCAATCAAAAACAAGTTTGCATGGGCTGCCATCTCTGCAGTCCCAAATTTTCATGTTCAACAAAAAAATTTCCTCAAAATTCTTAAACTTGTGAGAAAAGTAAATTTACATCCCTTTCTAAATATTATGATGTTAATTAACCTCAAATTTAGGGCTCCTTATATTAGTATATATACAAAGTGAATAAAATTATTCACTTTGCTCAAGGTGTATTATTTTTCACGTCCATTGATCATGTTACTTTCTGATTAATATTTTGAAATGCTATTATTATTTTTCTGCTAAAATGAAAAAAGTAGAGCTCCAGAGAAAATTATTTTCTCTAGGTCATATACTTAATATGAGGTTAATGTGAAAACTAATTTCTGTAATCCTATACATTTTCATTAATCACTTAACAATGCAAATAAAAGACACATATTGACTACTCATATCTTACAATAAATGATTTTCCAAAAAGAAAGGATCTTATCATCTTATCAAGTCCTGAACTTTATAGCCTGGAAAAGAAAAGGGTTGTTCAATATGAGTTTATTCTCTGCCCAACTTCGAAGTCTTCCAGGGTTGTGACACTATAGTAAAACTTGCAACCGAACTAAAGAGACTGAGTTAAAACAGCTAGGTATGAGAGTGTAAAGACAATGCATGTTTGAAACCATATTTGAGGATTTAAATGTAGTCCTAGGAAATGAAAATGTTCAACAATTTTAGAAAAAACTGCATAAAGAACATCCTACTTTTTTTTTTTTTGTTTTTGGTCTTTTCAAGACAAGGTTCCCTTGTAGCCCCAGCTAACCTGGAACTAGCTCTGTAGACCAGGCTGGCCTTGAACTCACAAGGATCCTCCTGCCTCTGTCTCCCGAGTGCTAGGATTAAAGTCATGCACCACCATGCCCAGCTAGAATATCATACTTTTTAATTGTGCTCAGAGAACTTTAAATTCAAACAATAGTTAAAATTAGTAAATATAAAAATTACCTCATAGCTGAAGTTGATGTAACCAGGGTGCCCAGGTTGAGACGGCAGCTTTTACAGAAAGAAGAGCAGGCAATAGAAAGAGAAAGGGAGGGAGAGAAAAAGGGATAAGGTGAGAGAAAAAGACAATTTGTCATATTAAGGGAGACTGAATCTACTTTGTAAAATCTATAGTAAGGCTGGGCATTGGGGAGGCAGAGTAAGGAAAACGTCTATGAGATAGAAGCCCGCCTAACTTACATTGTAAATTCCAGGCTGGCTGAGGATACAAGGAGACCCTGTCTAAAAAAGCCCCACAAAACAACAACAAAAACAAACACACCAAAACAACAAATAAAATTGCTGTATAATAGAGGATATATATATATATAATATTTCAATTTATTATATATTATATATTATATATAATAGGGTATTCATAAGTGTAATTTTAGTTTAAAAATGTATACTGTGTGTGAGAAATTAAGACAGGTCCCAAATAGGTATATTACTTTCCCAGGGGTTATAATGTATTAGTGGGTGGGAGAACTGGAAGCAGAAACCAGTATAAATTTATACTCTAGTGATCTTTGGGTAAGTTTGCTAGATTATGCTCTCAAATCTTTTTTTCTTTTTTAATTGAAGTTTTGTGCCTTGGATACAACTTTCTTAAATTTATACACATTCCCTGCCCTGTCTCCCTGCTAGAGAGTTCATGCATCCTGCCATACAGGTTTTGCATCTTTTTTTTTTTTTCAGTTTTTAAAAATTTCTTCAATGTAGAAGTTTATTGTTTTGGGCAGAAGTTTACTGTTTCACTCCATTCTTTAACCCAGTCTTTTTTGCAGTTGTTCCTTCCAATTTGTATTGTTTCAAACTATGCATATATATATATATATGCCAAACACATACCCAAATTATGACGTGTGAAAATAAACTCGAAGCTAATTCCAAAACATGTCAATAAAACTCTTCAATTATTGAAAACAAAAGATTAGTTTGTGACATTATTTAAAAATAGGAAAAAATAATTGTCACACAAAGAATGTCTTTATAAAAAAGTTGATTGATTGTGAAAATAATTAATTAGCAAATAAATAACACATCAGTACTAATAAATAGAACAAAACCTCATAGTTATTGCTGAATGTGAAAACAAAATGAGTATAATAAAATGCAATTTAAGGGCTGGAGAGATAGCCTAGCTGTTAAGAGCACCGACTGGTTCGATCCCCAGCACCCACATGGCAGCTAAGAAGCGTTCCTAACCCCGATTCCAGGAGAACTCCAGTTCCAGGGGAATCTGAGACCCTCTTCTGACCCTTGCGGCATTGCATGACACGGGTGCACAAACCTACATGCAGACAGTACATTCCTACACATACAAAAAAAAAATAAAATAAGATGCAATTTAAAAGCTTCTCCAAAAACAATAAAAGAGATAATTTACGAAATTTAAGGTAAATCTTTTTTAATTTATGTTTTTGTTCTATTTTTGACTTAAGAAGAAAATTTTAAATTCCAAATTAAAGGACACTTTAATAATTATCTAAACATTTGTGCTTTTTAAGATAAGGGTCAGTTGACGATGTATACCTTGTGGAATTCTGGATGTCTTGGAAATGTTGGAAACTTAAAGGAAAATCATCATGGTAAAATTTTTCCTTTGACACAGAGTTCATTAAAGATCCGTTCTACAAAAAATTTTTAAATTATGCATTTTGATTATTAGCTGAATATAATTTATATTGATGATATTCACATTCTATCCTGATATAAGCATTTTGGGAGCAGAGTGTTGAATTGTATAGTGGGAAAGGACTGAATTTGTAATGTGGGGAAACGGGAACACTCATCCATTGCTGGTGGGAATGTAAACTTGTATAGCCACTATAGAAAGCAGTGTGGAGAACCCTTGGAAGACGCAAAATGAGCTTGTCATTTGACCCGGTCATACCGCTCCTGGTATATACCCACAAGACTCATCTTACTGCAGAAATACATGCACAGCTATTTTTATTGCAGCTCTGTTCACAATAGCAAAAAGCTGGAACCAACCCAAATGCCCCTCAACTGACGAGTGGATAGAAAAATGTGGTACATGTACACAATGGAGTTCTATGCAGCAGTAAAGAAAGACAACTCATGAACTTTGCAGGTTAATGGATGGAGCCAGAAGATATTATATTAAGTGAAGTAACACAGTCCTAGAAAAACAAACAACGAATGGTATCCCTCATCTGTGGATGCTAGCACCAATGACCCAGTTGTAAATATTTCTTGTAGAGAGGGATGCATATTAAAAGAACAACAACAGAAAGACTGCATCAGAAAACTGACTGAAATGGTGAATCAATAGGGAGGAGTGGGAGGGGCAGGAGAGGGACACGGGTGTGTATATTCGATTAATGTATATTTAATTGACATGCGTTCAACAAGTATCCAATTTTGCCCAGACTCTGTCTACAGGTTACATGGTGCTTTAGGACTTAGAAAAAGTAAATATGTGTATATTAAACAACATTGGTTTAAAGGTTTTGATAAAAACGGTAATGCACCTGAGTTAATTGGAAGTATAAATTGTTGTCCACATTTGTTTTACTTAAAATCTGTATAACTGTAACTTTGGGATTGGCATATACAAATGTTCTCTATAATTTTTCTGTTGTACAATATCATCTTGTATTCTCTTTTACCCATAGGATAATTTAACTTAAGGAATTAAGTTTGCTTCCCAAGTTAACCACATACAGTCACCCAAAACAGGTTGGGTGAATTTGATGAAATCTGTGACTTGATTCCTGCCTATAGGTGTGTATACTACAACTGCCTTTTTGAGACTCATGGGTCAAAAAATAAAAACCTAAAATAAAAGGGGGGGGGTATAGTTATATATGAAAACTTTTTGTCAAAAACCTTGCAATTTAAATCTTAAAACTACGTGTGGGAAAAGATTTGTATGTTCCCACAGGTCAAAACATCACCAACTTAATGGCTGAGAAAGAAAAGATACAGCTTTGCGCTGTGTAGGCTGTACCAGAAAGTGCCAGCAGAAAGGTTGACTTGTATGAACAATGAAAGGAAGAAAAGCCTCAGACTGCTACAGGCATCAAACCTGTCTGTGGATCCTATTTGTAACAACTGTTTATAATGAGTCCTAATTAAACTTACCTTCTAGGTGCCGCAAAGTTTTTTTTATATTTTTTAAAATTTAATTTTGTGTGTGTATGAATGTACTGTCTGCATGTAGGTCTGTGCACCCGTGTCATGCAATGCTGCAGAGGTCAGAAGAGGGTCTCAGATTTCCCTGGAACTGGAGTTCTCCTGGAACTGGAGTTACAGACAGTTCTCAGCCGCCATGTGGGTGCTGGGGATTGAACCCAGGTCCTCTGCAAGAGCAGTCGGCACTCTTAACCGCTAGGCTATCTCTCCAGCCCCAGCTGCAAAGCTTTAATATGACTTTTTTACCTCCCCTTCATAGAACAAGGAGGAATATGATGATGATGAGGTCGTTCTCTAACTGTAAATTGTAGCCAACAGTTATAGAGGTAATCTTTTATAAAACCAGTAAAACTGCCTTCTTTGACTAATAGACATAAGAACTGTGAAAAGGATTATTCTCTATTCAGAACCAAACATAATACTAAAGTTTCTTTAAGCTGGGCTTTTAAGCAAAATATATTAATACAGGAGAACCCTGATAGCAGCAATGGATTATATCCAAGGAGATGTTGGCCAGGGGATCCAACCCCCCCCACCCACCAAAATAAAGGTAAAAGCTTCTTGTATGTAAACTGGGATACCTGCAAGAATAGAGGCGTTAAGGCCCTGCTGTTGAAGACCTGATGTAAGCATGGGAAAGATGTATTGAGACAGCACTTGCAGGTGTACAGTTGGTCTCTGGAATACCAGACAGTGCTACCAAAGGCCACTAAACCAATAAAGCAAATATAGGTCTCCTTGAATCATGTAATGTAATGGTCTTTCAAAGAACTAGGAATCATCACAATGCAAGATTCGGGAAGGCAGAATCTTGGTCTTGTGAGAGAGAAAAGAGAAGAGGCAAGTATACAAGGTTACTGGGTTCTCGTTGTATCAACTGCTTTTAATGTAAGAAAAATGGACTGCAGCCACGTGGCACAAGCTTTCTACTCTCATGTGTTTGAGGATGACTGCATTTCCAGGATTTGGGGATATTTTGATTTAATCAATATATACTTGAAATATCAAGTTACCTATTTATTAGATGCAGCAAAATGATAGTGATTCTGAGACTGGGGAAGTGGTTTAGTTTATCATGAAGAAATATTACTCCTACAAATTTTAATCAGTGGTTAAGAGCGCTGACTGCTCTTGCAGAGGACCCTGGTTCAATTCCGATTCCCAGCACCCACATGGTGGCTAAGAACCATCTTTATCTCCAGTTCCAGGGGAATCTGTTGCCTTCTTCTGACCTCTGAGGCATTGGACGACACAGATGCACCAACCTTCATGCAGGCAGTACACTCATATACATAAAAAAATTTCCTGGATTCTTTTGAAATACAGCACCTTTTAAATTCAGTATCTCTTAAGTATTCATAATTAGAAACAATTAATTTTTAAATTTTTTAAATTTAATAAAGTAATTATATATGGATTGCTTTGTGATGTTTTGAAATATATTAGTAATATAGAATTATTTAGATTAACTACTGGGATGCTACTCAGCCATAAATATGACAAATATTGTTACTTCTAACAAATAAATATAGAAAATGAATAACTAATGAGATAAAGTGTTTATGGGAAAGTGTATTAATGACCTCCTGAAGCATTCCTATACACCAACACACTGAAGGATATTTCATCATATACTGCTGATCATTTACCACCCATGGGATAGTATTTCGTTTTGTAGTTTGTGAAACTGTCTGGAGCTATTTTACTTACAGGTATAGCAAATGCAGCTCCCAAGAGGCAGGCAAACAAAATCCAGGTTCCCATTTCTTGAGGATTCTGAAATATAAGTCAGTATCTGCTTTTCTTATAGCTTCTCAAATATGACCACAACGAAAATTTCACAAACAAATACATTAACAATATTCATTTATTGCTAGTAAAATGATGGATTCTACTTTTTGTGAATTAACTTCATTATGATCTTCGTTGATTTTGTGGAAAAAGGAAGAAATATCTTATGTTGCATTATCTATCTAAGATTTAATACTCTTGAAAAAATGGAGAAGAAATAGTTTTGACTAAGCTGAATAAAATGATTAAACTGTGGCATAAATTTATATTTCTTAAACATGAGACAGTGGAATGCAGAAAAATCTCCCTTTTCTATCATTAATTATGTTAATTATTGGGTTAATTAAAGGGGTAAAAATGTAAAGATTAAGTTCTATGTGTTTCAACAATATAAAATTTCAGGCAAGACAATTGTAATGTATCATAAATCAAAGAGAGACTACTAAAAGGTGCAACTGAATAGTAAGGAATAATAATTTACTATGAATTTTCAATGCAAAGGATGAATCTATGGTACCTTTCCTTTATATACTGTATTTGGTTAGTCCATGAATCTTTTATACAGTGTTGGGCTCAAAACCTATGCATCTTGAAATATACCAAATTTAATGAAACAAATATTAAGTAAGATGATCTTAAAATTCATATACATTATCTCTATAATATTTGTGATATTTATTGTTTATATCCTGAATTGTTTGTAAAATTAATGAATAAAATGGAGAAAATTTTTGGTTGTTTTAACATAGAATATATTATTATTTTGTAAACTTTATAAATTTCTTAGAGTAGCAAATCTCATAAACACTATTTTTTTTTTTTTTGTCTTTTCAAGACAGGGTCTCCCTGTAGCCCCAGCTGTCCTGGAGCTCACTCTGTAGACCAGGATGGCCTTGAACTCACAAAGATCCGCCTGCCTTTGCCTCCCAAGTGCTAGGATTAAAGGAGTGCACCACCACGCCTGGCTCATGAAGACTATTTTAAACTGAGTAAATAATTAAGAAAAGGCCATTTTTGCTTTAGTTCCAGAAAGTCATTTTTATCTCTAAAGTGAAATTTAAAAAATAAAAACATTTTAATGCATAAAATGTAAATTAAAAATATTTAAGTAATGAAACTCTAAATTACTTGTAGTCAAGCTGAATAAATAAATAAATAAATAAATAAATAAATAAATAGGATTCTTTGGTGTTTTCGAGATGGTCTCCCTGTAGCCCCAGCTGGCCTGGAACTCACTATGTAGACCAGACTGTATACATAGACATCTGCCAGCTTCTGCCCTCCAAGTGCTGGGATTAAAGGTATGACACCCCCAGCTAAATAGTTTTTATAGCATAAAAAGAATAGATTAACTGGGGAAACAAATTTACATCTCTTAAACATGAAATACAGGAAAACAAACAGTTAATAGTAATATATTATGAATAAATACACATACCTTTAATGTAGTCAGAGTAAATTTCTATCTGAAAATTAGGGATGCTTTAGATTTGTTGCAGGTATGAACTCAATTTATACCATTATGATATTTGGAACAACCAATAAGATTTTTGAAGAAAAAAATTTGTTGAGTACGAGTAAAAAGACTTGTATCATGAGTTTTTGCAAACATGCAATATTTAAGACAGTGTATATTAAGATTAGCCTCTCATTACGGGTGATAATATGTTAACAGGCAAAAGTTGCTTCGTTAGACTATGTTTAAGTCAGTAAATTAGTTGATTTGCAGTTGCATAGATGTTGACACCTACTTTTTAAAGAAATGATTATACCGTTGCCTCTGGGAACTAAAATTTAGTAAACATGGGTCTTCTTTTTGCTTTCCTTTAAGATGTATTATTTATTCCCTATCGCACTTGTGCATAACTTACTCTGCTGTTAAGAGATAAAGGCTATTTGTTAAGCTATCTGGTAGTCAAGTAACTTGAACTAAAAAATGTCACAATAGCAAAGTTTTTACTAAAAATCTGAACTATAAAAAATGAAATAGCATAAAATAGGTAATACTAATAAAATATTTTTCATTACTTAGGGCTTTTCATGTAGCAACTCATAGCTTTTGTAGTATGGTTTTTTTTTTCCTAGGTTACACACTTGTTTCATTCCTACTTTCTTTCATTCATTTTTCTGAACTATAGTTTATTTTCAGAACCAATGTTATTAAAATCCTTAATTTAGGAAGGAAATAATACAATAGGTATGTGGTAGGAAAAATATTCAGATGAGTCCCAATATTAGCTTCACTATTATTTGAAGGACCACTGTAAATTTCCTTAGCTTTACTTCACCATAATTTTCTCTTCTATAAAAGAAGCATAGTAGCAAAATTAACTATGTTGTTAGCAAGAAAACTGAGGATCATTCTTCACAAATAGAAAATAATTTCTTATCTTCCCTAAACTTATCATGTGAAAATAGTACTCTAAATATTTTAAATACATTATCTTGATGCTATGATTATTTATGGGGTTAAATTAGTGTAGAATAAATTTTTGTTACAGGGAAGGTAAAACTTTCATGCTAAGGCAATAAAAGATTACAAAAAGAAACCGAGAAGTTACATGTGAAGAATTTTATGGGGATCTTGATTTGGACTGCAGTGAATCTAAATATTTGTTTTTAGAAGGATATTCATTTTCACAAAATTAATTCTTCCAATCATAAACTCAGGATTTCTTTCCATCTCCTGTTATCTTTCTCAATCTTTCCTTAAGGATTTAAAATTTTTATTGTGGAAATCCTTACGGTCATTGGTCAAGTTTATTTCTAGGTATATTTTTCAGGATTTTATGTGTGGGAAGATACTGTTTCTCTGATCCTTTGTTATTACTGTAAAAAGGGGCTACTGATTTTGTAGATTGATTTTGTAACCAAGAATTTGCTGAAATTGTTGATAATTTCTAGAAGTTTTCTTGTGGAATTTAGGGATGGGTATCAAACATAATATCATATCATCTTCAAATAGGAATAACTTGATATCTTTTTCAAATAGTACTTATTTAATTCCTTCTCTTGTCCTATTGCTCTGGTAGAAGTTTCAGGTTTTATATGATAAAGATGTAGAGGCAGTGGGCATCCTTGTCTGATCCCTGATTTGAATGGGAATGCTTCCTGGTTTTCTCGATTTAAAATGATGTTTGCCATGGCTCTGTTGTATACAGCTTTAAATATGTTGAGGTATATTCCTTTCAGTCTAATTTCTTCTAGTGCTTTTAGCATAAATGCATGTTGGATTTTGTCAGAGGCCTGGTCTGCATCTATTGAGATAAAATATGATTTTTGTCTTTAACCTAAATTATAAATTGTATTACGTTTATGGACTTACCTGTATTGAACATTCCTCTGGATTAAAACTGACTTGATGATGGTGGGTGACATTTTTATTTGTGTCTTTGTGAGGTTGTAAATATTTTGTTGAGAATGCATGTGTCTATGTTGATTAAGGAAATGGATCTATAATTTTCTTTATTTGTTGTGTCTTTACCTTTGGCATTAGAATTATGTTGGCTTCACAGAAGAAGTGTGGGAGTTCTCTGTTTCTGTCTTTTTGTATAAATAGACCCTGTCTCAAAAAGCCCCCCCCCAAAAAGAAACAAAGATTATAGATCTTTTTAAATGTGGGGCCCACCAGTACATTGCAAACAGAACTTGGGCAATTCCAAAAGTTTGACATGGCACTGCAGAGAAAAAAAAATGATCATCTCTCTCTCAGTCTCTGTTACCCTCTCCTGCAATGCCCAGAGACTCTCATGGAAGATATTGGCACATCAGATTGTAAGGGCTGAGAATGGGAGAATGTATTGTGAGATCGTAGCAAAAATTAGCTCCTTTTGTTTGATCGACATGTTTGCGTAAGCAAACCTCTTCAACTAGACTTGGGGACTTGAGTTGTATAAAAAACTAAACTCAGATGTTAACTATTTGGGATTATATGGACACTCCTTATTTATTGCCTACTTGTCAAATAAAAATTAAGGAAGCAATGTTTATTGCCTACTGGTCAAATAAAAAAAATTAAGGAGGCAAAAAACAAAAACAAAAACAGTGCAAAGCATTATCCCATTTCCAATTCCCTCTCTGTGTTTATGGTTGAAGATGTGATCTTTCAGTTTCCTTCTCTGGCTACCTGCTAGCACACCACTCCTGACATTTTGGACTCTGCAACCATAACCCTAAATAAAACTCCTTCCATTAAAAAAAGAAAGCTGCTGATCGCTTCTTGGATTAATTTTGTTGGTTTCTATAAAGTTATTCTTTTTAGTTATTTTAGATTTTAAAATTTAATGGGATATAGGATATAAAAATATTCTCTTGTAATTTTCTGGATTTTTTTTGTGTGTGTGTTAATTTTTTTATTTGGAGTTGTTCTTTGTTTCTTCTGGTTAACTGGGTTAAAGGTCTATCTTATTTAAATTTTCAAAGAACTATCTCTTAAATTCCTTGATTCTTTTGTTTTCTTTCTATTTTATTAATTTCTGTTCTGATATTTTTAAATAAAAGATGAATGAAACAGTTAAATTTAATGTTCCTAGAAGGATATGGCCAGAGGCAGAATGTGAGGGAGGGAAAGCATTTCTTCTGCACCCACTCTGGAGTTCATTTTCCAAACCTTACTTGTGTCCATACCCTTCTCTCTTCCACCCACCCTTCTCCATGTGGTTCTCACCTCCTTTCAGTTCCAGTTCATCATCATCTCCAAAGGCTTTTCTTCTTCTTTTTGTTGATTCCCAGACACCAGGCTTGCAGAATGAGGGGCGGTATTATGTAACAAAATTGGTCAGTGATTGTTTTCCTTAGGGGGGCAGCTCCCCTTTCTCACTCCATCCTCCCAGGAGCTGTCCCGCGGATTTCAGATTTCACAGCTAAAGGTTTGGTCAAGGCAAGATTAGAAGCAGGAACAAGCAGAATGGGGCATACCAGTCTCCCTCAGAACTTCCACAATTCCTGCCTCCACACAGGGTCAAACTTTACCTACTGTAAATGCTTATTGGCTAGTATCCAGCCAGTGATTTATGTAGGCAAAAATCAACTTTAAAAGGTGACTATCAAGGTTGGCTTGTTTTCTTTTATTTATTTATTTATTTATTTATTTATTTACTTACTTATTTATTTGTATACTCTATTATTTATTGATGTTTTATGTATTTCATACATCATTTTTCATTTCTGTTCAGGCATATTCTCCTATCCCTTCCCTCCCATCCCATCCCAGATCATGTATTCTGTCATAACTGTCCTGCATCTTTCTCTCAGTCTTTTTTTTTATGCTTAGGAATTCACATTTTCCTCCGTTAATTTCATATTAATCTAAAATATGAACACATCCTTTCTACCCATATACAGTAATTACAGATTCTGAAAATAATTGGTGGGTGGATTCTTGAGCCCATTGAGAGATTCATATTATAATAATGTAGTTGCTTTCAGATAAACCACAAATTAACCATACTGTTGCTCATCTTGCCTTTTGTCTGGGGGATTTAGTGTTATCATCTACAAATGAGGGAAACCATTCTTCATTTGTCTTTCTGGGACTGTATCACCTCACTCAGCATAATGGCTTCAAGCTCCATTCATTTACCTGAAAAGTTCATAATGCCATACTTCTTTTTTATTTTTTTATTTTTTATTAATAGGTCATAAATAATGAATGCAGGCATCCTTCATATAAAACCAATTTGCAAGTAGCTATGCCCAAACTTATACAACCCGAGGCCCCCATTATCCCGCTGGGGGAGTTTATATATACTATCATGTTGATCAAATAAGAGTCCAGTCTATATTTCTGTAGATTTGTAGTTCACCCCAATCACAGCCCTTTCCGCAGATTGTTCCCTAGGCTTTAGAAAAGAGACACAAGTGGGTGAGAAGCCGAACAGTCTTCTTAGGAGATGTCATTTTGGACTCTGATCGGTTCAGGCTGTTTCCTCTCATGGGTTGAATGCTATCCTTCTTTACCGCTACATTGTGTAGATGTACCACATTTTTGTCATCCACTCGTCTGTTGAGGGGAACAAGGGTTGGTTCCAGCTCTTCGCTATTGTGAAGAAAGCTGCAATAAACATGGATGTGCATATATCTTTGTAGTAGGATGAGACTTTGGGGTATATACCACCTGACCCAATCATACTAGGAGTGGTATGATTGGGTCAGGTGGGTAAGCTCATTCCAAGTCTTTTTAGGGTTCTACACACTGCTTTCCATAGTGGTTGTACAAGTTTACGTTTGCACCAGCAGTGGGACAGCACGGGACAGTGGATGAGTGTTTCCCTTTCCCCACAACACCTCCAGCATCTGTTTCTTTTGTGTTCTTGGTCTTAGCTAGTCGTACTGGTGTGAGATGATATCTGAGAGTGGTTTCAAATTGCATTTCCTTAATTATTAATGATGATGAACACTTTTTAAGATGTTTCTCAGCCATCTTTAATTACTCACTGGTGAAGACTCTGTTCAGTTCTTTACTCCATCCTTTGAGTAGGTTATTTATCTTACTTCTTTGGTTTTTGAGTAGTTTATATATTCTTGACGTTAATGCTCTGTCAGATGTGTTGCTGGTAAAAATTTCTTCCCACTCTGTGGGTTTTCTCTTCATCTCCTTGATTGTTTCTTTTGTTGTACAGAAGCTTTTGAGTTTTATGTGGTCCCACTTGTCAACTGTTGACCTTACTTCCCATACAGCTGCTATCTGGTTTAGAAAGTCTCCTCCTAAACCTATGTTTTGTAGGTTGTCAACTTTTTCTTTTATCACCTTCAGGGTTTCAGGTTTCACATTGAGACCTATGATCCACTTGGAGTTGATTTTTGTACAGGATGAAAGGTAGGGGTTTAATTTTGTTCTTCTACAAATGGCGATCCAGTTTTGTGATCACCATTTGCTGAAAATGCTATCTTTCCTCCCTTGAGCCTTTTTGGCCCCTTTGTCAAATATGAGGTGGCTGAAATTGTATGAGCTCAAGTTTGGATCTTCAATTTTGTTCCATGGTCAATGGTTCTGCTTTTTTTTTTTTTTGCCAGTACCAGACTGTCTTTATGACTATTGCCCTGTAATATAGCTTGAAGTCTGTTAATATAATCCCCCCCAGTATTGCACTTTTCACTCACGGTTGCTTTAGCTATTCGGGGTATTTTGTTTTTCCATTTGAATTTAAGAATTTTTTTCTTTTTTTTAAGTTTTATTTATTTTTGTATGTTCAGTTTTGATTTCTCTCTGTTTAGATTTTGTCCAGTTGACCTCTCCAAGTGGCTCAGTGGGGTAACAAAGTCCCTCACTATTAGCGTACTGGGATTAATCTGTGTCTTAAGGTCATGAAGGATTGTGTTTATAATGTTCAGTGCACTAGAGTTTAGTGCATAAATATTTAAATTTGTGAGATCTTCTTGGTTACTCGTTCCATTGATAATGATATAATAACCCTTTGTCTTTTCTGATTAACTTTACTCTGAGGCCTATTTTGTCTGATATTAGAATAGCCACTACTGCTTGCTTTTTTGGTGCCATTTGCTTGGAATATTTTTTTCCATCCTTTCACTCTAAGGTGCTGTCTGTCCTTGAGGGTGAGATGGGTTTCTTAGAGGCAGCATATAAATGGATTGTTTCCTAGTCAATTTTCCCAGTCTATGCCTTTTGATTGGGGAGTTTAGACCATTAATATTTAAGGTTATTATTGAGAGATGTGTGTTGTTTCCTTTAAACTTATTTTTTGTTTGCATTTTTTAATTTTTATTTTACTTTTGTATGTGTATGAATGTACTGTCTGCATGCAGGTTTGTGCACCTGTGTCGTGCAATGCCTCAGAGGTCAGAAGAGCGTCTTGGATTCCCCTGGAACTGAGTTCTCTTGGAATTGGAGTTACAGACAGTTCTTAGCCACCATGTGGGTGCTGGGGGTCGATCCCGGGTCCTCTGCAAGAGCAGTTGGTGCTCTTAACTGCTAGGCTATTTCTCTAGCCCTATGATTTTTTTTTCTAAGTCTGTGACAAAGCTCATGGGGATTTTGATTGGGATTGCATTGAATCTGTACATTAATTTGGGTAGAATGGACATTTTTACTGTATTAATTTTTCCTATCCATGAGCATGGGAGGTCTTTCCATCTTTTGATGTCATTTTCAATCTCCTTCTTCAAGGATTTTAAAATTTTTGTTGTAGAGGCCTTTGGTCTCTTTGGTTAGGCCGATTCGCGTTTTTTTTTTTTTTTTTTTTTTTTGGAGGCTATTATATTCTTCTCCTCCAGTTTCTTAGTGTTGGTGTAAAGAACGCTTTTGATTTTTCTAGGTTTATTTTGTATCCTGCCACTTTCCTGAAACTTTTGATTGTTTCTAAGAGTTTTCTGGTGGAGGTTTTTGCATCCCTTAGGTAAACTATCATATCATCTGCAATGATCAGTACTCCTTCAATTTTGATTTCTTGCCTTATTGTCCGAGTGAGCATTTCAAGCACTATATTGAAGAGGAGTGTTTCTGCCTTTAATGGGAATGCTTCCAGCCTTTCTCCATTTAGGATAATGTTGGCTGTTGGTTTCTTGTATGTGGCTTTGATTACATTGAGGAATGATCCCTCCAGTCCAATTCCTTCTAAGACTTTAAGCATGAAGGGATGCTGGATTTTGTTGAAAGGTTTTTCTGCATCAATTGAGATGATTGTGTGGTTTTTGTCTTTAAGAATATTTATGTGTTTATATTTATTGATTTACATATGTTGAACCATCTCTGCATCTCTGGTATGAACCCAACCTGATAATGATGGATGATCTTTTGGATGTGGGTCTGTATGCAATTGGCAAGTATTTTGTTAAGAATTTTTGCATTTTTGGGCTGGAGAGATAGCCTAGCCATTAAGAGCACTGACTGCTCTTGCAGAGGACCCAGGTTTGATCCCCAGCACCCACGTGGTGGCTAAGAACCATCTGTAACTCCAATTCCAGGAGAACTCCAGTTCCAGGGGAATCCGAGACCCTCTTCTGACCTCCGTGGCATTGCACGACACAGGTGCACAGACCTACATGCAGACAGTACACTCATGCACATACAAAAATAAATAAAATTAAAAAAAAATTAAGAAAAAGAATTTTTGCATTTGTATTCATCAATGACATGGGTCTATAATTTTCTTTCTTGTTTGTGTTTTGCCTGGTTTGGGTATTAGAGTGATGCTAGCTTCATAGAAGTGATTTGGTATGCTTCCCTCTGTCTGTACCCTTCTGAAAAGTCCAAGTAGTAATGGTTGTAAAACCTCTTTAAATGTTTTATAGAATTCTGCTGTGAAGCCATCTGGGTCTGGGCTTTTTTAATTGGGAGACTTTTTATTACATCTTCAATTTCCTCAACTGTTATGGGCCTGTTTAAGCTGTCAATCTCTTCTTGGTTAAGCATTGTTGAATCCCAGAATTTCAGATATTTATCCGTTTCTCTTAGATTTTCAAATTTAGTAGAGTATAGGTTTTTGAAATATTCTCCTATGATTGTCGGGCTCTTTTCTTTATCTGTTGTGATGTTTCACCTTTCATAGCAAATGCTACTGATTTGGAGTTGCTCTTTCTTTCCTTTGGTTGACTGGGCTAGAGGTCTGTCTATTTTTTGTTTACATTTTCAAAGAACCAGCTTTTGGATTCATCGATTTTTTTGTATTAATTTCTTTGTTTCTATTTCATTGATTTCTGCTCTGATTTTTATTATTTCTTCCTGTCTGTTGGGTTTAGGATTCATTTGTTGTTGTCTTTCAAGTGTTTTTAGCTACAGTGTTAGATCATTTACTTGTTCTGCTTTATGTTTTTTTTTTTTTGTTTGTTTTTTTAATTTGGGCACTTAGGGCTATAAATTTTCCTCTTAGGACTGACGTTAATGTACCCCACAGGATTTTTTGTGTTGTATCGTCATTTTCATTTAGTTCCAGGAATGTTTTTATTTCATTCTTTATTTCTTCTCTGACCCATTCATTGTTCATTAGTGTGTTATTTAGTCTCCATGTGTTCTTATTGTTAGTAGGTCTTACACCAGTGTTAATATTGAACTTTACTGCACTGTGATCAGATAGAATGCATGTAATAATTTCAATCCTTTTGTATTTGTTGAGGTTTCTTTTGTGTCCCTGTATGTGGTCAATTTCGGAGAATGTTCCATGAGGTGCTGAGTAGAAAGTATATTCTCTGATGTTTGGATGGAATATTCTGCAGATAACTGTAAGGTCCATTTGGTGTATTGTGTTGTTCAGTTCTGATGTCTCTCTGTTTATTTTTTGTCCAGTTGACATATTCAGGTGACTCAGTGGGGTATTGAAGTCCCACACTATTAGCATGTTGGGATTAATCTGTGTCTTGAGGTCCTGAAGGATTGTGTTTATAAAGTTCAGTGCACCAGAGTTTGGTGCATAAATATTTAAAACTGTGAGATCTTCTTGGTTAATTGTTCCATTGATAAGGATATAATGGCCCTCTTTGTCCTTTCTGATTAATTTTACTCTGAGGTTGTACCAGTTGCTCGGAATATTATTTTCCGTCCTTTCACTCTAAGGTGATGTCTGTCTTTGAGGGTGAAATGGGTTTCTTGGAGGCAGCATCTATAGATGGATTCTATTTCCTAATCCATTCTCCCAGACCATGTCTTTTGATTGGGGAGTTTAGACCATTGATTTTTAAGGTTATTATTGAGAGATGTGTGTTGTTTCCTTTCAACTTATTTTTTCTTTATATTCTTGGTCTAGGTATTTATTTACTCTGTTATGCTTTTGGTCATTTTTCTCTTGGGTTGCTTAAGGATAGCTGCTCCTTTCCTCTGTTCTTTGAATTGCTTTGAGTGTCTTCTGAAGGTTGTTTTTTTGACATGTGTTCTTTCATTTTGTTTATGTCCTGAAAGATTTTTCTTTCTCCTTCAACTATGATTGACATTTTTGCTGAGTATAGTAATCTGGGTTGACATCTAAAGTCATTTAGTACAGGGAATACTTTGGTCCATGTTCTTCTGGCTTTCATGGTTTGCACTGAGAGGTCAGGTGTGATTCTGATAGATTTCCCCTTATCTGTAACTTATTGTTTTTCTCTTGTGGCTTTATTTTGTTATTTTTTTGAGCATCTAATGTTTTAACTATGATATGATGTGGGGAATTTCTTTTTTGGACTTGTCTATTTGGTGTTCTATGTGCTTCTTGTATTTCTATGGGTTTGTCTTTTTTCAGTTTGGGGAAGTTTTCTTCTATTATTCTGTTGAAGATCTGATCAATAACATTCTCTTGGGATTCTTCTCCTTCCTCTACCATGCAGAGGTTTGGTCTTTTCATGGTGTCCCACATTTCCTGGTTGTTCCACTCTTGTGTTTTTTTAAATTTTTCATAATCTTTACTTGAGGTTTCTAGCTGAGCTGTGTTATCCTGTAGATGTGATGTGCTTTTTTTTTCTGCTTTGTCCCTCTGCTTCTAAGGCTTTTTCCCATCCTTTCCTGCTGATTGGATGAATGTTCAATTTCCTTTTTTATTTCATTCCTGCAATTTCTTCAGTACTTCCACTCTTTTGAAGCTTTTCATTCTTTTCTTGTAGCTCCTTGCTTTGCTGGTCAGTTTCTTTTTGCTCAGGTTGCTTTGGCTATCTGGGGTCTTTTTTGCCATATGAAGTTTAGGATGCTTTTTTCTAGTTCTGTGAGGAAGCTCATGGGGCTTTTAATTGGGATTGTGGTGAAACTGTATATTACTTTGGGCAGGATGGTCATTTTTACTAAATTAATTCTTCCAATCCATGAGGATGGGAGGTCCTTCCATATTCTGATGTCTTCTTCAATCTCCTTCAGGGATTTAAAGTTTTAGTTGTAGAGATTTTTAGTGCCTTTGTTCAGATTTGTTCTTAGATAGTTTATTTTTCAGGATGATATTGAGAATGGAAAGTCTCCTTATATTTCTTCTCCAATTGCTTATTATTGGTCTAAAGAAAGACTATTTATTTTTCTAGGTTAATTTTGTATCCCATTATTTACTGAAACTTGTCATCATTTCTAGGAGTTTTCTGGTGGAGTTTCTGGCATGCGTTAGGTAAACTATCATATCATCTACAAAAAGGGATAGTTTGACCTCCCTTTTTATCCTTTTTGTGTCTTATTGCTCTAGCGAATATTTTGAGCAGTATATCGAAAAGGGATGGGGATAGGAGGCAACCTTGTGGGGTTCCTGACTTTAAAGGAAACAATTCTAATTTCCCACATTTAGAATAATGTTGGCTGTGGGTTTGTTGTATATGGCTTTAATTAGGTTGAGGAATGTCCAATCCAATTCCTTTTAAGATTTTACCATGAGGTATGCTGAATTTTGTTGAAGGCCTTTTCTATCAATTGAGATGACCATGAGGTTTTTGTATTTCAGTCTGTTTATGTGTTTTTAGACATTTATTGATTTACATATTTTGAACTATCCCTGCATCTCTGGTACAAATCTGACTTGGTAATGATGGATGATCTTTTTTTTTTTAATTTTAATTTTTTTATAGATGATCTTTTGATGTGTGCCATTTGTGGTTTGCAAGAATTTTGTTGAGAATTTTTACATGTCTGTTAATTAATGAAATGAGTATATAGTTTCCTTTTGTGGTTGCATCAGAGTGATGTCAGCTTCCTAGAGGAAATTTGGGAGATTTCTTTCTGTTTCTATCTTTTTGAATAAATTGAGTAATTAATGACTGTAAGTCCTCTTTAAATACCTTATAGAATTCTGCCTTGATTCCATCTGGGCCTGAGATTTTTTAGTTGGAAGGTTTCTTCCTATAGTTTAAATTTCCTCATATATTGTGGGTCTCTTTAAGCTGTTGATCTCTTCTTGGTTAAGCTTTGGTGATTTCCATAATTTCAGATATTTATCCATTTTTCTTAGGTTTTCAAATTTAGTGAAGTACAGGTTTTTAAAGTATTTCCATATGATTGTCTCGATCTTTTTGTTACCTTTTGTGTTGTTTCCCTTTTCATCTTTGATTTTATTGATTTGGAATTGCTCTTTGTTTTGGTCAACTGGACTAGAGATCTATCTATCTATCTTTTTTTTTTTAAATTAATTTTTATTGATGCTTTGTGCATTTCATACATTTTTTCCAATTCAGTTCAGGCTTATTTCCCTTTCCCTCCCCCCCACCCCCACCCCATCCCAGATCATGCATTCTGCCATAACTGTCCTGCATCTTTCTCTGTTTTT
>VZQC01000403.1:1219670-1378721 GCA_009823505.1 Rhizomys pruinosus
CCCCCCTTTCCAATTCACCATTTCAGTTCATTTTCTTATGCAGTCTTTCTGTTGTTCTTTACTAAGCATCCCTCTCCATGAGACATTTATATCTGGGTTGTTGTACTAGCATCCACATATGAGGGACACCATTTGTCGTTTGTTCTTTCTGGGATTGTGTTACTTCACTAACATAAATGGTCTTCCAGCTCCATCCATTCCTGCAAATTTCATGATGTTGTCCCTCTTTACTCCATTGTATACATGTACACATTTTTCTCTCACTAGTCAGTTGATGGGCACTGGGCTGGTTCCAGCTTTTTGCTAGAAAGAGCTACAGAGCTGCAATAAAACCATAGCTGGGATGTATCTTGCAGTCAAGTTGGTCTTGTGTGGTATTTATATACCCAGGACGTGGTATGACTGGGTCAAATGAAGGCTTTTTTGAGTCTTCTAAGGGTTCTCCCACACTGCTTTCCATAGTGGCGTAAAAGTTTTCCTTCCCACCAGCATGGATCAGTGTTCACCCTTTTCCCAAAAACCTCTCCTCCAGCACTTGGTATAATTCATGTTCCTGATCTTAGCCAGTCATATTGAGTAAGGTGGGATCTCAGAGTGGTTTTAATTTGCATTTCCTTATTATCAGAGATGTTGAACAATTCTTAAGGTGTTCCTCGGCCATCTCTAACTCCTCCACTGTGAAGTCTCTATTCAGACTTTGCTCCATCTTTTGACAATGATTCATTTGTTTTCTTTCTTCTTTGTTTTTTGAGTAGCTTGTATACTCTGGAAATTAATGCTTTGTCAGATGTATCTGCTGTGAAGGTTTCCTCCCACTCTGTGGGTCTTCTCCTCACTTCCTTTATTGCTTCCTTTGATGTACAGAAGCTTTTGAGTTTAATGAGGTCCCATTTGCCAATTGTCGATCTTATTTCTTGTGCAGCTGCTGTCTGATTTAGGAAGTCTTTTCCTACACCTATGTCTTGTAGTCTGCTGCCAAGCTTCTCTTCTATCACCTCCAGAGTTTGGGGTTTCACGTTGATGCGTTCAAAGTGCTAACTCTCGGATTCATTGATTCTTTGTCCCTTGTGTTCTTTGTCTCTTTTTCATTGATTTCTGCTCTGACATTATATTTTTCCTGTCTTTTGAGTCTAGAATTCATTTGTTGTTTTATCTCAAGTGCTTTTTATTGCAGTGTTAGGTCATTTATTTTTGCTTTTTCTGTTTTCTTTTTTTCTCTTAATTTTTATTTCACTTTTGCACACTTCATACATTTCTTGATCAAATTTAGACCTATTCCCCTTTCCCCGCCCTCTACCCCACCAGAGCTCATGCATTTTTACCATACATGTCTTTCATCTTTTTCTGTCTTTTTAAAATATTTCGACGCAGAAGTTTACTGTTTTGGGCAAAAGTTTACTGCTTCAGTCAGATTTTATCACAGATGAAGATTTCCTCCCACTCTATGGGTTTTCTCTTCACTTACTTTATTGTTTCTTTTGCTATATAGAAGCTTTTGAGTTTGATAAGGTCCCACTTCTCAGCTGTTGACATTATTTCCTGCATGGCTGCTGTTTGATTTAAAAAGTCTTTTTCTACTCCTATTCTTAGAGATTGCTACCAATTCTTTATTCTATAACCTTAAACATTTCTGGTTTCACCTTGAGATCTTTGATCCACTTGGAGTTGATTTTTGTACAGGGTGAGATAGGGGATTAATTTTGTTCTACTTATGGTGATCCAGTTTTGCCAGCAACATTTGCTGAAGATGATACCTTTCTTCCAATGAGATATTTTTTGTCCCTTTATCAAATATGAAGTAGCTGAAATTGTATGAGCTCAAGTTTGGATCTTCAGTTGTGTTCCATTTGTCGATGGGTTTGTTTTTGTGCCAGTACCAGACTGCCTTTAAGACTTTAGCCCAGTAATATAGATGGAAGTTTGGTAAGGCGATCTCCCCCCACACCCCAAATTCCGTATTGCATTTTTTCATTCAGGGTTGCTTTATCTATTCAGAATCTTTTGTTTTTCCATATAAATCTAAGGATTTTTTCCCCAAGTCTCTGAAGAAACTCATGGGGATTTTAATTGCTATTGTTTTGAATCTGCATATTAATTTGGGTAGAAGGGCCATTTTTATTATATTGATTTTTCCAATCCACAAGTGTGGGAGGTTTTTCAAAATTTTGATGTCATGTCCAATCTCCTTCTTCAAGGGTTTACATTGTTTTGTAGAGACCTCTGGTGTTTTTGGCTAGGTTTGTTCCTAGGTATTTTATTTGAGGGTATTGTGAGTGGGAAAGTCTCCCTGTATTCCTTCTTCAGTTTGCTTGTTCTTGGTATAAAGAAAGGCTACTGATTTTTCTAGGTTAATTTTGTATCCTGCCACTTTACTGAAACTCAATTATTTCTAGGAGTTTTCTGGTGGAGTTTTTAGCATCCCTTAGTTAAACTGTCATATCATCTGCAAACAGGGATAATTTGACTTCCTCTTTTCCAATTAGTACTCCTATAATTTCCTTTTTTTCTTTATTTCTCTAGCAAGCGTTTCAAGCAATATTGAAGAGGAGTGGAGATAGGAGGCAGCCTTACCAGGTTCCTGACTTTAAGGGGCATGCTTCTAATTTTTCTCCATTTAGGATGATGTTGAGTGTGGCTTTGTTGCATATGGCTTTGATTATGTTTATGAATGTTTCCTTCAATCCAATTCCGTCTAGAACTTTAAACATGGAGGGATGCTAGATCTTGTCAAAGGCTTTATCTGCACCAATTGAGATGATCGTCTGCTTTTTATCCATTTATGTGTTTTATGATATTTATTGATTTACATATGTTGAACCATCCCTGACTCTCTGGTATGACTCCAACTTGATCATGATTGATGATCTTTTTGATGTGTGTCTGTATGTGATTTGCAAATATTTTGTTTAGAAGTTTTGCATCTCTGTTCCATAAGGTGATGCATCTATAGTTTTCTTTTTTGGTTGTGTCTTTGCCTGGTTTTGGTATTAGCCTGAATCTGGCTTCATAGAAGGAGTTTGGAACATTTCCAGCTCTAATTTTGATTGGTTTCCGTTTATATGTAACTTGTTCTCTTGAGGCTTTCAGTATTTTGTCTTTCTTTTGAACATGTAGTGTTTTTATTATGATATGGTCTGGGGAATTTATTTTCTGGTCTTGTCTATTGTATTCTATATGCTTCTTGTATTTGTCTGGGTAGTCTTTTTCAATTTGGGAAAAATTCTTCTATAATTCTTGAAGATTTGGTCAATACCATTATTGTGGAATTCTTTTACTTCCTCTATACCTATGATGTGGAGGTTTGGTATTTTCATGGTGTCCCACATTTCATGATTATTCCTCTTCTGAGCACTCTAGTTCTTCCATGTTATCTGCCAGTCTTAGTATTCTATTTTCTGCTTCATCCATTCTGTGACTGAGGCTTCCTCCCAATCTTTCCTGTTGACTGGATGAGTGTTGAATTTTTTTTTTTCATTTCAGCCTGAGATTTTTCAGTATTTCTACTTGCTTCAGGTGTTTGTCATTCTCTCCTTCTACTTCTTTGACTTGTCTGAGCATTCTTCACCCGCCCCCAACCCCGCCTTCACCACAGGAAATCCCAGAGGAAAAATATATAAACTCTGGAGACATAAAGAAAAACCAGTGGCATTTGGTTACCACTGGAGTAGGCATGCTGGTATTTAGATTTTCCGGGTGCCTGTGGACATGCCTGGAAGAAGGTAAACAAAATATTCAAGTAGGAGTGCTAACTAGAGTCAGGCCTGCTTTTATTAATCAGTGAGTTGGCAGTGTTTTCCCTGTCAAGAGCTGATTTTGGTAGGAACCCCTACCCAAACACTGGGATTCTGCACTTAATTAGCAGCAACCTCCTACCTCCAAGCTGTCTGCTCGCATAAAATCAGCCCCCCCTTTGCCGAATGGGCTCCAGATGAAAATCAAATATCTGGTTCAGAATGAGCCATTTCATTTTAGCCACAAGATGGGTATTTGTAGATTTTCTTAAGACAAAATGGAATTCTGGGGCCAATTTTTATTTAAAATGAAGATAAAAATCAACTACAATGCATTTTAAATGTTCAATTCCTTCCTTGTGATTCATTTAGGAGTCCTGAATATCTCTAAGTAGCTTGCCTTCTTCTGAAGTTTGTGGCTCTAAGAAATGTAATGAAGACAGCTAGTGTTTATTTTTACCACTCAGGCACCACAATAGACCCTTTTATTACTCATNTATATATATATATATTTGTACGATTATGTTAATAATCAAATCTAGACCTGTGTCCCCCTCCCTGCCCCTCAACTGCACCAGAGCTCATGCATTCTGCCAAACATGTTTTTCATATTTTTCTCAGTCTTTCTCAAAATTCTCAATGTGGAAATTGACTGTTTTGAGAAGAAGTTCACTATTTCAGTCAGTTCTTTGATGCAGTCTTTTCTGTTGTTGTTGTTCTTGTTCTTGTTTCTAATATGCCTCACTCCCAATTACTTGGACTTTTGCTCAAGGGGCCATGCAGAATACTTACAACTAGGTAATTGGTGCTAGCATCCACAGATGAGGGATGCCATTTGTACTTTTTCTGGGACTGTGTTTCTTCAATTAACATAATGTCTTCAGTTCTATCCATTTACCTTCAAAGTTCATGATGTCATCTTTCTTTACTGGTGCATAGAACTCCATTGTGTAGATGTACCAGATTTTCTCTATCCACTTGTCAGTTGAGGGGCACTTGGGTTGGTTCCAGCTTTTTGCTATTGTGAACAAAGCTTCAGTAAACATGGCCATGCATATATCTCTGTGGTAAGATGAGTCTTGTGGGTATACACTCAGGAGTTGTATGACTGAGTCAGGTGATAAGCTCATTTTGAGTCTTCCAAGGGCTCTCCACACTGCTTTCCAAAATGGATGTACAAGTTTACATTCCCACTAGCAATGGATGAGTGTTTCCCTTTCCCCACAACCTCTCCAGCACTTGGTATCATTTGTTTTCTTGATCTTAGCCAGTCTTATCCGAGTGAGATATCTGAGAGTGGTTTTCATTTGCATTTCTTTAATTATTAGTGACGTTGAACATTTTTTAAGACATTTCTCAGCCATCTGTAATTCCTCACTTGTGAAGTCTCTGTTAAGCTCTTTGCTCCATCTTTTGACTTATTCATTTGTTTTATTTCTTCCTTTTTTTTAGTAGTTTATATACTCTGGAAATTAATGCTTTGTCAGATGTAGCTGCAGTGAAGGTTTCCTCCCACTGTGTGGGTTTTATCTTCACTTCCTTAGATGTTTCTTTTGATGTACAGAAGCTTTTGAGTTTAATGAGGTCCCATTTGTCAATTGTTGATCTTATTTCTGGTGCAGCTGCTGTCTGAATTAGGAATTCTTTTCCTACACCTATGTTTTGTAAGTTGCTGCAAACTTTTTCTTCTATAACCATTAGAGTTTTGGGTTTCATGTTGAGGCATCTGGAGTTGACTTTTGTACAGGGAGAGAGGTAGGGGTTTTACTTTATTCTTCTACAAGTGGCGATCCAGTTTTGTCAACACCACTTGCTGAAGATGGTGTCTTTCCTCCATTGTGTCTTCTTGGCCCCTTTGTCAAGTGTGAGGTGGCTAAAATTGTATGTGCTCAAGTTTGGATCTTTGGTTTTGTTCCATTCGTCAACAGGTCTGTTTTTGTGACTGTACCAAGCTGTTTTTATGACTATAGCCCTGTAGTATAGTTTGAAATCTGGTATAGAAATCCCCCCTGTATTGCTCTTTTCACTCAGAGTTGCTTTGGCTATTCAGGGTCTTTTTGTTTTTTCATATGAAATTAAGAACTTTTTTTCCAAGCCTGTGTAGAAACTCTTGGGGATTTTAATTGAGGTCACATTGAATCTGTATATTAGTTCGGGTAGAATGGACATTTTTACTATGTTAATTTTCCCAATCCATGAGCATGAGAGTTCTTTCCATCTTCTGAAGTCTTCTTCAATTTCCTCCTTCAGGGGTTTAAAGATTTTTTTTGAAGAGAACTTTGGTGTCTTTGGTTAGGGTTGTTCCTTGGCATTTGTTTTTGAGGTTATTTGTGAATGTGAAGGTCTCCTTGTATTTCTTCTTCAGTTACTTCTTGTTGGTGTAAAGAAAGGCTACTGATTTTTATAGATTAATTTTGTATCCTGTAGAAGCTCTGAGAGTTATCTGATATCTGTATGGGCATTCAGTTTTCACTTTGAGTTATCTCCAGCTCCAGAAGCTTGGAATATTGCAGTGTTTTCTTGCCTCATCTATCTCTGCCAAGTTCCAGAACTGGATGGCCCCTTCCCTTGAGGAACTAAGCAAAATGTTGCACATCTATCTTACTGGTTGCATAAAGAGGAGCTCTACAGACCCCTGGTAGGAGCCCCTCCCTTCAACTTGCCCCCCACTTCCTTGCCCAGATCACAGTAACTTTTGGTATATAAGCACATTGCTGGAATGAATAAATGAGAGAGGTGACTTGCCCCTCCCTTACATCCCCACAATTCCTTTCCCAGAGCACAGTAAGTTTTGATATATACATACGTTGGTGGTATTTAAAAATGAGAAAGTTTTATCTCCCAGACTTTCTCTGAGTCTGTGTCTGTCTTTCTTTTTCCATTGGGTAACTTTCTTGCTGTCCCCTCCCTCCTACTTGTCAGAGATAAGCCTAGAGCCTGTTGGCCTGCAGGCAGGAGACAGCCTTGAAGCTTGCAGCCCTGTAGAATTGCCAGCCTGTTTCTAGGACTGAAGAATATCATATGGATTGAGGCCACAATGATTAAAGGAATATCAGCTCATAGAAACGACCCACAACTGGCACCCAGAATGTTCAATTTGGAATCTCTACCAACAAAAGGAAGAAGGAAAAAAGGTATTTCCTCAGCCTGTCTCTCTCTCTCTCAGCTCTCTTTCCCCTCCATGAGCAGGGAAAATCTTGGAGGGTTTACCAGGAAGGAGAACATATCCCCCCCAACAAAGTAGGATTCATGGTAGTGGCCAGGCTTTGGCCTATCTGTGTGGAAAAATTCTTTCTTTCATGAGAGATTAATCTTTTAATCTGTCTTTACCCTTCAGTATTTCCCCTCTATAGGGCCAGGCTGTTGGCACATGTCCATGGAAAAAATTCTCCTTTCCCATGAGATAAGTCTTTGAACTGTTTTTTTTTTTCCCCAACCACTAGAATGTCCTGAGTTTCTTTATCATGGGAAACGAGCAGACACCCCAATCAAAAACCAAGTGGCTATGGTGGCGTCTCTGCAGCAGTCCAAGTGGGAGGGGAAGCTGGTGGTGTGCCCTGGGTGCAAGGAGGCGTCAGACTTCTGGGCTGGGGGGGCAACCCCCCCAGGGGGCTGCATGAGAACCCAGATGAGCCACACAAAGCCAGTGGCCACAATGACCCTTGCTCAGGTCCGAGGTGCCAGAGAAATGCCACTGCAGCCCAGTGGCCACACACCTCACTTTCACTCCCAGCCACTTTTTCTTAAGGGGCCAGAAGTACCCAACCCTTTAGCTACTTCCCTCTCTACCAGACAAAAACCATGCCAGGGGGCTGGAGAGATGGCCTAGCGGTTAAGAGCACCGACGCTCTTGCAGAGGACCCGGGTTCGATCCCCAGCACCCACATGGCGGCTAAGAACCGTCTGTAACTCCAATTCCAGGAGAACTCCAGTTCCAGGGGAATCCGAGACCCTCTTCTGACCTCCGCGGCATTGCACGACACGGGTGCACAGACCTGCATGCAGACAGTACATTCATACACATACAAAAAATAAATAAATAATAAAAAAAAAAATTAAAAAAAACAAACAAACAAACAAACAAAAAAAACCATGCCAGATCAGGATAACCAAGACCTTCATTTGCAGGTATTTCTCGTTAATGTAGCCCCAACTCAGAGTTGCAAAAATTTAAAACCAAAATCATTTCTCAGATACTGGGTTTGGGGTCAGGTGCAGATGCCAAACTCTGGCCCTGAGCAGGGCAGGGGTCAGGAGCAGCCCGCCACTGCTCCAGGAAGGTAAACTTAGGGCATTGACCCATGGTGTGCAGGACAATTGATTTGCTGAGTTGTGGCAGAGGGGCCAGTGGCTGGCAGACCTAGATTGGACTCATAAATCCCACCAGAGTGTGGCTGCCTGGCTGGGTGGCCCCGCCCCCCCATAGTCGCAAGTGGGAGGAGATACTGGGTTTGGGGTCAGGTGCAGATGTCATACTCTGGTCCTGAGCAGGGCAGGGGTTAGGAGCAGTCTGCCAGTGCTCCAGGAATGTAAACTTAGGGCATTGACACACGGGTGCAGGATAATTGATTTGCTGAGTTGTGGCAGAGGGGCCAGTGGCTGATGGACCTAGATTGGACTCCTAAATCCTGCCAGAGTGTGGCTGCCTGGCTGGGTTCCCCCCCATAGTCAAAATTGGGAGGAGATACTAGATTTGGGGTCAGGCGCAGATGCCATACTCTGGTCCTGAGCAGGGCAGGGGACAGGAGCAGCCCACCACTGTGCCAGGAAGGTACCAGGGTGGAGGCTAAGTCAGGAATACCACCCACTCCCCCACCAACAACTGGAATTGAGGAGAGAGTATCCAGTGGATTAAGAGAACATTCAGAACAGGAAAGGAAGTGACTTCCAGTATCCAATATATAAACAAAAGTGAAAGCCTGAAACCTAGACAAGTCAACACGCCATAAACAAGGAGGAGGGAAAGAAGGGGAAAAAGAGAAAAGAAAAAAAAAGCATTGGAAGGAGGCAAGCAAAATAAAACAAGCTTTCAGCCTTCAACAAACTGAAAAGGCATTTGGGATTTGAATCACAAAAGGGAAACCCACATGCCAGGGAGACGACGAAGAGAAGACATGGGAAAGGTGCAGGATAATTCCACACCAAGCTCTACCAACCCGGTAGGAGACAGTTACAATCAGATCCCCCTGGAGGTGACCACAGAAACAGACCTTAGAGGACTAATTGCAGTCCTATGCAGAGAAATTAAAGAACATAAAGAAGAATTCAGAGAAGTAAAGAGAGAGAACGAAAAACTCAAAAAGGACCTAGAGGGATACAATAACAAACTAAAGGAAGAGATTGATAAACTCCAGAAAGAATGAGAGAGAGAAAAAAAAAAAAGACCTTAAGGAAGTAGAAACACTGAAAAAGGAGGCCAACCAATGATGTAAGAATCACCAAGAAGAGATTGAGAAACTCATAAAGGAAATTGATATATTAAGGAAATCACAGGATGAAATGAAAAAGGAAATAGAAAACTTATCCAACCAGGAATAAAGGAAAGGAAAAAGCCTCAGAAATAGAATGGAAGAAGCAGAACAAAGAATATCAGATCTGGAAAATAACACAGAGCAACTAAAAAAACTCAAATAAAGATTATGAAAAATTTAAAAATACACAAAACTGGAACAACCAGGAAATATGGGACACTATGAAAAGATCAAACCTCTGCATCATAGGAATAGAGGAAGGAGAAGAATCCCAAGAGAATGGTATTGATCAGATCTTCAACAGAATAATAGATGAAAATTTCCCCAAACTAAAAAAAGACAAACCCATACAAATACAAGAAGCACATAGGACCCCAAATAGACAAGATCAGAAAAGAAACACCCCACGCCATATCATAGTTAAAATGCTAGATGCCCAAAACAAAGACAAAATTCTGAGGGCTACAAAAGAAAAACAAGTCACATACAAAGGGAAACCCATCAGAATTACAACTGACTTCTCGCCTCAAACCATGAAAGCAAGAAGAACATGGAGCAAAGCATTCCCTGTGTTAAGGGACTATGGATGCCAACCCAGAATACTTTACCCAGCAAAAATGTCGACTATACTTGAAGGAGAGAGAAAAATCTTCCATGACATAAACAAGATGATGGAATACATGTCTGGAAAACCAACTCTTCATAAAATGCTTGAAGCAATTCAAAGGGCAGAAGAGAGGAGCAACTATCCTCAAACACCTAAGAAAAGAAACTAATAAATATATAAAAATAGAAGTAGAATCAGAGACTAAAAGTCCAAATGGGTAATAAGGTGAAAGGAAAAAACAACCATCTTTCAATTATAACCTTAAATATTAATGGGCTGAACTCCCCAATCAAAAGGCATAGATTGGGAAAATGGATTAGGAAACAAAATCCATCTATATGCTGTCTGAAAGAAACCCATCTCAATTTCAAGGACAAGCACCAACTTAAGGTGAAGGGATGGAAGAAAATATTCCAAGCAAATGGTACCAAAAAGAAAGAAGGTGTCGCTATCCTAATATCAGACAAAATAGACTTCAAAGCAAACGAAAACAAAAGAGACAAAGAGGGCCATTATATCTTCATTAAAGGAACAATCGACGATGAAGATCTCACAGTCATGAATATATATGCACCAAATGCCGGTGCAACAAACTTTGTAAAGACAACTCTTCAGGATCTCAAGGATCAGATTAACCCCAGTACACTAATAGTAGGGGATGTCAATACCCCACTAAGTCATTTAGACAGATCAACAGGACAAAGGATAAACAGAGACATCTGAACTGAATGATAAAATACACCAAATGGACCTCACAGACATCTATCGAATATTCCACCCAAACACCAGAGAATACACTTTCTACTCAGCACACCATGGAACATTCTCCAAAATAGATCACATACTGGGACACAGGGAAAAACTCAACAAATTCAAAATGATTGAAATAATCTCATGCATTCTTTCAGACCACAGTGCAATAAAACTCAATATCAACACCAGGATAAACCCTACAACCTACAAGAACACATGGAGACTAAACAACAAAATTATGAATAATGAATGGGTCAAGGAAGAAATGAAGAAATAAAAACATTCCTGGAACTGAATGACAATGATAATACAACGCAGAAAAACCTATGGGACACTTTAAAAGCAGTCCTATAAGAGGAACGTTTATAGGTCTAAGTGCCTACAATAAAAAAACAGAAAGAGCACAAGTGAACGACCTAACACTCCAGCTAAAAGTACTTGAGAGACAACAACAAATGAACCCTAAACGCAGCAGACAAGAAGAAATAACAAAAATCAGAGCAGAGATCAATGAAATCAAAACAAAGAAAACCATACAAAAAAAATCCATGAATCCAAAAGCTGGCTCTTTGAGAGAATAAACAAGATAGACAGATCTCTAGCCCAGTTAACCAAAAGAAAAAAGGAACAACTCCAAATCAATAGAATCTGTGTTGAAAGGAGAATATCACAACAGATAATGAAAAGATACAATCATACGGAATTACTTTAAAAACCTATACTCTGCTAAGTTTGAAAACCTAAAAGTAACGGATGAATATCTGAAATCTTGGGAATCACCAAAGCTCAACCAAGAAGAGATTGACAGCTTAAATACAGCAATAATATGTGAAGAAATTGAAAATGTAATAAGCAGCCTCCCAACCAAAAAATGCCCAGACCCAGATGGTTTCACAGCAGAATTCTATAAAATATTTCATAAAGACTTACAACTATTAATATTCAAGTTGTTTAGAAGGATACAAATGGAGGAAGTTCCCCCAGATTCCTTCTATGAAGCCAGCATCACTCTAATACCAAAACCCAGCAAAGATGCAACCAAAAAGGGGAACTATAGACCCATCTCCCTAATGAACACAGATGCCAAAATTCTAAATAGGATACTGGCAAATCGCATACAGACACACATCAATATGATCATCCACCATGACCAAGTTGGATTCATACCAGAGATGCAGGGATGGTTTAACATACGAAAATCAATAAATATCATCAAGCATATTAACGGACTGAAAGACAAAAACCCACCATCATCTCAATTGACGTGGAAAAAGCCTTTGACAAAATCCAGCATCCATTCATGCATAAAGTCCTAGAGGGAATTGGATTGGAGGGATCATACCTTAATGTAATCAAAGCCATATACAGGAAACCCACAGCCAATATCATCCTAAATGGCGAAAAGACAGAAGCATTCCCCTTAAGGGTAGGAACTTGGCAAGTCTGCCCCCTTTCACCTCCCCTTTTCAACATAGTGCTTGAATCCCTTGCTAGGGCAATAAGGCAAGAAAAGGAAATTAAAGGAGTTCTAATATGAAAAGAGGAAGTCAAGCTATCCTTTCTTGCTGATGATATGATTGTCTACTTAGGGGATGCTAAGAACTCCACCAGGAAACTCCTAGAAACGATTAGGAGTAAAGTGGCAGGATACAAAATAAACCTAGAAAAATCAGTAGCCTTTCTCTACACCAAGAGTAGGCAACTGAAGAAGGAATACAAAGAGAACTTCCCACTCACAATAGCCTCAAAAAGAATAAAATACCTAGGAACAAACATAATAAAAGACAACAAGGACCTCTACAACAAAAATTTTAAACCTCTGAAGAAGGAAACTGAAGAAGACATCAGAAGATGGAAAAACCTCACATGCTCGTGGATTGGGAAAATAACTACAGTAAAAATGTCCATTCTACCTAAACTTGTATACAGATTTAATACAATCCCAATCAAAATCTCCAAGAGCTTCTTCACAGGTTTGGAAAAAAAAAATCCTCAATTTCATTTGGAAAAACAAAAGACCCCAAATACCCAAAGCAACTCTGGGCAGAAAGAGCAATACAGGGGGGGGATTGCTCTACCAGACATCAAACTATACTACAGGGCTATAGTCATAAAAACAGCTTGGTACTGGCACAAAAACAGCCCAGTTGACCAATTGAATAAAACTGAAGATCCAAACCTGAGCACATACAATTTCAGCTATCTTATATTTGATAAGGAGGCCAAGAAGACACATTGGAGGAAAGACAGCAACTTCAACAAGTGGTGTTGGCAAAACTGGATCACCACCTGTAGAAGAATGAAATCAAATCCCTACCTTTCACCCTGTACAAAAGTCAATTCCAGATGGAGCAAAGACCTCAACGTGAAATCCAAAATNGCTCCCAAGCTACTCGCCCAGGTGGCTTCTGGGTATCCTGCCCAAAGGCGCAGCCGCCCTGGCCGCCGGACTCTCCGGACCCTCTGGCCCAGCGCCCGGGTCCCGCCCTCAAGGCCCCAACTCCCAAGCTACTCGCCCAGGTGGCTTCTGGGTATCCTGCCCAAAGGCGCAGCCGCCCTAGCCGCCGGACTCTCCGGACCCTCTTAGTTTTTAGTTTTAATAATATAACACAATCCTGAACTGCCGAAGACTTGCTAGATTAGGAGCCATCACACACATACACACACACACACACACACACACACACACACACACACACACATTCATGAAGGACTTCTGGAGGGAAGGCCTGGTGGGTCCTGCTGAGGTGCTGGTGCAGACACCAGATGCCAAGGGAAAAGCCACATGTACAGATATAGAAAGAGTAGGTTAATCAGTGTAGAAATAAGAAAGATAAGACACATCAATAAAATGAAAAAAATAATATTGCAAATGAGTATGGCAATTATCACAATATTTAGAAATGCTAGTAGAGGAATCTGCAACTTGTTGATTGAACAAAATCATTTTACATAAAGAGCTCTGACATATGCATAAAGTTAAAAAACACACAGCACTATTGGTTAATTCTATGATCTCATTTATTTTAATGCACATATGCATTCATTCCAGGGTAAGAATATTGGATAACTTTAATATTATTAATAATATTTTTTTATTTGGGAACTGGAGAGATTGCTCAGTGGTTAAGAACACTGGATGCTCTTGCAGAGGATTGGGGTTGGGTTTCCAGCCCCAACATGGAAGCTAACAACCATTCATAATTCCATTTCCAAGGGAAGTTTGAGAAGAATGCTTGACATTGGGTGTATACAAGATGATCTAAACCTAAGGATAAAAGAGTAAGATTATCTGATTAAAATAAGGGTAGATCCAAGCTTGTAGTTCCCAAATTAAAATTCACTAGATGGTTTTGAATAAAATTATGAGAGTCACAGTTCCAAGAGACATCTGTAGGAATGGCACCTTGTGAGTCTGGGCCCATTCTTGTAATTAAAATTAAAAGTCAGATTGTTCTACTTAGGTATTAATTGTGCTGTGGCACAGTAACACCACAGTTTTAAGATTTCTTCTTGTCTTCTAGGTATAGGCAATGATGATAAGAATAACAGTAAGCACAAATAGTAAAAACATAAAATGAGCAAAACACTCAAGCACAAATTTCCAATATGGTGAAAATTTTGAAGCGTAAGTATCTAAAAACCTCAACATACAGACAGATGTGGAAAAACCATGGCAGATTATGGTTAGATGCAACAGGGATACCTGTGCATGGTCCAAAGTGTGAAAGTAGCTTCTTTTCAAGAAACAGATTACAGTACACAGACCGGTCATAGCAACCTAATAACTTTGGATTGATAGCAAGTATGGGAGATAAGAGCAAGAAATTATAAAGACACCCCATCATAGTACAACCAACACTGGCAGACAAGAAAAGTGAAAAGTACGGACCACAAATAGTCTTAATGGTACCAATATTTGTCCCCACAGTTAAGTAAAAATTTAAAATTATGCGTGTGTAAGCACACACACACACACACACACACACACACATACACTCACGTGCGTGCATGCAGAGAGAGAGAGACAGAAACAGAGAGAGACAGAGAGAGACAGAGAGAGACAGAGAAATTAAGGAGTGGTTTTACATTTAAGCAAAGTTACTTTTTCTTTCTGATAATGACTGGTAACTTTTTGTCAAAAAAACCTTGCAATCCAAATCTTAAAACTAACTATGGGAAAGGATTTGTATGTTCCAACAGGCCAGAGTATCACCAACTTAATGGCTGAGAAAGAAAATGCAGCTTTGCAGTGAGTAGGATGTACCAGAAAGTGCCAGTAGAAGGATTGACTCCTCTGGGCATTGAAGGGAAGAAATGCCTCAGATTGCTGCAGACATCAGGCTCCTCTCTGGATCCTACTAGTAACAACTATTTTTAATGAATCCTAACGAAGCTTACCTTCTAGGTGCCATGAAGGTTTTAATACAAGAGACTTCCTTAACTCCCCCCCATAGAATAAGGAGAAATATGATGATGATGAGGTCGTTCTCCAGCTGTAGATTGGAGCCAGCTGTTATAGAGGTATTCTCTTGTAAAATTGGTAAAACTGCCTTCTCTAATTGACTAATGGACATAGAAACTGTGAAAATGATTATTCTCTATTCAGAACCAAATATAATGCTAAAGTCTCCTTAAGCTATGCACTTAAGCAAAATATATTAATACAGGCGCTCTGACATCAACAATGGATTATTCTACCAAGGAGATGTTGGCCAGGGGATCCAAGCCCCCACAAAAGGTAAAGGCTCCTTGCCTCCAAACTGGGATATCTGCAGGAAGAGAGGCAATAAGGCCCTGCTGTTGAAGACTTGATATAAACATGGGAAAGATGTACGGAGACCGCACTTGCAAGTATACAGATGGTCTCTGGAATGCCAGAGAGTGTTACCAAAGGCCACCAAACCAATAAAGCAAATATAGGTCTCCTTGAGTCAAGCAAGACTCCTCCGTCAGCACCAGCTACACCTCATCTGCCTGGAAATACTGTGCAGCAGTGGCAGCCATATGTCTGTATATCCCAAATCTAATTGGCTATTAGCTCTCTCCTTGGAGGAATAACTCACAGCTGATCCCACAAGTTTACATCCTCTAATGGTTAGGAGATGTTATAAACCACACGAAGATCCTGTCATACTTAACAGAAGAAAATGTAATTCATGGATTAACATACCATCCAAACATCTGTGTCTATACCAAAGTAACCTACCATAACAATTAGTACTGTTTAAATACCTATATATCTAATTGCATGTACTTCATTAGTAGGATGGAAAGGTTATGCCTGGACAAGCTGGCAGCCCAGGAAAGAAAACAGCCAGAATTGACTAGAGACAAAGACAACAGCTCCAGAGAAAGTAGACTGTTTAGCTTCTCATCCACCTGTGCCCCTTTTCTAAGGCTAGGGAACAATCTGTGGAAGAGGGGGTGCAGTAGAATGTAAGGGCTGCTATTGGGGTTAATGGTGAAACTACAACAATATAGACTGGACACTCATTCGATCAACTTGATTGAACATACAAGCCCCCCCCCGCTAGATGGTCAGACCCATGAGCTGTGTGGGTTTGGGCACAACTGCTTGCAAATTGGTTTTACATGAAGGATGCTTGTACTCACAAATTATCACTTACTGTTAAAAAAAAATGAAAACAAAACAAAACAAAAAACCAGAGAAAGATGCAGAAAAGTTACGGCAGAATGCATGATCTGGGATGGGTAGAGGTGGGGTGGGGGGAAGGGAAGGGGATATATGCCTGAACTGAATTGGAAAATGATGTATGAAATACACAAAGCATCAATAAAAAAATAAATTAAAAAAAGAAAAGACCAAAAAAATTGTATTTCAACCTTTTTTTGTGTGTTTTGATACATCTCATTCTATGCTTGGGTTTGGTTGATAAAGTCTGGACATCCTTACAGATATCTGGGGGACATAGTTATTTGTTTAGGAATGAGCCTGTCAAAAATGGAATGAATAAAACTGAATTTCAGAAACTTTTAATATGAATTCTAGGAAGTACAATACTTTTTTCTTTAGCTTTCTTTCAGTCCTGCTCTGTGTCCTTTCTTTTTTTCTTTCTTTCTTTCTTTCTTTCTTTCTTTCTTTCTTTCTTTCTTTCTTTCTTTCTTTCTTTCTTTCTTTCTTCCTTCCTTTCTTTCATTTTCTTTCTTTCATTAGTTTCCTTTAGCATTTTTGATTTCATGATATCTATCCAGCATATATATTCAACTTTCGGCTCTTACAAAACATGTTTTCATTTTCTCTTTAGCAACCAAAGAAAAAGAGAGAGAGAAAATTCAGGGCAAACATAGCCACTGAAACCCATCACCAGAACTAGAGTTCATCTGTTCTTCCTCTCATGTAACTGTTGTACAAAATGGCTGCTTTTTTCAAGTAGAAATGAAAGGGAACACACAAGGAGTAGATGAACCGGTAGGCTCTCTCTGTTCAATCATTCTTGGAAAATACTATCAACTGTTAAGAATTCCATTTCATTTCAATAACTGGCTCATGTGATCACATATACCCTGACACACAGTATGGAAACATGAATATTATATATAACTAGAAATATTGTAGTCTTAAACCAAACTGTGCTTATGTTAGTAAAGGAGAAAGATAATTAGATACTGTAAAGTTAGTATTTTCTGCCAAATTCACTGACAGAAGTATTAAAGTCTAGAGCTACTGGAAATGAAAGAGAACAGAGGAAAACAGGCCAATTATCCTCCAATTCTAACCAAGCTTAGACGATAGTGTCTGAATTTCTGGCTCCAGTGAACTGATGAGTAGTATCCTGGAATATTTAGTCTAGATTGAAGAATTCTGTTTCTTCCATGATAAAATCTCTTTCTCTGTTTCTCTCTCTCTCTCTCCCTCTCTCTCTCTCTCTCTCTTTCTCTATGTGTGTGTTTGTGTGTCTGTAGACTGCATGTGTTTTCATGCGCATCAACTTGTAAATGAAAAAGCCCATACAAAAAGCTACTCAGATTCTTGGCTATTTCATAGTTCTCTGGTACCATATAAAAGATGCTCATAAAAAAAAAAATGACAGCAGACTGGGCCTAAATGTTTACATTACTTTAACTCAGTATTCCTACTTTTTTCTTTGCATTAAACACGCAACTTTCACCAATATGTTATCATGAAATTTTCATATTGCAAAAGGAACAAAGAAAAATGGAAAAAGAAGAAGAAAAGAAGATCTTTAGTCAAAGACAGTGCAAATCAAATATGAAAATGGGCTTGACACATGAAAGGCATTTAGTGAACATATTACAAACATGTCAGACAATATTATATCACAGAACAGGAGATGTTTGCCTTCTGTTCTACTTTCTCTTTCATTGCTGTGACAAAACACTCTGACTGACACCAACTTGGGGAGGAAAGGGTTTACTCAGCTCACAACTCCTGGGTCACGGTTCATCACTCAGGGAGCCCAAGGCAGGAACTCAGGTCAGGAACCTGGAGGGAGGAGCTGAAGCACAGGCCATGGAGGAATGCTGTTTGCTGGCTTGCTCCCCTGGCCCATGCACAGCCTGTCCTCTTATACAGTACACAACAACCTGCCCAGGGTGGGCACCACCTATAGTGGGATGGGCCCTCCCACATTGCTCAACAATCAAGACAATACTCCACAGATGTGGCACAGGCCAGTCCAATGGAGCCAATTCCCCAATTGAGGCTCCCTCAACCCAGGTGTGTCAAGTTGACACTAAAGCTATCCAGCACACCTTCATAGATATTATATCAAAGAAGTTGAAATAAACACCATGTATTAGTTACTTTCTGTTGCTGTGATAAAACATCATGATGAAGGAAACTTGTAGAAGAAATGATTTGTTGGGCTTATGGTTCAGGGCAGGGAGGCATTGCAACAGAAGGTGGGTGGCTATGGCAGAAATATGAGAGCTGACATCTCAAAACAGAGAAATCACAGAGAGAGAACTAAAAAATGGGACATGGTGATGAACTCTCAAAGCCTTGTCCCAGTGATGAGCTTCCTCCAGAAAAGCCACATCTTCTAAACCTCCCCAAATTGTGATAGCAACTAAGTGTTCAAACACTTGAGTCAACTGGGGACTCCTCATTCCCTTTCCAAATGAGAGGAATACAGTCACAGTGAGGGAACACGGAACCAAAACAAGACCAAAAACCAGCAGGACAAATACCAAGTCCTATAGCTGCATGTTCAGTGTCTAGGACTTTACTCTCGAAAGGATTTAGATGGCTCAGCCTCTCCGGCATTGCTGCCTGCAGCATCTATCACTCTCTTGGAATACTACCACTCCCTGTACACAGCTCTCCTTGGCAGATTTCTCAAGGTTCTGACATCTCTTACATCTTGGGGTCTCCATTGCTAACCAGGCCTCACCTATACAGCTTCTTGCCATGACCTCTTAGGGCTTCTTGGCTGCTAAGGGTCTTCTTTAGGCAGATATTCCCCTACGATATGCTGCACAGCCTCAGTGGTTCTCTGAAATCATGGAGAAAAACAATGACACCCTGTGCTATTGCATTTTTTGCCTCTAAAGCTAACACCGCATATGACACTGTCATGTTACACTGTCACTTTGCATGAACTTCATCCACATTATCAGTAGCTTTTTTATGTTGTACTTTTCTAGGAGTAGGAAACTCCTTAGTCCTTTTCTTTTCCCATGTTGGAAGCTTAGCTGGGTCAGGCACTTTCCTGAAGGTTCGCTTTCTATTGTTCGAATACACATCTGGAGGCTACAGCTTAATAGCTCTAATCTCCTCATCAATTAGCACATTCCTTGGCTACCATGTTATTAAGATTTTTAGAGCTCTTTTTCACTCCAAGTTGCATATTTTGCATTTCTTTCTGCCCCATTTACTCTTTTTCATTGTAGATATTCATAATAGTTAATAACCACACCACAGTTTAAACATTATGTTGTTTTGAAATTTCCTTTGCTGAAGAAATGTGTCCATTTATTTTTAATTTAGTTTCAAGCAAGACCTTAGTCCATGGGCAGATGGCAGCTTGATTCCCTGACAAAATATCCCATTTGTTTTTAAGTCTTTACTTCCAGCTCTCTCTGGACTACCTTGATCCAGGCTTCTACTAGGATGGCTCATTTTTATCTGCTTATACCATTCAACAATTTTCTATTGCAAACACCAAAAGTCTTGCACCTTCCTTTAAAAAACAACATGCAAGCTGGGCATGGTGGCACACACCTTTAATCCGAGCACTCAGGAGGCAGAGGCAGGTGGACCTCTATGAGTTCAAGGCCAGATTGGTCTACAAAGTGAGGTCTAGACAAGCTGGGGCTACAGGGAAATCCTGTCTCAAAATGCCAAGAAAGAAAGAAAAAAAGAAAGAAAGAAAGAAAGAAAGAAAGAAAGAAAGAAAGAAAGAAAGAAAGAAAGAAAGAAAGAAAGAAAAAAGATGCTCAAGTTCTTTTTAGCAATACCCCACTGTCTGGCACCAATTACTGTTGCTGTGAACCATGATCATGGCAGCATAATATAATAAAACATCATGACCAGGGATACTTACTTACAGAAGTATGAGTTTATTGGACTTTCAGCTCCAGAGGGCTAAGAGACCATTATGACAGGGAGGCATGGCAGCAGGCACCAGCTGGAGCAAAAACCAAACGGCTCATCTACTTCTTCAGACGTGCACAGGAACCAGGAATCAAACAGGAAATGAAACAAGACTATGAGCTCTCACTGTCCGTTCCTAGTGGTGTGCTTCCTCCAGCAAAGCCACAGCTCCTAAACCTCCCTAAACCAAATATTCAAATAATGCAGCCTACTGGGACACACCTTTTTCTTTTCTTTTCTTTTCTTTTTATTTATTTTATTTTATTTTTTTTTTTTTTGGTCTTTTTGAGACAGGGTCTCTGTTGTGGTTTGTCTTCCATTGCTGTGACAAAACACTCTGACCAACACCAACTTGGGGAGGAAAGTGTTTATTCAGCTTACATCTCCCGGGTCACAGTTCATCACTTAGGGAGCCCAAGGCAGGAACTCAGGGCAGGAACCTGCAGGCAGGAGCTGAAGCACAAGCCATGGAGGAATGCTGTTCACTGGCTTGCTCCCCTGGCTCATGCCCAGCCTGCCTTCTTGTATAGTACACAACAACCTGCCCAGGGTGGCACTACTCATTGTGGGCTGGGCCCTCCCACACTGCTCCACCATCAAGACAATACTCCACAGATGTGGCTACAGGCCAATCCAATGGAGCCAATTCCCCAGTTGAGGCTCCCTCAACCCAGGTGTGTCAAGTTGACACTAAAGCTATCCAGCACAGTCTCCCTGTAGCCCCAGCTGTCCTGGAACTCGCTCTGTAGACCAGGCTGGCCTTGAACTCACAAAGATCCGCCTGCCTCTGCCTCCCAAGTGCTAGGATTAAAGGCATGTGCCACCACGCCTGGCTGGCGGGAGCACCTCTTTTATTTTTTTTTTTTATTTTTTTTTTTTTTTAAATTTTTTATTTTTATTTTTATTTTTATATGTATGAATGTATTGTCTGCATGCAGGTTTGCGCACCCGTGTCGTGCGATGCCGCGGAGGTCAGAAGAGGGTCTCGGATTCCCCTGGAACTGGAGTCCTCCTGGAACCGGAGTCGCAGACGGTTCTCAGCCGCCATGTGGGTGCTGGGGATCGAACCCGGGTCCTCTGCAAGAGCGGTCGGCGCTCTTAACCGCTAGGCCATCCCTCCAGCCCCGGGAGCACCTCTTTTAAACTAACATACACCATCAGTATGAAATAAGATAGAATGATGTCATGCAAGGAGGACCCAATAGAAAGACAGACAGTAAAAAAGACAAGAGAAGATGTGCCAGAAAGTAGAAGACACAAAAGGAGAAAATTATTGTAAAAATAGAAGTTTCAAAAGGAATTAGATAAAGAAATATGTGCATTCCAAAAATTAGATACTCAGAAAGGAAAATCAAAAAAGTGTATCAAAATTCAGTGTGAAAGAAAATAAAGGAAATTTCAAAAGAAATTATAATTATGTATTATAGAAAAAGATTATTCAAGATTAAATTTTCTCTTACTCTTATAAAGTTAAAGAAAATCAGTAGATTAGGATAAATGAAAGCAGAAATAAATAAGGTAGATTTTTCAAAGACAAAATTCAAGGAAATTTGTATAAATTAAATAACTTGAATATACATGCTAAATTTAACAACTATCGTTTAGAAAAGAGTGAAATAAGTCAGTTAGCATAAGTGTGCTTAAAAAGGAATAATCCTAAGGCCTCTAGAGGAAAATTTCACTTTTTTCCCATTGATTTTTTGTGTACTTGTTTTTAAGGTGAAATAAATAAGACTTGTTTAAGAATCTGGCTGTAATAAGATTTAAACCAGAATAATGAGTAAATACTGTCTCAAAACTTACATTAACACAAAATCGTATTCAGTAATAAATGAAACAATTTAAAAATTGGATTTTAGGGGGCTGGAGAGATGGCCTAGCTGTTGAGAGCACCAACTGCTCTTGCAGAGGACCTGGGTACGATCCCCAGCACCCACATGGAGGCTGAGAACAGTCTTTGACTCCAGTCCCAGGGGAATCTGACACCCTCTTCTGACCTCTACAGCATTGCATGCCACAGGTGCACAGACCTGAATGCAGACAGTACATTCATACACATATAAAATAAAATAAAATAAAATAAAATAAAATAAAATAAAATAAAATAAAATAAAATGGATTTTATGGGGAGGCCAACAAGATCTTCCTGTTCCCTCAGCTGGCCTGGAACTCACTATGTAGATCAGTCTGGCCTCAATCTCACAGAAATCTGCCTGCCACTGACTCCCAAGAGCTGTGACTAAAGGCATATGCCACCATGCCTGATAGAAACACCAAAATTGTAAAGTATGTAAACATACTCAAATATACCAAGTTAAAGAATGAACTTTATTAAAGAAATAAATGGGATAACTTAATAAATTAAGTTCTAAAATAGTTGTAAATCCCAATAAAGCTCCTACCCCCCAGTTTAATTTAGAATATATAATTTAAAAAGATAAGCATCTTCATATTGTGTAAATTATAATAATGAAAACATACAAAACCACTTTCCCTATGTAAAGAAGGGGATGAGGACGAGGGTATGAAGTTCGAGAGGAATCTGAAAGGAAAAAGTCAATGTAGACATTTTTAACATAGTATTTGACAATAAAATAGCAATTCGTCATTCTTTTCTTTGAAATACAGGCTATATGTCTTGTTAGTTAAATAAACTTGGACAAGATGCTTACACTCCACGTAGCCGATACTCTCCAAATGCATAAATTAAAGTCTAGTCCCTATTACACACGATTGTTAAGAATACTGAGGAAAAGAGTTTGTACTGGCAGATTACTTCTACCACTGCTTTATACACAGTACCCACTAGAAAAGGGTGCTTTGTACTTGTTAGGTGAAAATCAGGAACACAGTCTTTACTAGATTTACACATCACTTATTTGTAAATACCAATTTCCTTCAGAAAGGGAGACTAAAATTCCAGTTTTGCCATGTCCTGAACTTTTGGAAACAAAAAGTGGAAAGAGACTGTTAAGAAGTCTCTTCCTCCACAATTTAAAACAAAGAAGTAGCTATTAAATACCATTTATATATGAGTAAGCACATTACATCAAAAAAATCTCTCCTCTTCCAATTTAAATACCCCATGAATCTTTTAATGTTACCTAATGTTCTCCTGAGTCTATATTATTTTACCAATAACTTCTTTAGAGACCTGAAATTTTATATTTATTGATCATTTTAAAGAATGTTCCTATGAATAATCCTTTAGTAATATTTTTGTCTATCCATTCCTTTTCTTTTCAATAAAGTTTTAAATGTAGAGCTGTTAACTCAAAGAAATTGCTTAACTCGGTAATTATTTTAAAATTTACTAAGAAAAGGTACAACATTTATGTTTCTATCAGCACCATGTTTTTATGTCAAATCATCTTCATGCTTTTTGATCTTTTCTATGAAGGTATTTATCAGAATTATCTTCTCTGTTTTACTAGTGGGAAAGCTGTGGTATACAAATTAACCTCCAGGAGGTTGGCATGCCACCTGGCTACCTTCAATGTGCTGTGGCTGTTTCTGCCCTGTAGCTCACAGGAACACTGTTTTGGAAAACTGCTAATTCTCCATGTCAAACAGTGGTTATCATTTTCCACATCTGCAGCAAGCTTACCCTTTCCTCCCTTCTTAACAAGGTCAGTGGGAAGGCAACTCTGAGTTTTGCTCTGCTGTCTTCCATCTGGCTCCATCTGTACTCCATCTGACTGATGAAGTACTTATGTCTACTCAGTGTATGTTACTGTTTTCTAGTTCATGGTTCTGATGTACATACTTCTTTTCTATGATTTGTTCCTGAAGAACTTCCTGTCTTACCCAGGGAATAACAGAAAAATCAATGTTTGTGAATATATCCCTTGTCAACTTAATGTGGATGTTTCCTTATCATAGAATTTGTCATGGATTCTTCAAATAACCGTTTTCAGTTTGCATGTTTAAAAAAATCAAAGAAAATATACAAAAGCTGTTATTTCTGATCCCTTTTATGTATTCTGACTATCTCAGCATTGTGTTCACTGAAAATCCTTTATTATTTGTATTTATCTTAAACAGAGCTACAAACTAATATTCTTCTGTTTGATATACGTTCTATTCCCCAAAGTATTTCCCAGCTGCTGGAAGAATCCCTTAGAAAATGCCCTATGTTTCCTAACCACATGTTAATTGTAATTTATCTCTGAATAAATGTCATTAGTCAGAAGTAAAAGTACTGAAACTTTCCCTTGATATTCACTGGATGCCAGTTGGCTGCCTACCAGGAACTCCATTTGCCCAAAGTGGCCCAGAGATCCAAGTTGGCTGCTCTATCCCTCTGCTATCACCCCAAACTCCATTTCCTTCTCCTGCCAGAGATTCCTCACCACCTCCTGTATCTCCTACCCCCTTTGCAATTCTCCAGTCCCCAGGCAGCTGTACACCAGGGACAACCATTACCCCAAGTGGCTTGGAGACCAGGTGTGTGGCTTCTGCTTCCCTGTAGTAACCCAAAAGCCTGATGGCAGTTCCCCATCAACTCCTGCAACATATAAGAAGTTTCAGGCAGAGGCAGGAGGATCTTTGTGAGTTCAAGGCCAGCCTGGTCTACAGAGTGAGTTCCTGGACAGCTGGGGCTACAGGGAGACCCTGTCTTGAAAAGACCAAAAAAAAAAATAAATAAAATTAAATAAATAAATAAATAAATAAATAAATAAATAAATAAAAAAGAATTTTCCTGTTATCCCCAACTTCCTGTAGGCATCCCCAAAACCTTCCTTCGGCAAATACAAAACCCGAACCCTGATTCCCCACCCACCAATCACCCCACCTTCCACAGTACATGCCTAGAGACTAAAATGGGTTCTGACACCGAAAATCAGTTACAGACCACTAACCCAGCCTCCACCCCATCAACCTCCCACTTAGGTCAGTCTGGCATCTTCCACCTAACCACCAGAAGGCACTTCTCACTCCAAATGTGATCCAAACTCCTGACACCAGAGAACATCTGTAGAACTGTGTCAGGCTTCCACAGACTTTTGAAGATTGGTAGTGAGAATCTACTAACTCTACAGAAAGTTTGCTACTGGATCAGAATTTCACATATTACCAGCTGTACAGGGAACATATCTGACACCTTATATACACATCAACACAGAGTTACAAGATTTATCACCAAGTACCATTCATGGGATCCACAACCTGACACCTTGAGGTAACAGCAAATATCTAAACACCTGCTCAACAAAGGTGAGCGCAGAAATCCATACCATGAAACATCACCAAGGGCCTAACTTTAAATGCCTAGGTCCAATCGCAAAAACCATAAACAATATAAATAACAAAAAACTTTTCTCCAGAAATCAGTACACACTCTACAATGAACATAAAAAGAACAACTTATTTGAGGTACAAAATGATAATGTCAAAATAGCATTATGAATTTGTTCAATGACCTTTAAGAGGTCATGTGTAAATTCTGGAAAGAAGACTGTTAAATAAAGAAAAAAATCCAAAATATAAATATAGAATTTAATATAGAAATAAAATCTCTGAAGAAAAGACAAACTGAAATAAAACTTGAAATGAGAAACTCAATCAGTGAAATAAGAATTTTAGTGAAAAGTCTCACTAATAGAGTGAATCAATTGAAAGACAGAATGTTAATGTTGAAGAAAAGGTAGAAGAATTGGATCATTCAATCAAAGAAAATGTTAGAACTAAAAAAGAGGTAAATAGCTGGGCTTGGTGGTGCACACCTTTAATCCCAGCACTCGGGAGGCAGAGGCAAGCAGATCTCTGTGAGTTCAAGGCCAGCCTGTTCTACAAAGTGAGTTCCAGGACACCAGAGCTACAGGGAGACCCTGTCTCAAAAGGATGGAAAAAAAAAAAAAAGGCAGGATCACAGGAACAGATTGTGCAGGAAGTGTCAAATACTATAAAAAGACCAAATTTACTAATCTTCAGTACACAAAATGGAGAAGCAGCCTGGGTCCAAAACACAGAAAATATTTTCAACAAAATCACAGAAAAAAACTTCCCGAGTCTCTAAAATAAGAAGAGGTATACAGAGCAACAAATAGATAAAAAATAGGATGAGAAAGGGGAAAAAAAAAACCCTGTCTATATCACAAAATACTAAACATACAGAACAAAGGAAGAATGCTGAAAATTGTGAGAGAAAGAGTAAATCACATCTAAAGGCAGACACATCAGAGTAACACCTGACCTTGATGAAGACTCTGAAAGCCAAGAGGGCATGGACTGATGCTCCACAAATTCTTAAAGTCCACAGGCAGGAAACATGGCTATAATGCTCACCAAAACCATCAGTTGTAGTAAAAGAAGAAAGGAAAATTTCCATGATAAAAACAGATTTAAGGAATGTATGTTCACTAAGCTAGCTCAACAGAGGATATTAGAAGGAATCTTTCTTTCTGAAGAGAAGATTAGACATAGCCAAGAAATCATAAGCTATCATAACTAAACAACTCTAGAAATGTTAGCTACAAGAGGCCAAAGAAAACAGCATCACCACAACAAAGTATTAGTAAACGTTGGTCAGTAATAATTCAAAATATTAAGAGTCTCAATTCCCAATTAAAAAACATATACTGATTGGACTAGAAAACAAGGTCTATTTTTTTGCTGCCTTTAAGAAACACACCTCACTGTCAACAATCAACACAACATTAGAGTAAAAAGATGGGAAGGAGTATTACAAACAAATGGAACTAAGAAGCACTAAATTGAAAATCTAAAGGAAATGGATGAATTTCTAGAAATTTATGACCTACAAAAATTAAACCAAGAAAATGCAAACAATTTACTTACCTATAACAACTAATAATATCGATGAAGAAACTAAAAATCAACCAACCTATAAAAAGCCCAGTACCAGATAGATACTGTGAGAATGCTATCAGATCTTCAAAGAAGAACTAATATCAATACAAGATAGTAAGGAACACTTCCAAATTCTCTTATGAAATCAATATTAATTTGACACTAAAACCAAAGAAAGATCCAACCAAAAAAGAAAATTACATGCCAATCTTTATGATAAACATAAATGTAAAACTTATTCATAAAACACTTGAAAACTGAATGCAACAGCATATCAAAAAGGTTATCCACCATGATCAAATTGGCTTCATCCTAAACATGTAGGGATGTAAATCAGTAAATGTCATCCACCACATAAACAGATTCAAAGAAAGAATTTACATGATCATCTCATTACATCCAAAAAGTCTCTCAACAAAATTCAACATTCACTCGTGGTAAAAGACACAGAAAATCTAGAGATACAAGATACAAATCACATAAAAAAAAGCAACATACCAGAAGTCCATAACCAGTATCATACTAAATGGAGATAAGACAGTAAAATTATAAATGAGACAAGGAAGTCCACTCTCTCCATTTCTGTTCAATATAGTGCTCAAAATTTATGTTATAGCAAGACAAGTGGAGTAATTATATGTAATACAAATTGGAAAGGAAGTATCCTTATTTGCAAATTATGTGTCTCTATAGATAAAAGCTCCTAAGTAATCCACTAGAAAACCCCAAGTGCTTATAAACAGATTCAACAAAGCAGCAAGATAGAAAAATTTATACACTAATATTACCCTGACACCAAAACTAAACAAAAATCCAACAAAACAAGAAAACTATAGGCCACTTTCTCTGATAAACATAAACATGAAAATTCTTTGAAAAATGATTGCAAGCTGAATACAAAGCACATCAAAAGATTATCCACCATTAACAAGTTGGATTCTTCCCAAAGATGTAGGGATTGTTCAACATATATGAATCAGTAGATGTAACCCACCACATAAAGTGTGGCCTTTCTGTATACCAACAACAAATATATCAAGAAAGAAACCAGGGAAATAATCTCATTCACAACAGTCTCGAAAAACATAAATTATCTTAGAATAAATCTCACTACTGATGTGAAAGACTTGTATTTATTTTTTATATTTTATTTCTTATTTTTTATTTTATGTGTATGAATGTATTGCCTGTGTATGTGTATGTCATGCAATGTCCACAGAGGTTAGAAGTAGGCATTGAATCCCTGGAACTGCAGTTTTGAATAGTCATTAGCCACCACGTGGGTGCTGAGAACTCTGCAAGAAAAGCTAGTGCTTTTAACACTGAGGAATCTCTCCAGCCCTAGAAAAAAAATGTTAAGATTTCAAAAAAGGAAATTGAAAATACCAGGAGATGGAAAGTTCTCCCATGCTCATTGATCAGTACGATTACTATTTTTAAAATGGGCAAATTACCAAAAACAATCTACAGATTCACTACAATCTATATTAAAATTCCAACACAATTCTTCATTTAAAATTAAAAAATAATTTCAAATTTCATATGGAAACACACAAAAACTGAGGGTAACCAAAATAATCCATACTTAGCCAGGCACACACCTTTAATCCTAGCACTCAGGAGGCAGAGGCAGGCAGATCTCTGTGAGTTTAAGGCCAGCCTGGTCTACAGAGTGAGTTCCAGAAAAAAAAAATCCATACTTGATTTCAAAATTACTATAGAGCTATAGTAAAAAAAAAAAAAAAAAAAAAAAAAAAACACAACATGGTTCTGGCATAAAAACAGATACATTGATCACTGGAATAGAAATGAAGGAAGATCTAGGTTTAGGTCTACACAATTAGAGCCACTTTGATTTCTTGTAAAAGAGCCAAGAAACATACATTGCAATAAAGACAGAATTAAAAAAAAAAAAAGTGCATGACTAAGTGGATAGCTGCATTTAGAACCACGAAACTAGATCTAACTCTCTCACCCTGAAAAAAGCTCAACTCCAACTGGATCAAGGTCGTCAACATAAGAAGGGATACTCTAAATGTGATAAAAGAGAAAGTAGTGATTACACTAAAACTTATAGGTTTAGGAAAGGACTTTATGGAAAGAGCTTTGATAGTGAAGGCATAACTTAATGCCTTCAATTCATAGATAGGATCTCATGAAACTCAAAATCTCTGTACAAGGAAATATATCATCATTCAAGTTAAGAGACAGCCTGTAGAATGGCATATAATCTTTACCAGTTGTGCAGAGAAGTTGTGCAGAGAGTACATATCAAGAATATACAAAGAAAACACACAAAAACTAAACATCAAAACAAAAAAACAATTAAAATTTGAGGCAAGGAACAAAACAGATAGTTCTTGAATAATTAAATGGAAATGACTAAAAAAGAATTTTTTATATTCTTTTTTATTAATTTTATTTATTTATGTATGTGTATGAATGTACTGTCTGCATGCAGGTCTGTGCACCCGTGTCGTGCAATGCCGCGGAGGTCAGAAGAAGGTGTCGGATTCCCCTGGAACTGGAGTTCTCCTGGAATTGGAGTTTCAGACGGTTCTCGGCCGCCATGTGGGTGCTGGGAATCGAACCTGGGTCCTCTGTAAGAGCGGTTGGCGCTCTTAACCGCTAGGCCATCTCTCCAGTCCCAGAAAAAGAATTTTTAAATGTTCAACATCTTTTGCCTATGAGGGAAATGCAAATTAAAACTACTTTGAAGTCAGTTGCTTCAGCGTCGCAGTGCTTGTTCATTGCAGGCAGTGTGCGATCAGCCAGTGCGATCGGCCAGCTAAGATGCCTGAGGAAACGCAGACCCAAGATCACCCAATGGAGGAGGAGGAGGTGGAGACCTTCGCCTTCCAGGTGGAGATCACCCAGCTGATGACACTGATCATCAATACTTTCTATTCGAACAAAGAGATCTTTCTGGGGGAGCTCATCTCCAATTCATCGGAAGCGCTGGATAAGATCCGATACGAGAACTTGATGGACCCCAGCAAGCTCGATTCTGGGAAGGAGCTGCACATTAATCTCATCCCCAACAAACAGGAGCAAACCCTTGCTATAGTGGACACTGGAATCAGAATGACCAAGGCCGACCTTATCAATAACCTGGGCACCACTGCCAAGTCCGGCACCAAAGCCTTCATGGAGTCTTTGCAGACCGGGCCAGTATCTTCATGATTCGCCAGTTTGGTGTCGGGTTTTACTGGGCCTATTTGGTGGCTGAGAAAGTGACCATAATAACCAAGCATAATGATGATGAGAAGAATGATGATGAGAAGTATGCCTGGGAGTCTGGGGGGGGGGGGGTTCCTTCACCTTGAGGACTGATACAGAGGAACTGTGAGGACCGAGCTGACTCCATTTTAGCTTGGTCAGCTCCATCTTGGCCTAGAGTTCACCCCAGAGTTTAAAAAAGGACAGAGGCATGGCATAGATAAATCAATCCTTTGTTAGTAGAGCTATTTAACTTCTGCCAAAAAGCATACAGTTAAATGCTTTATGAGAACGGAAGGTTCAGACCAGGTAAAACAACAGAACAAAGAGTCCAGAGCAGGTGAATACATATAATAAAAAACTGATTGATCTGTAACCAAGATCCTATCAATCAGAGGAGGAGTCACCAAGACTATGATGGAAACCCCTAACTGGGAATAAAAGCTAAGGGAAATTGGGTCTCGAGGCCGCTGCCCTCCAGTCCCATGGGAGTGTGCTCGGCCCGACGCGTCGTCTGCTCTATCTATTCTGTCTGAGTTGTTGGTTGTTGTGGCTTCTTTTCTGCTTGCTTGTAACTAACCCTGGATTAAACTTATATCTACAACTATTTGTAGACCCCCGGCACCTTTCTTGCGTGAGAGTGGTGGATTGAGCCTAACAGGACCCTATGGGTCATGGAAGAACGTTATCCTACATATGAAAGATCAAACTGAGTACTTGGAGGAAAGGAGAATAAAGAGATTGTGAAGAAGCATTCGAAGTTTATTGCCTATCCCATTATACTCTTTGTGGAAATGGAACGGGATAAAGAAAAGTGTGATGATGAGGCAGAAGAAAGGGAAGATAAAGAGGAAGAGAAAGATAAAGAAAAGGAGTCAGTTGATGAACCTGAAATAGAAAATGTTGGTTCTGATGAAAATGAAGAAGAAAAGAAGTATAGTGACAAGAAGAGGAGGAGGAGGAGGATTAAGGAAAAGTACATTGACCAAAATCTCAACAAAACAAAGCCTATTTGGACCAGAAATCCCGATGACATTATTAAAGAAGAATATGGAGAGTTCTACAAGAGCCTGACCAACGATTTGGAAGAGCACTTGGCAGTGAAGTATTTTTCAGTTGAAGGACAGTTGGAATTCCAAGCTCTTCTTTTTCAAATAGATCAAAAGGAACAAGATGTGCTCCTTTTGATCTATTTGAAAACAGAAAGAAAAAGAACAACATTAAATTGTGTGTATGCAGAGATTTCATCATGGATAACTGTGAAGAGTTAATTCCTCAGTATCTGAAATTCATTAGATGTGTGATGGATTCTGAGGATCTTCCTTTAAATATTTCCAGTGAAATGTTGCAGCAAAGCAAAATTTTAAAAGTTATTAGAAAGAATTTGGTCAAAAAATGCTTAGAAATGTTCACTGAACTGGCAGAAGATAAAGTGAACTCCAAGAAGTTTATGAGCAGTTCTCCAAAAATATCAAGCTTGGAATTCATGAAGACTCTCAAAATTGGAAGAAGCGTTCAGACCTACTTCGATACTATACCTCTGCTTCTGGGGATGAGATGGTTTCTCTCTTGGACTATTGCACCAGAATGAAGGAAAACCAGAAACACACCAATCAATGGAATAGAATTTGGGCCCCAGATATTAGTTCCCACACCTACTGATGTTTGACAGATATGCCAACAGCATTCATTGGAGAGAAGACAGCATCTTTATCAAATGGTGTTGGGAAAATGGGGTAGCCACAAGAAGAATGAAACTCAATGCTTCTTCCTCACCCTGCATACAAATCAATGCCAAATGGATCAAAGATCTCAGTGTTAGGCCTGAAATTCTTTCTCATTTTGAACAACCATCTCAATGTGAATGGTTGTCAACCATCTCAATGTGAATACCTTTAAGGTCAATGAGGTCAAAAAAGAGCTAAAATTTGACTTTCCAATGTATATTTTTTTCTACTTTGTTTTGTAAAATGTCATGCTTGGTTTCTTAGATTTGTGAATCAATTTGTCTAAGCACCACAGAAGATGAAGGAATGGAATGATACAGCTATTCTTCAGCCTTAATTATCTAGCCAAATTCTAGCATTTAAATATCAACTTAGTCTTATTGTTCAACCTGAGTAGTTCTTTAGAATATCTATTGAATGTTCTTATGGTTCTTATACCAACGTAGAAAGGCAACGGGTTCAGTGAAGAACTTTTAACTGTCCTACAGATTGCCGTGTATGGACGATGCCAAACAGCTGCACAAGTACATATGCCCCTCTATGTTTTTATCTATGAATCTGTATTTCTCAATATAAATATCACTTAATCTATTTTAAATTAAAAACAACATGAACATTTAATTACAATAATATCTTCATTGAAGAATTGATGTATACTTTTGGCAAATATTGTGATGGCATCTGCATACATTGTGTGTTGTGCATATCTTTATCTCCTTTTACTCTATGGGAACCTGTTTGTTCATTCATATTGCTAAATGTTACTTTGGGAGGTGCCTTTTTGAGACAGGCTCTCCCTATAGCCCCAGCTAATCCAGAACTCCCTATGTGGACCACACTGGCCTTGAACTCATAAAGATCTGCCTGCTTCTGCCTCCTGAGTGCTAGGATCAAAGGCAAGTGCCACCATGCCCAGCAGCTAAATGTTACTTTCTAACATTTCTGTTTTCACATTTGTATTTATATCATTTATGTAAATTGATACTTAGCATGCAGAGACTTTTTGGATTCTTTTAATGAGAATTTGGTGGCTGCAGAGATGGCTCACTGGTTAAGAGTATTGACTGTTCTTGCAGAGGACTGGAGTTTAATCCCCAGCACCCACATGGTAGCTAACAACTTTCCTTAACTCCATTTCCAGGGGATATGATGTGCTCTTCTGAGCTCCATGGGCATTGCACTACACGGGTACATTTACATCCATGCAGGCAATACACTGATAGACATAAAAATAAAAAATAATAAAAAATAATGTTTTATAAAGAATTAACTAGGGAAGTTTTTTTTTTTTTTTTAAGAAGTTCAGAGAGTGCAGTGGCTGTTTCTTTAACTTTTTCTCTTTGTAAAATGCAGGCTATGAGTGCAAACATTGTGCCTGCCCTACAAGCTGAGACACCTGAAACACAGTAGCTATTGTGTTGATGGGAGGTAGGAAAAACTGAATACGGTTGAGACTTGATTTAAAATCCGCATTTTGTTAATGGCTTGTGTTCCCAAGAGCAATAATTTAAACTGTACTATTTAGCCATAAAATGCAATTATATTGAGAATGTAAACTCGTACAGCCACTATGGAAAACAGTGTGGAGAACCCTTGGAAGACTTGGAATGAACTTGCTACCTGACCCAGCCATACCACTCCTGGGAATGTACCCACAAGACTCATCCTACCGCAGAGATACATGCACATCCATGTTTATTGCAGCTCTCTTCATAATAGCATGGAGCTGGAACCGACCCAAGTGCCCCTCAACTGATGATTGGATAGAGAAAATGTGGTACATCTACACAATGGAGTTCTATGCAGCAGTAAAGAAAGATGACATCATGGCTTTGCAGGTAAATGGCTGGAGCTAGAAGACATCATTCTGAGTGAAGTAACACAGTCCCAGAAAAATAAAGGAATAATGGTAGCCTTCATCTGTGGATGCTAGCACCAGTTACCTAATTGTATGGCAAACTGAACAATGTCAATGTGATCTGAAAACAACTGTGCTCTTATATTGTGAATTCCTTAAAATATAATAAACAAATAAAAAATGCAATTATATAGATACATTGTGGAGAATTGACAGTATTTTATAAGGGTTAATCACTCAAGCTTTGATGGAAATATCAGCTTTATATTACATTAGATATAGAATTTTATGAAGTTTATAGATCTTTTAAACACTTGAGTTTCCTCTTCAGTGTAAAAATACTAATCATTTTTGCCTCACATTTTTATTAAAATTGTTAAACAAGCTAATGCATACTGAGCACAAAGAAAATTTGTAGTCTTAAAGATTATTCATAATTATGTAAACCTCTAAAACCTGATAGCTTATTTTAGTTGATCTTCTTTCAATTATTTTCCAATAATTTTCTTGTACTTTCTAGACTAGAGAGATTTGGATTTTGGTCCTCTAGATTCAGGTTGCTCTGCTAACTTTTTGCTATATTTGACTATTATGTCTGAGGTTTTATAATTTTATTTTAGGAATTGGGATCATCATGTTCAAAGGAGATAAAGCACGTAAAAGAGTTGTGACAACTCTGAGTGATATATGATATGAGCTATGATTAAATCCAATTACAAATGATACTAAGAACCCAATAGTCTATTCATAGAGCATGCTAAACTCATCCATTGCTCTGGGCTGGATACTCAAGAATGAAACCAGCTATGTATTCATGGCACATATGAATCATTGTGCAACAAAATCACTGCAAGATTAATCATGGAATAAATAAAGATCACCCTCCTTTAAGGAGTCTCAGAATCCATTTGAATGACTCTCCATTAAAATTGGTATGCTTAGACAGTTGGCCAAACAATATTCTATGTGTCTGTCAGTTTCAGAGTGAAATTGACTCTTGACTGGTAATATAGAACAATACAGATGACTCTCATTAAGTCTACTGAAGACCTGACTAGAACCAAAATTATAAGAGGAAATTCTTGCATGACAGCCTCAATTGAGATGTTTGTCTTCAGAACTGGATGAATATTGGCTTGCATCTTGAGTCCACTAGCCTTCAGATTGTCATTTCATAACTGACTTTCTCAGGTCTCAGGGTTTCAGAATTGGACTGGAATTAAACATTGGCTCTACTATGTGGTACTTGCCAACTAATTTGGGGAAATCTTTCCTTGGTATTGTGAAATACTTTCTTCTAATAAATTTCTCTACAAATAGACGAATAATCAAATCTTTAACATGTAATTTTTATATACCTACCTTACCTACTTTACTTCACATAATCTGATTCCTTTATGTAACTGAATTAGAGCAACTTTGGGGGGGTTATGGAGAGATGTCTCAGTGCTTAAGAGCTAGGATCAGTTCCCAGGTCCCACATGGCAGCTAACAACAGTTCATAACTCCAGTTCTAGGAGATTCACCCTCTTCTGGGCTCCTCATTATATGCACATGGTTCTCTTATATACATATAGGCAAAATGGACATACACGTAAAATACAAATAAATCAAAACATAAAATAAAAATTTTGGCTCAATAGTAGCATGCTTGCCTTACATGTCAAGACACTGGGTTCAATCCCACAAAATTTACAAGTTAATAAATAAATAATTTTATGTAGAAAAATACTAAAATATTTTCCTTACCAAAAGTGAGACTTTAGACAAATATATAAAATAAGGATGTGTCTAAATGTTTAGTGTTTTGTCCACATATTTTCTTTCTTTCAACAAAATGCCTGAAGGCTGTATGTTATTCTCAGCAGTCCTGGTATCTTGTAATTTGTCCTTTCATCTATTCCTGGAGAGAAAATGATGACCTTTTATTGTTAACTTCAAAAAAACATATTCCTAATATAGCTATCCCCAGGTAAAAATTACACAAAATCTGCTAACCTATTACTGACAAGAGAAGCACTGATGAAAAAGCCATTAACCTCTTAGGCAGATCCTGTTGTTATTATGTTCATATTCATAGTTCAAAAGATGCCAAATGCATGTTTACAGCAGTGGCAGATACAAAGACTCTTTGCCAGTAGCAAAATAGTTCAAGTGAGTTGTAAAATCTGCATGGTCAAATTGAATTCAGAGAAGTTTGGCTAACTCCTGGAGGCAATAATTAATGTTGTTAGGAAGAAAAATGCCACCAACTTATTATATCAGACACAGCGTATAATATCATTGAAATGCTTAAAATATTATGATATGTAAAGTTTGATTCTCTGTAGATCCTCAAATAAGATAATTGTACTAGAAAACAAACATATCCTAGCAGTTAACTGCATCTGGAGGATGCATTAGGAAATACAGTTGTATCTGAGAAAAAAAATACAGTCTAGACTTAACCAGTAAGCAAAATTTTCAAAGACTTCTTCGCCCTGGAGGCTAATATCTATAAGAATGCAACACACATCTTTTCTTAAATAATATATGATGTTTTTGAGCATTAGCTGAGCTCAGAGTTTTGAATCACTGTCAAAAACTGAGAAGAAAAATAATATAAAACTTACCATGAATTAAATAAAGGGAAGAAAGGTATGCAGAATGTTTTCTTCATTTATTTTCACTGTTAACTACTAATCATGTCTATTTGTGTGTTCATCACACATGCAAAATAAAAACAGCATCAGCTTAAATATGCCTTTCAACAGAAATGAGAAGTTTGATTATACTCTATCAATATTTCTGATATGTCTAAAATTGCAGCACCCATATGGCGGCTAAGAACCATCTTTAACTCCAAGTTCCAGGGGAATCCAGCACCCTCTTCCAATCTCTGCAGCATTGCATGACACGGGTGCACCAACATGCTGACAGTACAGTCATACACATAAAAATTAATAAAGTAAAATTAAAATTTAAAAAAGAACTTAGTGCTTTTAAAAAAAGATACAGCTGTGGTTTTACTTAGAATGCTTAATGCCAAATAATTATATAGATAACAAAGCTTTTTCTTGATGAAAAGAATGAGGATAGTATCTATGAAATCATTAGTTGTTAACTTTGTGTATGTTAATGTCATCATTTTATTAACATATTTTATGTTAAATAACATGGCCTTAATTGGAAATACTAAAATCCTACATGATTATAAGCATTAATTAACTTCAGATATTCAGAAGAAATCTTTTAGAGACTATATAGATTGAATCCCATTTTTTTAGGTCTTAAAAATCAGAGACATATTCAGTGGCTTGGGTTTGGAACACATGAGTGAAATATATCAGGAGAATAATTTTCTCATCCAAAATTTCAATAAAGTAAGTATTTCATGTAAGAGCATATAAACAACTAGAAAAACTTATAACCAGGCTGGAGAAATGGCTCAAAAGGTAAAGGCGCTTGCTGCTAAGACTGATGATCTGCATTACATTCCCAGGACTCCATGGCAGGCATGAACATATATGTACACACAAATTCTCATACATAGTTAAAGTTTTAAAGAACAAAAACTTGAGAGCCAAGTGTGGTGGTTCAGGCCTTTTAATCCCAGAACTCTGGAGGCAGTGACATGTGGATATCTGTGAGATCAAGCTAGCTTGGTTTACATAGTGAAGGATAGCTTGGTTTACATAGTGAATTCCAAGCTAGGTGGGGCAATAAAGAGACTCTCAAATAACAAAAACAAAAAACAAGGACAAGTAAACTTACGATCATATGTATTTGCATTATTATAGGAAGTAAGAGGAATTAAGACTAGAAAAAAAGAACAGGAATTTTACAATACAAAAATAAACATCCATGGTACTTTTTATTGCTAAGTCCTGGTATTATTGTTGACTACAAAAGATGCATGTAGGGGCTGGAGAGACGGTTCAACGATTAAGAGCATTGACTGATCTTACAGGGGACCTTGGTTCGATTCTCAGCACTCCCATAGTGGCTAAGAACTGTCTTTAAGCCAGGCGTGGTGGCGCAAACCTTTAATCCTAGCACTCGGGATCCAGAGGCAGGTGGATCTCTGTGAGGTCAAAGCCAGTCTGGTCTACAGAGTGAGTTCCAGCCCAGCTGGGGCAATGGGGAGATCATGTCAAAAAAGATGCATGTAAATAGTCCAATAATATTTTAATCTATCTTTATCTTTATTTTATGCGTATGAACGTTTTGCCCCCTTGTTTGTATATAGAAAACTCGTAGGCATGGTTCCAGAGGAATACAGAAAAGGACCCCCTGGAACTGGAGTTACACCTAGCTGTAACTTTCGATGTGGGTACTAGGAACTGAACCCAAGTCCTCTGAAAGAGCAGTAATTGTTCTTAAGAGCTAAGCCATCTCTCCAGCTCCCAGTAATGCTCTTAAAAGATTACTCTAATTATTTGGGTTCCCTTAAATGTCATATGACATTTAACACTAGGCCATTAATTTATGGGAAAAAAAAATCACAAATGCTTCATTTGTAAGTCTACTTTAGTTTTCAATTTTCTGTTTATTCCTGAATCATTTTCAGTAATATATCTTTAAAAATATTTTCCTCTTTACCATTTGTAAACATACAATTATTCGTAGTATTCTGTCAATATGCTTTAAATTTTTTAAGGTTAGTAGTGATTTTCCCTTTCATTTTCATTATAAAAATAAAAGCCCAATTTTGCTATTTAACATAGCCTAAAAGTTTTTAAGTTTATCACTCTTGTCAAAAAAAAAAAATGCTCATTTTTGTTTGGATTTTTCTCTAGTATATTTATTTCTCTTCAGCTTTTATGAATGTCTTCCTTCTGTTTGATTTAGGATTAGTTTCCTCTTTTTCTTCATTCTTGGCATACAAGATTAGGTATCAATTAGAATCTCTTTAAATATACTTGTTTAGAAGAATAAGCTTCAATTTAACCACTTTAGATTGTACATTCCATATATTTTGTTACATCTTGTTTTATTTCTTTCATCTCAAAGTATTTGAGAATTTCTATTTTCATTTCCTCTTAGACTCATTCCCTGTATGTTTCTAATGAATATGTGTCTGTTAATCCACCAAATTTCTTCTGTTTTTAACTTCTAGTTTTGTTTCATATGGCTACAGAAAATGTTTTGTGTTTTAATTGGAGTATAATTAGGCCTGTTTCAGAATATAGCAAAGAGTCCATATCTAATAATAAACCATGTCTTCTTAAGAAGAATTCTCTCCTCGTTATTGTGTATATATTGTCCCAGTGATCTGACAGGCATAATTGACCTAAAAGGATTTTTTAATTATATTCTTTACTTATTAATCCACTTTTTGAACATTCCATACAGTTTTAAAAAACTAGTGTTGTAGTCTCATATTATTGTGGAATTGTCTATTTCTATCTTCAGTTATGTAATTTTTTCATGTACCTTGAAATTCTGTTATTATATACATATCACTTTGAAGTTTTTATGTCTTTTGGTATATGGGTCTTTTTAAATCTTATTTTAAAGCCTCATTCTTATGTATAGTATAAAAGGTGCTTTGATGTATATTTGATAATTATGATAGCCACTCCAGTTCTGTTTTAAATGCTATTATATGGATTATATTTTTAATTAATTTATCTGTTGGTAGTTTCATAGGTATAACACATTCTAGTCACATCCAACCCTCTATGTTGTCTTATACTACTCCAACCTCCATATCATCCCACCCTGCCACCAAGTCCTCATCCTACTTCCATGTCATTTTGTCTTGTTTTTTGTTTTTGTTTTTGGTTTCTAACCTACTGGTCTAATCAAGACTTCTTATGTGGTCATGAATGTGAAGCATCTATTGGAGCTTGATGAATTCACCCAGAGCTATCACTATCTAAATCACTAAGGACAGTGACTTCCTCTCCATGAGCAGCCTTAGCCCTTGAGGAGGGCAGGTACCAGGGGCTCCTCTTTTTGTGTATGACTGAATGCTAAGTCTTGTGTAAGCTGTATGCAGGCAGCTTTAGCATTGAGAGCCATAGCTATGAATGTCCATAGGACAGCATTTCATGGCACTCATCAGCATGGGGCTCTTACATTCCTTCCACCCTCTCTTCTGCCATGTTCCTTGAGATTCAGAAGTGGTCATATGGTTGTCCCCTTTTGTTCTATTATATATTTTTATTGAATTTTTGTACATTTCATATAGTCTACCTTAATAATATTTAGACCTCCTCTCCCATTTTTACTTCACCTAGCTCCCACAGCAGATTTCATGTATTCTGTCATACATGTTAAGGCATATTGAGTTTGTATCTTCAGATGTCCCTTGGTATGAGTTCATCCACTGGAGCCGGGTCAGCCTATATAGTGTTACTCACTTAAAGAAGACCAACTCTGGGGCTGGAGAGATGGCCTAGGGGTTAAGAGCGCTGACCGCTCTTGCAGAGGACCCGGGTTCGATCCCCAGCATCCACATGGCGGCCGAGAACCGTCTGAAACTCCAATTCCAGGAGAACTCCAGTTCCAGGGGAATCCGAGACCCTCTTCTGAACTCCATGGCATTGCACGACACGGGTGCACAGACCTGCATGCAGACAGTACATCCATACACATACAGAAATAAATAAAATTAACTAAAAAAAAAAAAGAAGACCAACTCTTTCTCACCCAGGAATGATCATCTCCCAATAGTTCCTCGCTAAGGTTGGGGTTTCTTACTCATTTCCCCACTTCTTTGCTGAGTTTTGTCTGGTTTGAGTTTGCATGGATCTTGCTTATGTTGGCACCCTTGCTGAAAATTCATATGAGAAAATTCTCACTGCCTGGAAAACTCTGTTTCCTTATGATCAAGCACTACTCCTAGCTCTTACAATCTTTTTCCCCCCTTACCACAACAGCCCTGACCTCTGAGTTTGTGAGGTATAATATAGGAATCCTATCCAGGGCCATACACTCTTCAGTCTCTTACTCTCTACACTTTGGAAAGTTGTGGCTTTCCATGTTAATCACACTCTGTTGTATGAGGAAGCTTCACTGATGAGAGCTAAGAGACACTTTAGTATTCTTTTTATCCCCTGTTCCACTGTGTTCCATCCCTGTAGAAATTCACTACAGTGTTTATTCCCCAAACTGAAATTAGACTAGGGGACGTTGGCATTTGGCTGCTCAAAGAATTTTCACTGCTCTCTTGAGAATCTTTATTAGAAGCTCAGCATTTGAAGTTCACCAGAGTTTACATATGATAAGTCATCAATCAGCACACAGCACAGCAATTTTCCCTTCCCAATAGTAAGAAAACAGGCACAGGGTGCCCAAGACCATGGAGACTGGCCAGTGACAGACATCCTTTGGTTCATGCAGGAGCACAAAATGGAGAACCACACCTGCCCTGGCATCCCAAGGACAGCTATCAGGTCTTCTTCCCAGCATCCTGGTAAGAGAGTGCTCCCTCCTCAAGTCTCTGTAGAATCAAAGTCCAGAAAAGTCCGTTAACTGTTAGTGAGCCAAGTGACAGGAGACTGTTGTATAAAATAAGAAGCTGATCTAACTAGCTTCATTATGGTTACAACAGCCATTCTTAAGTGCCAGTTGGAATTGACTCAGTCTAAAGGAATGCCTGCTCACAAGCTTCTTCCCCACCCCCTGCTTGTAGCTAAAAGATAACGCTGGAATGTATGGGTGGAGGTCTACAACCAATCATTAGACGCCAGCTGCCCCCAGCCTCAGAAGTGCCCAGAGAGGTCAATGACACTCCCTGGTACCAGTTGTAACTGACCTCTCTCTCTCTCTCAAATAAAGGGTGGGAAGGCTAGTCCAATTAGAAACTGCCCAATGCATTAAACTCTGTTTAATCCAATGAATTTAAAAGTTAACAAGCCTGTCCTGTACCCCCACCTTGGACTTTGTATAAGAAGCTTATGCACTTGTGGGCCACTGCTGCTGCATGCTAGCTTGCTTACTAGGATGCACAGCCCCAGAGCACCAATTTCTTTGTTCCTAGCTCTAGGTGCTCTGGTCCCCTATGTTCCCATCTCTCCCCTCCCCTCAAAACTTTCTCTGCTTCCTCTGTTCCCATTTCTTCTCTTCTCTCTAAATCTAAACCTTCTCTGCCTCCAATAAAATCATCTTTTGATCTTCATCAGTGTGTTGGTGTGGATTTTAGAACTCTTACAGTTGACTATTAGCGAGCAGAGTGCTATTTTCCTTAAAGGACAAAGTGCATAGCTACATGTGCTCAGCTTTAAACCCTACTAACCACAACAATGACCAACACAGAACACTATCTCCATCAGTTCAGTAGTTTTATATTGGGAATAAATCAACAACTATCTAATTCTACTTAAAGCCTACTCAGTGAGAGGGAAATCAGTGTATGGCACTGTAAACATAGCCTACTACACATGGCTAAAGGGTTCATAGATTTTGAAGAAAAATCATATGTCTGCCACATCCCTGGACAAATGTAATTTCTTACTGTATGCTAAATATGGATTGTTATATTTACAGACAAATGTACCTGTCATCATTCATCAATGAATCTTCTTTTTTGCAGTAGATGGAAACTATTACAGGTTTCCACAGAGGACAAAAACAAAAATGTAGTGTCTGTGAGATGCTTAGCCCTAAGTGAAACATCTATAATACAATTTCTCCACATAAGGCTCATGTAACATAGTGGAACAGAGTTATTCCCCCTATAAAGCTAACCACACAATAGTCATTTAGTCTCAGAATATTGATGAGCCATGAATGTATAGAAAAGTTTCTTTGAATAAATCTTAAAATTGGGTAGAAACATACATACTTAGGAGGCATTTTTGATAACATGTCCATTTAGCAAACCAAAATTGTAGGTTCATTCCTAGTGCCTGTGTCCTCCTCTTTGACCAAGGCCACAGTACCAGACATGAACTTGCTCCAACATCATTGCCCCAGAGTCAGTCAGGAATCAGTTAGTTACCTCTAAAACCATTGTGTCACTATTACCTCAGTGTACACTTCTTGCCTGGCAAATTGCAAGGACAAAAGCTAGGAACGCATTCCTGACTTTTGTCTTTACTGCTGCCTGCAGAGCAACCACCAGCACTATGAAGGCTAACTAGCATGTAGGAGTCTGCCAGCTCCAGCATTATTTCTTTGTGTTCTGATACTATAATGTGGATCATCTTTTAAACACTCAATTCTATCTTTTAATCCTAGTATTTAATCCATTTTACTTAATATAATTACTAAGAAAGTAAGGTTTATATATCATTTTATTATTTGCATATTTATTTCCATTCCTCTACTTTGAATTGATGCTTCATTTGTGCTAATAGGCATCCACTCTTATTCTAGCTTTGTTATGATATTTTACTTAATATAAAGTTTGTAGTTATAACACTTTCTAAATGTGTGACATGGAGAGANTGCCTGCAGAGCAACCACCAGCACTATGAAGGCTAACTAGCATGTAGGAGTCTGCCAGCTCCAGCATTATTTCTTTGTGTTCTGATACTATAATGTGGATCATCTTTTAAACACTCAATTCTATCTTTTAATCCTAGTATTTAATCCATTTTACTTAATATAATTACTAAGAAAGTAAGGTTTATATATCATTTTATTATTTGCATATTTATTTCCATTCCTCTACTTTGAATTGATGCTTCATTTGTGCTAATAGGCATCCACTCTTATTCTAGCTTTGTTATGATATTTTACTTAATATAAAGTTTGTAGTTATAACACTTTCTAAATGTGTGACATGGAGAGACCCTGTCTCAAAAAGACAAAAAAAAAGAGTACTTACTGCTCTTTGAGAGGACCTGGCTTCTTACCACCAACACGATGGCTAACAAGCATTTATAACTCCAGTTAATCTGATTCTTTGGCAGAATCATTTAGATAGGGCTGTTCCCAAAGAGAGAGTTTGTAATGTCATGTCATTTGAAGACAAATCCTGATAGCAGGGTATTCCATAAATCCACCAGTCAGGTCAACATGTGGTGATGGGATTTTGTGCAGCTCCAAATGTTTTCTTCCTATTCCAGGTGTTGCTGGGTTATTGATTTTCACAGGTGTCATGCCCATTGTTTTTTGAAGCTGTTGAAGGACTGAAAAGACGAATGGGGCTAGGGTGAAAGTCACAGAAAGCTCAGTCTTCTTACTGAGATTTTTATGCCTTCATATCCTGTTCTTTCAGGTGATTTAAAGCAAGCATTCATTTCTACAATTTTAAAAAGGATAATGTTAACCATTCTATTATACTTCTTATTACTTCTACAAAAACCCAGATTTTCATAGGTCTTCAGACCTTCATTCTGAGTCATTCAACCTTTATAGATTCCGAACTAAAGTTTATTAAACCACTTGGATCAAGAATATACATAAGGACTTGTGTGGTGGTACACACCTGTAATTCAAGCATTCTATAGGATGATGCAGTATGATCACATTGATTCCTGGGTTGGGCTACATAGGAATTTGAGATAAACCTGGAATATGAGCTAGGTGTCTCACAAAAATTAAAAAAAAACACACTTTAGTATAATTTTTTGAGAATTTTATAAATTAGTAGTTGATATTTGCATCATTTCTACTCTTCCCATTCCCCCAACTCCTGCCACGTACATACACACACACACACACACACACACACACACACACATTCCCTTTCAATTTTTGTCCTCTTCTTTGATTATTATTCTTATATATACATACATACATAAACATATACATATGCATATAATGCACTGAATCTGTATAGTATAATTCATGTGCATATATGTTTAGAGCTAACCATGTGTGGGGAAATAACCTATCAGATAACTAATCTTAAAGAAAAATAATTCTTCTCCCTCAGCATCCATTGAATGTCTATAGCTCTTCGTTTAGATGTGTTACTCTGTGAAGCTTACCTCATCCATACTGGCATGTCAAGCGGTGTTGCTCTTATATGCAGAACTTCTTAGGCTAACACATGATGAAGATTTCATGGGTGTGGCTTTCCTATTGTGTCTGGAATGCATTGTCTAGCACATATAGAAAATTCATGGTTGATGATGGAATTGTGCAATTATGCTTGTTGCCAGGTTAGCCTATATCTGGCAGAGATTAAGATGAAGTAACTGATGGTTATATAAAATACCTGTTGACCATTCACTTAAAACCTGTGTTCTATTGTGTATCAATTTTGTACAAAAAGTAGAAATATGCAACTCTACAATGCTATGTGTAAAATTTCTTATAGAAAATATATTAATGTCAAATAATTATTTTGATTGTTTCACCAATTAAAGGACTAAAATATGGAAAGGAATGAGCAGATGTGTTTCAAAAGTTGATTAATGTGAATGTCATGTAGGAATTTGCTATGCTGTAAAACTTGCTCAAATAAGTCATATTTTCAAAAATATTCCAAATAAACTTTTACGGATAAAAAAAACTAATATGGAAATAAAACACAGATATTATTTTAAAATTTACTTCGAAAGAAAAATGCTACAATGTAAATGACTAGTGTTTTTCCAGAGTTATGAAACACCATCACCATTGGTAGAAACCTACAGAGATAAAAGCTTGCTCAAGGGGTGCAGACAAATCCTTCTAGAACTGAGGAAGCATTCAAAAGAAATAAAGCTACATCTTTTCTAAACTCTGAGTACAGAAATTAGTATCACTTAAAGCTCCACAGAGGTGACATTTTAGAAGTTTTTCTGTGTTGGAATGAAAACATGAAACACTATTTTTCATTTCTCAGTGCCATTTCTGTAAAAATAAGTGAAGCAGCGATGAACCAGATATCAAACTTTTATGAGACCAGCAAACACAATGCTTTAGTTCAAAGCTCTCTAAAGATAAAATTTGCTCATAGGAATCCTTTGAGGTGAAAATTGTACATAACAACATCTAAATGCAATCAAATTGGTGTGTACTGGGAGCATCCTTTCTTGCTCAGGAACTTAATTAGCTCACAGTTTAAAATCTAGCATGAAGTTTAATGCTTTGTCATACAGTCCAGTTTATTTGTCTGTCTGTTGCTGAACTGAACTGCTGGATTGTTATTTAATGTGATCTCATGATACAAAGATTGGTTATACATAGTAAAAAAATGTATCAGTGGTTGCCACCACAGTAGAATCTATTATACAATTGGAAGCACAAAGTAGTGCCTTTAGAGTTGAGAGGAAGAAATTGAATAGCGGGCTCATCACACTGCTTAACAAAGCAGGAATCAGAACTGTAGGCAGTAACAAACTGACATCACAGGACATCCAGGCTGTGTGCATCTCTATACCTGAGAGAGTGAATGGAGCGCAGATACACAGGGTTGTTTGAGTGCTATTTAATCACCTTAGGAGATGTCTGTACTGTGTTTATCTTGGTCTCCTTTATGGACAAATAGGAGCTGTTAGCACAATAAATGTGCTGAATCTCTGGCTATAGTGGAGGAAAGAAAAGAACTTTGTGATAACCAGAAAAGACATTTTAATTCCTAGTATCTAGTATAAGCAAGCTCATGGTGGAAGTCAGGCAATGTTTGCTGATTAAATAAGTATGAATGAATTAATACATTTTAGTGCACTTTATGGAATTTATAGAGCTCCTCAATTTCCAATATCTTGGCTAATATGTTTTTTTAGTTTTCAATATGTACATCCACTAGAAGTTGTACATCAATTTCTGAATTTTTATCTTTTCCCAGGTGGGCAATATGCAATTCTGTTCAGTTATGATGCCAGCAGCAGGGAGACACAGTACCCAGTCTACCATGGGATTATGAGAGTAACTAATCATTACTGTACAATACACAATGTTGATAAGGAATGTTAGGTTAAATGCATTAGAGTGTTAATTTTTTCAAGTAACTTCCCTATAGCTCTAGATATCATATGTTGAGGTACATTTAACTATGCATTTGACTTGAAATATTTGCAAATTTCTGTGTTGGATCATTTTCTGAATGCAAAGCCTCATGGTTCTGGATTTTCAGTCTACATTCTATCAGGGAGGACTACTTCTACATTCTACCAGGAAGGACTACCTATATGTTATGTATATCCCAACATAAGTCAGAAAGTGAAAAGACCTACAGAAAACTATAATTAGAAAGCTGGAGTCATGATTTTTGTAAAATTGACAGAATCTAAATAGATGACTTTTAACCTTGCAACAACAACAACAACAACAACAACAACAAAACCCTGTAAAGTCATTGACCCAGAAGCTCTGGGACCTGAGCACCTGACATTGACTCCTTGGAACTTGAATTTGCTGCTCCACCCAAAGACAGTGAATGGGTCTGAGTATGCTCGACAATTAACATATCAAAGTTCTGAAAGACCATAATCTCGGAAAACAATCAGGACTGAGAAGAACTGCTGGGCTCTGTATATATGAGAAGCCCTAGACTTAGAGACTAAAGAACAAGATTGATAAGATAAGGGTGGATCTAAGTTTATTGTTCCCCCAAATTGAAACTAAGAGAATGGTTTTGAATAAGTATGAATAAAGCCTGACTCTAGGACACAATTCCAGGGCACAGTTCTAAGACAAATTTGGGGGAGTGGTTTCCTTTGAATTTGGGCCCACAGGCTGTTACCCAGGCATGGTGGTGCATGTCATTTAACCCCACCACTTGGGAGACAGAAGGCTGGTCCACTAAGTGCTGCAATGCTGGGGTTACAGGGAGACCCAGGTTCCAAAAAACCTCCCCTCAAATAAAGAAGTTGTTTTATTTAGGTATTAACTGTATGGTAGTATGTTAATGCCATAGAAAGCCAATGGAAAATATAAAAAAATTATGTTAATTTTAGATGCGTTTCAATGGGTAGAGTTACTAATAGGAAGAAATGTTGGGAAGTGGGAAATGGGGTATGACTGATAAATTTAGGAGGAAGAATGAGAATAGAATGGTCTTTGATGAATTTTCTTTTTTTATTTAGCTTTATGTGATTATATAATAATCATTATATTTTATAATTGAATGAGTTTTGCATAGTTATGTAGCAATAATATTATAGTATTGTATAATAGCCACCACATTCATGACTTAGACCACTTTCTTCACCTACAAAATTTCCCTTATATTCTATATTGATATCCAGTTATAACTAAAACAAATTGCCACATAATCAGTTTTTTCAAATACATGATATCTATTATCCTTGTAGAAAAAACATGTCTAAATTGATCTCCTGGAAATAAAATCAAAGTGATTCACATTTTTTTCCTCCAAAGAAATATCTGTGCAGGAACAAGGAATTAGTTGTAGGTGAGTAAAGTGGTGTAGGTCACCCACTGGCTTCTGGCTGCATCACTATTAGCCCTGTGACTCCATCTTTATCCTCTCCTTGTTGATCAAAAAAGTCCTACCTGAATATCGTAGTCCTAAAAGCTAAATCATACTCAAACTCTACTTTACCAGATAGGTTAAAATTTATAAACACGGGCTGTGTTTTAGATGGAGAGTGGCTGACTTATTAAGATAATCACATAGATTTATATTTTTTTAGATCAGTCCCTTGTCCATTTCTCCCCAGGAGGAAACTTCTGCAACATATAGGATCATTACTACTTTGATATATTTATTTAGTATGCTGTGAGGTAATGGCTACAATTCATTTTTTGTCAACATAGTAAATTATAAAGATTTATTCCTTATTTTATGTGTATTAGTGCTTGCTTGAATGTGTTTCTGCACCATATTCATGCCCAGTGCCCCTAGAGACCAGAAGAAACATCAGATTTTTGAACTAAACACAGGTCCTTTGCAAGAGCATCAGAAGCTCTTAACCACTGAGCCATTTCTCCAGTGCCAACTTGGTAAATTATAAAGGAAAGGTAAGAAACAAAATATTTTCATGAACAATCTTTGTTCTTTGGAATCATTTTTGTTTTAGAATACTTGTATTTGGCACAATAGTTGCCTCAATGAGTAATTTCTTGTGTCAAGAAGATCATAAGTTGCTCTGCATCAGCAAGCTAAACATTATTAAGGTAATTTCCATTAAAGTGGTTAAGGATGAGATTAAAATTTAAGTAGGTGGTCTCAGAAAGCAAAATGTCTCCACTGGGTGAGTGGGCATCATCCAGTATTTGGGAGTCTGAACAGGACCAAATCTTGTTTTGAGAAAATTCACCTCTTCTACGAATTGAATCTGGATATCAATTTGCTCTCAGGATAGATCTTAGACCATGCCTATCCTGTTTTTCATGGTTTCGGGCTTAGATAGAAATATATTAAATCAAGATTCTAGAGGTCTTGGCTTTTCTGAAATAAGGGCTGTTGGATATTGATAGATACATGGTATCAAGGAAAAGACAAGACTCTACAGCTATTAGCATGAAAGCTAGGTGACAGTTTGGAAACATGTCTGCCTGCCTTATGTTCCATGAGCATTTTTGCAATAAAATTTAGGGATGCAATCATAAATTGTTGGCATTCGATACATAACTAGAAGGGGCACACACAGTTGGGATGGCTGTTATTATAGCACATATTCAGGAATATGGCACAGCCACTGGTGAATTTTAGCCTGTCACTATTTAATAAGTAATTTTCTTAATAATTTCCTTCACTTTTTCCTGCCCATGGTAATTAATACAGAATATAGCAGAATTTTTCTTTTATCATCTATTATATCAAATTCCATAGATCTCTACACCATAGATGGCAGATGAGAAATCCTAGTCATTGTAATTATAAGTCAATTTCTCAAAAGGCTCCTTATTGATATCTACATTATTTATGTAACATATTACATGTATTACAACAACTAAAGCACCACATTATACTCTATGGATGAGTATTAATGCATAAATGTTATGGCAAAATTAGTATACAGTTTGAATGTGTGAAAGATACAGATACTCAAGTGACAGGGTTACATCACAATAAACTCATTGTAAGTTGTAAACTTATTTAGACAAATATTCCTTTAAGCCACTGGTTTACTCTTATAATCAAAACTGACCAGGAACTGTGTATCACCTCTTTTGCTTAGCAAAATGAGATAATATCATAGTGCATATCACTATCCTTGAACAGGTCAAAATGTAAAAATTTAACTCCAATATTTCCTGAATGTATCACTAGTATACTGTTATAAAGTTAAAAAATCAAATCAAATCATCATAATTTGCAGATCATTCATACATCTTTACACATGAATTTCAAATTATATATGTTAAATAATAGAGAAAATATGGATATGTGTTATTGCATGCATACAAGATATAATTCTACAGTTTCTTTTTGTCTGGAATCTTGCTTGGGAGCAATATTGATTCTAGAAGACTGAAATGGTAACACTGACTCTTCTAGATTTGTTACAGATTTGATGGAATTGATGATTCTCTAATGTGATCAATTTTAAATGTACCAATAACAACATTTCAAGTATTAAAGAGATCACTAATGCATGATCTAATGATATAATACACAAAACATCTATATTGAATACTTCTAATTACTCTTATAAGAAGAAAGATGTTGTATGTATGCAGGTACTATATTTTTGAGATTTTTATGGAAAACATTTGCCAGAGTAATGAACATTGGGGGAAAGGAAGAATAAGTTCTTTAAGGGATTATTGAATGTTGACTCTGAACTGACACTGGCCTCTAGGTGAGGTAGGATTTGTGTCTCAAATGAAGTACTTGTATTTACTAACATATACAAATAGAAACATTGGGAAGACAAAAGGGGATTGATTATAAGAATTAGAAATAGGAAGTAACATGTATGTGATGGCAGATTTTGGTCATCAATTTGACTGTATCTGGAATTAGCTAAAATGTGAGGGTCTTTCTTGATCAGATTGAAGCCAGAAGACCCACCCTAAATGTAGGTGGCACTGTCTGGTGGCAGTCCATATAAAAAGACCTGGCAGAAGAGAGCATGTGTCTTTTTCCCACTTGCCTTCTTTCTTACTAGCAAGCTTTTTTTATTTCCCTGCTGTGGCATTCCTTCACCACTATTAAAGTCAATGTCTTCCAGTTCCAATATAGACTGAAAATCAGCAGTTCGATAGGAATCTTCTAGGTCCTCAGCTACAAAATGAACTTCTGAGACATCCAGCCTCCTAGACTGACCAACTACCTGACTCTTAGCCTGTTCAATGCAGCCCAGCCACTGTGGGACTAGAAGGACCCTATCTTGTGAGCAATCTAATAAATCCTTTTTAATATATATATATATATATATATATTATTTTTCATTTAATCACTTTTGTTCCTCTGGAGAACCCTGATTAAGATAGTATGGTTTAAACAGATTGAATTTATACAACAATATTGCATGCAATTTATGTAATCTAATTAGAGATTATACAGTTAATTTTTCTGCTTAAGGGCTTACAATGGGTCTTATGTTTGTGCTTGGCTTATATATATAACACATTATAGTACAAAGTGACAAATTAGAGATTCTTGACCCTTCTTAGTTTAACATAAAAGACAGGATTTAAATACTTAAGGAGATTGGAATCTTAGAGTGTACTGGTTATTTAAAACATATTCATGCAAACTATGAAGCCCCAAAATATAATATTTCTCACTAGTCTGTTAAATACATTTGTGACAGAACCCCAGTACCATGAAGAGATCTGTAACCATTCATTGCTGTGGGTCAGACCTCACAGTAGGGGCTGAAACTACAGAAAAAGAGAATCTAAAACCAATGGAAATACGTGGATCTTGCATTGGCGAGAGCTATGTAACAGAAGAGGAGAGCAGTTTACATAATGGACAATAATCAAATGGTCCCTTTGAATATTCAGGTTCATGCACAACTAAGAAATTGGTGAAGTTATCACAGTATTCAATGAAATATATGAACCAAACTAATTCTTCCATGATCTTTGTGAGGAAAATTAAACCTTCTAGATCAGGATAAAAAAATCAAATTCAAATAACAAAAGTAGATAAATAGTATTTCATTCTACTTAATGATGAACCAAGTTATAATCTCCCAAACTCCGTAAGTCAGAAAAAGTCCGATTGCCTTCAGGAATGACTTTAGTAGACAATTTGAAATTGATACTGCTAATCTGTCATCAAGCCTTTCACAAAGAGGCCTATGGCCTTTATCAGGATAAATGTGCATTGGAGGAAAGCAATAACAATAACTTTTAGATACTGCTGGACACTAGTTCCAAACTGACATTGATTTGAAAAGATGCAAGGGCTGGAGAGATGGCCTAGCGGTTAAGAGCGCTGACTGCTCTTACAGAGGACCTGGGTTCGATCCCCAGCACACACATGGCGGCCGAGAACCATCTGAAACTCCAATTCCAGGAGAATTCCAGTTCCAGGGGAATCCGACGCCGTCTTCTGACCTCCGCGGCATTGCACGACACGGGTGCACAAACTTGCATGTAGACAGTACATTCATACACATACAGAAATTTAAAAAAATGTTTGAAAAGATGCAAAAGATCACTAACACAATAGCCAGAGTAAAGACATATGGATTTCAAGTGATCAATAATGTTTCAGCCTCTGTCCATCTCACAATGTGTCCAGTGAACCTTGAACTCATCCTGTGGTGACTATTTAAGAACTATAATGCACAATTAGAATATACCAAAGATGACAGAATCTTTGTATTGATTCCCTGATTGATGAACCGAGGCTAATCTTGTCAAAATATTGTAGTAGAAGATACTAGAACTGCTTTTCCTAAGAAAATAGTAAATCAAGCAATAATATATTTCTGGAAGGCTTATAAAGATGAGTTCTCTTATTCAAGTTATGAAAGAATCTCTGGTGGCTATTCTAATTATAAACACTCTCAACTCTTCTCTTAGGCTTCCGGGGAAGATGGTAAGGCCTTCAAGGATGATAACAGATCACTGTGTATTGCTCCACATGGTAGCTTCAATTCAGAAATCGGTCCATTCCTTGAGAAATTAATAGGGGATATTAACCTGCCAAATAAAACTAGTCATGGTGGTAAACATTTAACATCTCAGCTACCTGGAAGTCTTAGATGGGGGTGTTATTTGAGCCCATAATTTTGAGAGCACTCTAAAAATGTAACAAGATCCTCTCTCAAAAGAAAAGAAAAAAAATCTGTCATTTTATTTCTGTTCTTGTCAATAAAGCAAAAGGAAAGGCAGTTTGCTTTCACTTAGCAAACATACCTTTCCCAGGTGAAAGCAGGATTTGTCTATCCTACATTAGGGGCATAGCAAGTCTTCAGGTTAATTTCATAATTTACTTTGGAGTAATTTTGATTGCCTTTCACTTCTATAAGGTATGATACTTAGCCATTGTATTGCCAACATTACACTGACTGGACAGAGTAAATAAAATTAACAATGATTCCAGAATTATTGATAAGAAAATCATATTCCAGAGTGTAAGGAATCTATCAGTGAAACTCAGGAGACACCTCCTCAGTGAGACTTTTAGGAGACAAGAGGTGTAGGGCAAGGATAAGTAAAGCATCTGTCCTTTATATAACCAAACAGAAGCACAATGCCAAAAAGGCCTCCTCATTTTTAAGAGGAACGTTAACCACTTGGCCTATTTGTCACATGACCTGGGAGCCTGCCGTAATAGAATGAGATTCAGAGCATGAAAAGTTTAGGGAACAGATTTTGGATGCTGTATAAGCTTCTATTCACTTGTGTCACATGTCACATGCCACATGTCACATGTCTGGGAGATCCAAGGCTGCTTCAAATGTCTATGGCACATAGCTATGCTGCTTGTAGCTGCCAGCAAATCCCCAACTGAGAGTTAGCCTGCAAACTCATGTTTTGCATCAAAACCTTGATTCCCAGTTTTAGCAGTATCTGAACACATTCTATGGGCTCACAAGTTATTGCCCATCATGAATTGAGTATTTTATGATCCAACAAGCCACATAAGGGTATGTCAAGAAGCACTTCATCATCAAATTGAAGTAGTATATATGTATCTGTTTTTAAAATAATTTTTAAGACACTATTAAGTTACATATAGTGACTCAAATTCTAATTGTACCCATCCCAGCTACATTACAATTCTTTTACTTTATATTTATAGATTCATGGGGAGTTCCCTTTCATCACTTATCAGAGAAAGAGACAACTCAGTTTTGGTTAACACATATTTCTACACTCTATGCAAGCCTATCCATAGGAAGATAGCTATAGCACTACAGTGCTTTTCTGGTCATCCCTGAAGGAACATGGTAAATCAAAATACTCTCAGCTTGACCAAACATTGAATTGTATTGTCACGTGGTTGCTCATTATATCTCAAAAAATAATGGTAAGATATGACTGGATGATGAGGGACCTGCAAGAAACATGATTAGGAAACTGTTAACATGGAAATTTGATCAGAGAAATATGAGTAGACCTCTTTGAACAGACATGAAGATACTTTGTTCCATATAAATGTTCACTGACGAATCACTTCATTGGAGGAAGACTTTAGTAATGACACTGGTAGGGTAATTCACTTTGTGTACACACACAAGCATATATTAAGATAACTCACATCACCAATTGGCTAATCAACGAAGGCCATGTTGACAGGGATAGTGGTATTAATCATGGACTTAGGTATATTGGCAACTATTCATCAAATCTGTCCTGGTTACAACCCACTTCTCACTTTTGAATTCCCAATCTACCTGTAATAATAGATTTCAATTATGTATCCCTGATGTGTACCTTTCCCCAAATGATAAGTCTGCTACTTGATGGCACATCTATTATATCGAGCCTCTTTCATCCTGGAAGATGGAACATGTCCTTCTTATTGAAATACTTGCTATGAATGTAGGTGTGGTATTACTGCACTCAATACTTCTAGACATACCAGTCATAACCCTAGATAACTTCACATCTACAACCATGATATTGCACACAGCAATATTTCCTTATTATTAAATTAACTTTATCACTAAAATGTACAGGGTTGCACTGATGTAGATGCCCTGACAAAATTTTGTTAGAAACTTTTGGAGACTCAGTTACATTGCCTCCTTGGTAGCAATACAATGAAGGCATAAAGGAAGGTTCTCTGAAAGGTGTTATACATTATGAATCAATATAAAATATATAGTACTTTATCTCTCTTAACATGGTGTATTAATCAGGGTTCTCTGAAGAAACAGAATCAACAGGACAAATATATGGCTATATATAATTTATTGATTTGCTCATGTGACAGAGCTCAAGGAGTCCAACAATAGCCGTGCACTGGAGAGGCTGAGAATCCAGGGAACTGTTCAGTCTGCAAGGCTGGATGTCTCAATAGTCCCAATCTGGTGCTGAAGATCCAATGGATTCCAGGAGATCTGTCGGTCTCAGTACACACTGGGATCCGAAGGGTTGATCACAGCAGCAAGACGAACTCACCAGTGAGAAAGAGGCAAGCTGCAGGAAAAAAGGGACCAACTCCCTCTGGCATGGCCTTTAATACTGCCTGCTGGCAGAAGGTAATGCCCACATTTGGGGTGGGCCATCCGGGTTGAGGTAGTCCAATCCGAAGATCCTTTTTCTCTTATTTGTTCCTTAGTCCAGTCAAGTCGACACCTAGGATTAACCATCACACATGGGTTCTAGGAGTCAAAGACTGAAGGATATAAATAAGAGTAACAGCACTCACTAATTCCTTCCGTAACCTAGAAGTAAATGAATTTGCTTCTTGCTCTTGTACTTTACGTTCTGATGGTATAGAGGTCTTAATTTCAGAATGAGGGCTACTTCCAACAGAAGATGTAATGATAGTGCCATTGAATTAGAAGTTAAAACTATCACCTAGCAACTCTGGACAGCACATGTCTCTGAATTAAAAGAGTACAATATATCCTGATGTTACTGCAGGAACCAAGAAAGTGGAAAAGAACCAGGGAGGTAAAGAGAAAGAAGAAACCTGAGAGAGAAGAACAGTAGGAGTTACTAAGGAAGAAATGGATAAAATGAGGGTATTTACACGGGAGGAGGGGGAGGGAAGGTTATATAAGGAACTTTGGAGATAAAGGGGAAAAAGGAGCTCGAGAGATTTGGGACTCGTAAGAGACTGGTATTTTCAAGAGAGAAATGGGGAAGATGGGAAGACTTTAAATAGGGAGGGCATAGAAGGAGGGTGAGACAGGGAGAGGGAGGGGAGAGATAAATCATGCCTAGCTAGCATAAAAAAAACACAGAGGAAATTATAACAGTCCAACAACCTACTGAAAAATTACACAATCTCTCTACATGAGTCCATGTCTAGAGCTGAAAGCTACATACATAACAAGAACCATTGCCAGACATGAGAAACCTCCCTTCCATTTGTTGGCCAGGGTAGTCCAAAAGAACCCCCAAATCACATAGGCTTTTAGTAAAGCCCTTGATTGCCTCCCAGAACTCGAAGATAAGAGTATTACTGAGGATAGGACATAATTTCGACACAGGATTTGGAGCACTTGAACTGGAACTGACCTGGAAGTCACCTCTCCTGAAGGCTAGCTTTCATAACTTTGGGGAGTACTATGCAAACTGCTAAAGGAGGACATCAATCCATGGTCCATCCCCAGCTTCTAGGTCAGAAAACCACATCGATGACTGCCACAGCAGATTACATTGGTGGAGTAGCAGCACTTTTATCTTGGGAGTAATCAACAGCTATCTGATTGGATTTAAGGTACAGTCAATGGGAGCAAATTCATGTATGATACTATAAACATAGACAAATACATATAGCTGGAGAGGTCATAGATCTTCGAGAAAAAACTGTAAGGCTGTCACATCCCTAGACAAATGTAATTTCTTACTATGTGAAAATATGTATCCATATATTTATATATAAGTATCTCAGTCATCAAAGAAGCTTCTTTTGCACCAGAAGGAGACTATTATGGAGTATCGCAACTGGTCACATATAGACATTGTCTGCAAATCACCTAAGCTTAAGTGCCATGTCTACAATGCAACCTCTACACTTAAGGCTCACTGCACATAGAACAAGGGGTAAAATACACTAATGAATCTCTCAGTTCTTATTAATGAAACTCCCTAACGCAACAGGGGGCCAGAAACACAAAAGGCCACAAATGGGTAAAGTATAGAGAGTATGTAGACTGTGGGTCCTTGGAAAGGACTCCTATATTAAACTCTGCCATGCAGGCATCAAGGACCATTGCAGGAGAGGGAGCAGAAATATTGTAAGATCTAGGGAAGAGTTGCATGACCATATGGAAATAGAATCCTACAAGCTCCTGAGACCTTTCTCACATGAACCTATAATAATGTCAGTATGTGCAAGACCTATGTAAACTCGAGTAGACAAAACTCCAGCACAGATCTATTGAAATGAGCCACAGGCCCTAATCTTGGTCAAAGAATTACTGGCAGCTAATTATTTCTGGGTGAGGAAGAGTGGATCTTCTTAACGGGAAGGACTCTAGGTAAGCTTACTAGACCCCAGGGGATGAACTTGCACTGAGGTACTTCTGGGAACACTAACTTGACATGATAGGCCTTCACACAGAGGATAGAATGTATGAATTCAGGGAGGGGAACTATGGGAGGGTTCCAAGAAGGAATAGGGTATAATGATGATTACGATTGATTGAGATTTTCTGTTTGAAAAACACAAAATTTATAATAAGGCATTTATAAGGAAGAAAGACTAAATGTTATTACTCTGCCGGTAGGGCATGTAAGCTTGCCTAGCAAGGAGAAATTAGACTACGAATCTATAAGAAATGGAAGAATGTACCTAGAACCTATGAGGACCATAAAAAATCTCTTAATATTACCATGTCCTGTAATTAATGTTAAGAGAAAAATAAGCAACAAAATCCAAGCAGTAATACTAATGGCCCAGTTTTGTTCCGCTCAGGAATCAAAAGTGTGGTTCATCATGTTAGTTGAAGAATTACAACCTGATGAATTGCTTTCTTAAAGTCACAGCAGTGATTTAAAGGGCAGTGCAAGAAAGTGGTTTTAAATGTGAGCTAAGACCATATGAAGAGTGATAAACGTGAGAACGGGAATTGCCATGACTGTCATGATTGTGTTATTATCTTCATGGTACTTAGAATACAAAGTATCAAAGAGGAGTTATTAAACATCACTGAAGGACTTTGGTTCCTCAGCAAAGAAAGAAGTCAGTGCATTTTCTATTGCTCAGAATAGTTGCATTGTGCTAGGCTGAATTGTCAGTTGGTTACTTTCTTACTTAGACAAATAAATGTGATTTAAGTGAGAGAAAATAATGGACCTCGAATGGCTAATTATTTCTGTATTGACTGTATAAGGAAGTGGCCAGATATTTGTTTAACTATCATTTCTTGATGTGTCTGAGTATGTTTCAGAATGAGAATAGTATTTGGATCTGTAGATGTAATAAATTAGTATGCTGCCTGAAATGTGATGGATATCATCCTACTGCATCTAATAGAACAAAAAGCAAGGGAAAGAGAGAAGTCCTTTCTACCTGACTGTGCTGGTAATGATCTCCTGCTCTCAGAATGATGCTTCACATCACTGGCTGTCTTAGTTCTCAAGGCCTTTTGACAGATTTCCTGGATTTCTAACTTGTAAAAAGGTATGTGTGGGACAAATCATGATAAACTAAACTATCTTTGAATTATTGCGTGCATATATATATATATATATATATATACACATATATATGTGTGTGTGTACACATATGCAAGGTTTTGTAAGTGGAAAAATTATATTCATATTCTGTTTAAGTATTTTTTTTTACCTTCCAGCCATTCTTTGAAAACTAAACCTTCCAGTCAGAAGACTGGAAGAATGTAGATGGTATAGAGTATATAAGAAAAAGAACTACAAGTGGGCATAGCAATTTTGTAACTTGAGGGGAAAAAGGAAGCTAAACCAAATTTAACTAAGTTATAAAAAACCGATATCCTCACCCATGGAAAAGAGTGTTCTACTGACACTCAGCTGTAAGATCAGCTCTTCTCTGCCAAGTTTGCATTGAGAGGACTCTCATGATCTGCTACCTTTGCAGCTCATTGCAAGCAATCCTGTTTAAATTTGTAGCATACCTTTCCTTACTTATCTATTAATATGGCAAAAAGTAGTGTGTTTTCCTCCATTTCTCTTCCTCTTCCTTTATTCCATATCCTTGTTTCTTGTGTCTGGAAAAGTGCTCCTTCCATTTGCAGAGATGGACTGCTCTTTGGCCCAATTCCTTATCTTCAAAGATAATCCACATAGCCCCAGAGGTATTAAGTGTCCTTTCCTGGTCCCATCCATTCTGCATAAGAACAGAATACAAACAGAGCTCCTGAAGTGGCCTCCTAAGGAGTGGAAGGCTGTGGCTGATAAGGGGGCATTGAATAGTTGTAGCTATCAGAGAAAGGGAAACACACATTTATCAGAGAACCTGTTTCTCTAACAGAAAAAGGCCAGACTGGGAAGATGGATTTCGTGTTTAATTATTAACAAGTGAATTAATAACTTCTTACTGTCTTATAAGAATCTGGCCAATGTTGCTTGGTTGGCACTTTCTCCAACATGCTTTCCAAAGTACAAAGTATTTTGAGCTTACAGGCTATGCAGACATTTCTCTAAATGGCATTGATCTGTTTGAATCTTGTGTTTTCATTTTAAATGAGATTGAATTTATGGAAAAAGAATAACAATTCTTTAATAGTGAATCACACTTTTCCACTACTGGAAGGGAGGAATTAAAAATTTTGTCTCAGGAAGAGCTTTTTATAATGCTTTTAACTATTTCAGAACATAATGAATATCCTATCTAGACAAGGAAGGACACGAATTAAATTTCATAGTAATTTTACCTCAGTATGTGTGTTGAAGGCTTGAGGGGAGACTTAAAAATAACTATCATGTAGACAATATTGAATTAGACAACAGAGTATTTCATATTAATAAGACATTACAAAACAAAATACATTCACACAACACAGGTGATGAATCTTAGGAATATTATATTAAAAACTATAAATCTGAGTTTTTGTCTTAGCTGTATGATTGCTAGCCTAAGTTTTTAATTAATATCTAAAATTTCAGTAAAATATCCATAGAGACCATAAAACATTTCAGTTTTGGGCTGGAGAGATGGCCTAGCGGTTAAGAGTGCCGACTGCTCTTGCAGGGGACCAGGGTCCGATCCCCAGCACCCACATGGCGGCTGAGAACCGACTCCAGTCCCAGGGGAATTCGATGCCCTCTTCTGACCTCCGCGGCATTGCATGACATGGGTGCACAGACAGTACATTCATACACATTAAAAAGAGAGAGAGAGAGAACATTTCAATTTTACTTATATTTTGAAATAAATTGTCTCACAAAAATCAACTTTCAGTCAAAACTTGCCATTTGAGGAATCATTTATAGATTGTATCTATAAAGTTGGCATTTGGCATGGCAAAAGTCAATCAATCTTGGCTATTTAAAGAATCTTATTGTTATAAGGAATGCCAGTTATGAGTCACAGTGTTCAATCACCTAAAAATGTGCTAGTCATACTTTTGACATTTCAAAAAATACCGGAGAGTGTCAACTTGCAGAGAGAAAAGGTGTGCGTGGGCTTGTTGCTTTGGATTCCCCATTGCTTTAGCCTGTGCTGAGGCAGCACATGATGGGAGCGGCATATGAGAGGTTGAAGCTTCCCTATTTCTGGCAATAGAGCAAAGAAGGGAAACAGGGATGGAAAGAAAGAGGCTAAGATGCTTCTGCACCCCCCAACACATGTAGTCAGTGACCAAAAGATGTTTCACTAAGCCACGCCTTCTAATAACGGTTCCACACGCTGGGCGTGGTGGCGCAGGCTTGTAATCCCAACACCCTGGAGGCAGAAGCAGGAGGATCTCTGTGAGTTCAAGGCCAGCCTGGTCTACATAGTGAGCTCCAGGCCAGCTGGAACTAAAGGGAGACCCTGTCTCAAAAAGACCAAAAAAAAAAAAAAAGGTTCCATACAATCCAATACTGCTATGGGCTTGGGAATAATTCTCTAACACATATTAGTTAAAGTAAAGTTTATCCAAACCATAGTAATTATAGAGTACAAGTAAGATATTTTGCCAAGAGACTATTATTTTAGTTCAAAATGCTAATATTATTTATTATAAGTTTAATGTTAAAATTTAAAATGTTTTAAATTTTGAATTATTTGTTTTATTATACATTACATATAATATATATGAATATGTGTGTTTGTATGATTTGCACACATGTATTTATAGATACCATGTGTGTACTTAATGCCCACGGAGGAAGAAGTGTGTGCCACATCCCCTGGTATATAAGTTACAGATGATTCTGGTCTCTCATGTGGTCCTGGTAACTAAACCTGGGTCCTCTATTAATGCACGTGTTTTTAACCACTGAGCAATATCTATAGCCCTAGTGTTTATAATCATTAGAAAAATCAATATATATGAAGGCTGTGTCAGTATAGAAACATATCTTTCATACTGTTCTTAATTGAACTTCTTCATTCCTGCTTTATTTAAAGTTCTATCTCTTGTTTGTTATTTTCTTTCCTTATTCCAAGAGAAAATAATTTTGTGTATTATCTAATGATGACTTTTTCATTTATTTTCACCCCTGAGTATTAACTTATGTATATTTAACATAATACACCTAGAATAGTGTGCCAGAGAAGATGTAATAAAAGAGGCCATGTTAACTATGGGGCTCATTGCTAAATAAATGAATTAACACACACTCTACTATAAATGCTTATAGTCATCTAAAAGTTGTATATTAAAACATAAACGCTTCAAGTAATAGTATTATGAAGTGAAGCCTTTGGGAGGTAATCAGGTCCCAATGGTAGATCTCTAAAGAACAGGATCAAGATCGGCCTCCCAGGAAAGATGTGCCCATTTGTGAAACAGTGGCACTGCTTTCTTGCTTTCAATGAACAACTGTTCATTGAAAAGATTTTTACACCCACTCCACCGGTGGCAATCTAGGTCTAGTGCTGTAAACCCAGTCAGAAATATCATAGGAGTACATTGGCCCTAGCAAGGGACTGAATACTGTCATTTAGCTAAACTGATGTGCAGTTAAAATGCCTCTAAATATTGATGTCTATAGCCATGCAAAAGATTATTCTCAGCTTTAGTCAGAGAAGCCTGCCATTCCAGTGAGTAGTAGAGAATTCAGAAACTCATGGCCACATTAGGTGCTGATAATAAGTGACAGATGGGTGTTCAGCTCTGAACAAAGCACAGATACCAACTTCACTAAGGCTAAGAGAACCTTGTAGAAGGAGCATGGAAAGAAAGGAGGAGCAGAAAACAGGGAGGTTTGCAAAGTGTCATTTTCTGGGCAGTGACAATGTCAGAGCAGCTGAAGATACCTGTACTGGGACTGTAAAAAGAAGACATCAATCAATGGGCCATGGATGGACGAGGGGCTCCCAAGGCCCTGCCGCTCACTGTTGTACCATTTGCTACTGATAGATTCAGGGATATGGGGAGACAATGTCTTCATTTGTGTACAGACCAGTGACCCCACCAAGCTCCAATGGATAGTTCCAATGCAATGATCATACTGTCTGCACTGATGAAACAAAATGAGTCACAGAACAAATGGAAATCTCAAGAATCTGGGTAAAAGACTGGTGTGGGTGGGGGAAAAGGAATATTGATAGGAATGGGAGAGAGATAAGAAAGGAAGGCATATTGCTTCCCTTCAGTTTATTTTCTGTTTGCATTTTTGGTTTGTTTGTATTTCGGTGTTTATACCTTCATTAATTATTCTCTTGCTGCTTGGGGATAGCTGTTCCTTTCCTCTGTCCTCTGAATTGAGTATTTTCTGGAGGGTTGGATTTCTAGACATGTATTCTTTCATCTTGTTTATGTCATAGAATATTTTTCTTTCTCTTTCAAATATAATTGACTTTTTTGCTGGCTAGAGTAACCTGGGTTGTTATCTGTAGTCATTTATACTAGAAATACTTTGGTCCAAGCTCTTCTGGCTTTCATCATTTGTGTTGAAAAGCCAGCTGTAATTCTGATAGGTTTTCCTTTATATGTAACTTGTTGTTTTAAGTTAATGTTATATTTCTTTTTATCTGAAGGCAACTATGCATTTATAATGCGAATTTCTTAACAGGCTCTAGAATTAACTGACCACTTATTTTCAGACTTTGTAATTGTGGTATATGTATGGAGGGTCTATATTCACACTTTAAACTAATATAAAATTAAGGGGAAAAATGTGAACTCCTAAACATATTTTGGAATTAGCATAGAGTTTATTTTCAAAGGTCATAATTTTGGTATATTTGTGACATATATAGGCATACTTTGGAGCAATACAAATGGGAGGGAACAACACCAATAAAGAGACTGGATCAAAGAACTGACTGAAACAGTTAACTTCTGCCCAAACAATAAACCTCTGCAGAGAAAAACTTTAAGAGAAAAAGATGCAAGACATGCACGGCAGAATACATGAACTGGAGTGGGGTGGGGGACATGGAAAAGGGAATGTGTCTAAATTGGACTGAGAAATGATATATGAAACACAGAAAACACCAACACAAATATTTTATTAAAAAAAGAAAGGAGGGCAGAGTAATGAGAGTGCATTATATATATGTATGAAATTGTCAAAATCAATAGAAACTTATATTTTACAAAGAACAATAACAACAATGTCTCAGAGACTTAGACTGGCCTTTTCACCAAGGCAGTACACAAGATAAGGCAGCTTTCTTTGGATCATAAAATGAGTTCCTAAAAGATGCCACGTCTGCTAGGTCTGAGGATTTGGACTTGTGGGGCTCTAGAACTGAGAAATAGGTAGCTTGTTTACATTCTATTCAGTCTATAGTACTTTGTTAGAACCAACTGAGTAGGACTATGACAAAATTGGCATGGCTAAGTGGGACTGCTGCTGAAACAAATATCAAAAATGTAGAAATACTTTGGAACTGGGGAGAGGCTTCAAAAGAACTAAAGTACATGCTAGAAGAAGCCTGCAAGGCTATGAATGAACTCATAAGTGTAACTCTGGGTGGACATGCACAGAACACTGGTAGAAATATGGACAATGAAAGCCATTCTATTGAAGTCTTAGATGGTAATAAGGAACATATTGAAAACCAGAGGAAAGGTAATTGAACTTACTTGTTGTAAAATACTGAAAAGCCTGGCTGAGTTGAGATAGCATCTTAGCTTTTGGTAGAAGTTAGAATTTAATAAGGCCAAATAGGTTATCTGAAAAAAATGCTAAGCAATTTTGAAGCTGTAGTTTGGGTTCTCTTGAGTACTTACAGTAAAATATTTATTAGGTGAGAGAAGTAACATTAAGATAGAATTTGGAATCAAACCTAAAGTTTTGAGAAAGTATGTGTGTCTACTATAATAGAATATTAAGGGGCTGGAGAGATGGCCTAGCGGTTAAGAGCACCGACTGCTCTTGCAGAGGACCCGGGTTCGGTCCCCAGCACCCACATGGCGGCTGAGAACTGTCTTTAACTCCAGATCCAGGGGAATCCGACACCCTCTTCTGACCTCCGCGGCACTGCATGGCATGGGTGCACAGACCTGCATGCAGAGAGTACATTCATACACATGAAAAATAATAAACAAACAAATAAAAATAAAAAAAATACATTATTAAAAAATTACAAAATAGGGTCTGGAGAGATGGCTCATAGAGTTAGGGATGTCTTGCATAGGAGCATGTTTTGTTCACCAGCACACATGGATTTTAACAACATTCCAGTAACTCTCCAATACCCTTCTTCTGATCTCTGAGGACATTTTATGCAAGGAATGCACTTACATACATGCAGGCAATACATTCATACATATAAAATAAAAATATTAAAAACATATTTGGGAGAGAATAACTAAGAGTCTATCCAAACAATCTTCAACAAGGAGATAAGCACGGACCCAGCAGATGCTAATTGTAAAGACAGTTGAAGAAAGAATGACCATACAGAAAGTAAAGAAATTCAGAGTTCTATTTTTTTAAAGACTTGCTTTTTATTATTTTTAATTTTTTAATTTATTTTTTATGTGTATGAATGTACTGTCTGCATGTAGGTCTGTGCACGCGTGTCGTGCAATGCCGTGGAGGTCAGAAGAGGGAGTCAGATTCCTCTGGAACTGGAATCAAAGAACAGTTCCAGCGCCATGTGGGTGCCAGGGATCGAACCCGAAGTCCTATGCAAGAGATCAGTGCTTTTAACTGCTAGGCCATCTCTCCAGCCCCAGAAGAGTTCTATTTTTTAACCATAGTCCAGGGCTTGAAACAGAATTATTATTTTTTTTTTATTAATTAATTTTTTTTATTGATGCTTTGTGTATTTCATACATCATTTTTCCAATTCAGTTCAGGCGTATATCCCTTCCCTTCACCCCACACCCCCCTACCCATCCCAGATCAGCATTCTGCCGTAACTTTTTCTGCATCTTTCTGTTTTTTGTTTCGTTTGTTTTCTTTTTTTTTTGTTAACAATAAGTGATAGTTTGGGAGTACAACATCCTTCATGTAAAACCAATTTGTGAGCAGTTTGTGCCAAACCCACACAGCTCATGGGTCCCCCATCCATCCAGCAGGGGGGGTTGTATGTTCAACCAATTGATCAAATGAATGTCCAGTCTATATTGCTGTAGTTTCACCTTCACTCCCAATCGCAGCCCTTACATTCTACCTACCACGCCTCCTCTTCCGCAGATTGTTCCCTAGGCTAGAAAAACGGGCAACAGGTGGATGAAAGATGCAAAAGTCCTATTGTTCTCTGGAGCTGTTGTCTTGGCTCTAGTCAATTCTGGCTGTTTTCTTTCATGGGCTGCCAGCTTGTCCAGGCAAACCTTTCAATCCTAACTAATGAAGCAAATGCAATTAGATATGATAGGTATTTAAACAGAATAAATATAAGCCTTTCGGTCCACCAATGAAGCCTCAATTGGATATATAGGATTTAAACATTACTAATTGTTATGGTAGGTTACTTTGGTATAGACACAGATGTTTGGATGGTATGTTAATCCATGATTAAACATTTTCTTCTGTAAGTATGACAGGGTTGTCTGTGGTTTATAACATCTCCTAACCATTGAGGATGTAGGCTTGTGGGCATCAGCCGTGGGTTATTCCTCCAAGGAGAGAGCAAATAGCAATTAGATTTGGTATACCAGACACTATGGCTGCCACTCTGCACAAATTTCCAGGCAGATGAGGTGTAGCTGTTGCTGATGGAGGGGTCTTGCTTGACCCAAGGAGACTATTTCTTTATTGGTTTAGTGGCCTTTGCTAACACTCTCTGGCATTCCAGAGACCACCGTATGCTTGCAAGTGTGGTCTCCATACATCTTTCCCCATGTTTATATCAGGTCTTAAACAGCAGGGCCTTATCGCCCTCTCTTCCTGCAGATATCCCGTTTGGAGGCAAGGAGCCTTTACCTTTTGTGGGGGCTTGGATTCCCCTGGCCAACATCTCCTTGGTAGAATAATCCATTGTTGATGTCAGAGCTCCTGTATTAATATATTTTGCTTAAGTGCGTAGTTTAAGGAGACTTTAGCATTATATTTGGTTCTGAATACGAATAATCCTTTCACAGTTTATGTTCCATTAGCCAATTAAAGAAGGCAGTTTTAACCGATTTTAAAAGAGATACCTCTATAACAGTGTTGCTCCAATCACAGCTGGAGAACGACCTCATCATCATCATATTTCTCCTTATCTCTTTATTTATTTATTTATTTATCTATTTATTTATTTTTATTGTATGAAATGATTGTCTGCATGCAGGTCTGCCACCCGTGTCGTGCAATGCCGCGGAGGTCAGAAGAGGGTCTCAATTCCCCTGGAAACTGGAGTTCTCCTGGAACTGGAGTCACAGACGGTTTCTCAGCCGCCATGTGGGTGCTGGGGATCGAACCGGGTCCTCTGCAAAGCGGTTGCGTCTCAACCACTAGGCCATCCCTCCAGCCCCATATTTCTCCTTATTCCATGGGGGGGAGTTAAGAAAGTCTCTTGTATATAAACCTTTGCAGCACCTAAAAGATAAGTTTCATTAGGATTCGTAAAAATACGTTGTTACTAATAGGATCCAGGGAGGGGCCTGTGTCTGCAGCATTCTGAGGCATTTCTTCCCTTCAATCCCAGAGGAGTCAATCCTTCTGCTGGCACTTTCTGGTACATCCTACTCACTGCAAAAGCCGCATTTTCTTTCTCACCATTAATTGTGATACGTCTGGCCTGTTGGAACATCAAATATTTTCCCGTAGTTATTTTTAAAGATTTGGATTGCAAGGTTTTTTGACAAAAAGTTTTGTATCTATCTATATCCCCTTTTTTAATTTAGGTTTTTATTTTTGACCCATGGATTCTCAAAAAAGCAGTTGTATTATACATACCCATATAGGTGGAGTCAAGGCACAGATTTCATTCAAGTTCACCCATGCTGTTTTGGGTTACTGTATGTGATTAACTTGGGAAACAACTTTATTTTTAAATTAAACATCCTATAGGTGAAAAGAATGCTACCAGGTGATATATAAGCAAAATTATAGAGAACATTTGTTAATACCAATCCCAAAGTAATTGTTATACAAGTTTTTAATTAGAGCTAATGTGGAAAACAACAGTTTTATTCACCAATTACTCAGTGACATTACCTTTTATCAGCCTTTAAAACCATGTTGTTTAATATGAACATATTTACTTTTTTTTTTTGGTCTTTTGAGACAGGGTCTCCTGTAGCCCCAGCTGCCCTGGAACTTCACTCTGAGACCAGGCTGGCCTTGAACTCACAAAGATTCGCCTGCCTCTGCCTCCCAAGTGCTAGGATGAAAGGCGTGCGCCACCATGCCCGGCGCACATATTTACTTTTACTAAGTCCTAAAACACCACGTATCCTGTGGACAGAGTCTGGGCAAATCTGGATACTTGTTGAACTCACATCAATTAAATATGCACCAATTGAATATACACCCGTGTCAAGAAGGACTGGGGGTGCTTTGAAATCCTGGTATTCACTATTCATGAAGCATTAGGCAACTTTTCCTGTATTCTTCCACAGTTTTCCTCAGTCACACAAAGCCTGCCCCAGTGCCTGTGGTTCAGATTGCACAGACTGTGCAAGTTACATTACTGAAGGGGACAGGTAGTAAAATTTAAGGGGACTGTACGAGGTACCACCTTTGTTCCCACAGAAAGTTCAGAAGGCATGGACCACATGTACTTCCTCTTATATTTAGATGGATATGACTGATAGAACCTTGGCTGTGTCACCCTATGGATTTCCTTAATACTTGATAAAATCCACCTGCTTCATTTTTAATTTTAGTCATTTAGCCACTTTGTTTTTCTTCTGGTTAATTTAGCTAAGGCTCTACCAGTCTTATGTATTCAAAGAACTAACTTTTTCATTAACTGTCTTATTTTGTTGTCTCCATTTCATTAACTTCTACTCTGTGTTTTATTATTTACTTACATCTTCTTTTTATAAAATATTTTATTGATGTTTGTGTATTTCATACATCATTTCTCAGTCCAGTTTAGACACATTCCCTTTTCGATGTGCCACACCCCACCCCAGTTCATGCAGTCTGCCATACATGTTTTGTATCTTTTTCTCAGACTTTTTAAAGTTTTTCTCTGCAGAGGTTTATTGTTTGGGCAGAAGTTAACTGTTTTAGTCAGTTCTTTGATCCAGTCCTTTTCTTGCTGTTCTTCCTTCTCCTTTGTATTGTTCCAAAATATGCCTTTATATGTCACATATATACCAAAATTATGACCTTTGCAAATCAACTGTATGTTAATTCCAAAATATGTTTAGTTCACATTTTTTGCCTTTAATTTTATGTTACTCTAAAATATGAATACATACCCTCCACACATATATCATAATTACAAAGTCTGAAAATAAGTGGTAAGTTAATTGGGATTCACATTATAACAGCTCAGTTGCTTTCAGATAAAAAGAAATATAACAATAATGTTGTTCAGGTTGTCTTTGAACTAGGGATTTGGTGCTAGCATCCACAAATGAGAAACACCATTTGTCATTTGTTTTTCTGGACTGTGTTACTTCACATAGCATAATGGCTTTGAGTTCCATCATATAAAGGGCAAGGAATGCGGAAGCATTGCTAAACCACAGGCACCTCAGTGCTTGCATATTGGAAAGAATGTGCAGATACAGATCTTTACTTAAGGTGAAGATTTGCAACACCTCCTGTGAAGTTACACAATGGACTGCAACCTCCTCGTGATAATTTCAGTGCTGGGAAGCTGCTAGTGGAAAGCTACCTGATGGCTAAACATGTCCGAGAGCCCCACACCTAAAGAAGGAAAGAGCAACTCCAAATCAACCAAATTAGAGAGGAAAAGGGAAACATCACAACAGCTAGCGAAAAGATTTAGACAGTCCTACAAGAATATTTCAAAAACCTATACTCTACTAAATTTGAAAACCTAAGAGAAATGGATGAATACCTGACATCATGGAATCTACCAAGACTTAACCAGGAAGAGATTAACTGCTCAAATTGACCCATAACAAAGGAGGAAATTGAAACTATGGTAAAAACAAAACAAAACAAAAACAAAAAAACAAAAAACAACAAAACAAACAAACAAACAAAAAACTTGCCAACTAAAAAAGCCCAGGTCCATATGGATTCACAGCAGAATTCTGTAAGGCATGTATAAATATCATATAAAGAAGACCGACAGCCACTACTACTCAAATTATTCAAGAGGATAGAAACAGAAGGAAATTTCCCAAATTCCTTCTACGAAGCCAACATCACTCAAATACCAAAACCAGGCAAAGATACAATTGAAAATGAAATCTACAGACCCATTTCATTAATGAACATAGATGCAAAAATTCTCAACAAAGTACTTGCACACTGCACAGGCACTTATCAAAAAGATCATCCACCATGACCAAGCCGGATTCATACCAGAGATGCAGGGATGGCTCAACATATGTAAATCAATACAAGTCATAAGGCAATAAACAGACTAAAGACCACAGTGTCATCTCAATGGATGTGGAAAAGGTTTTCAACAAAATTCAGCATGCCTTCAAGTTCTGGAGAGAATTGGACTGGAGAGAATATTCCTCATCATAATTAAAGCCATATGCAACAAACACACAGCCAGCATTATCCTAAATGGGGAAAAACTAGAAGTGTTCCCCTTAAAGTAAGGAACCCAGCAAGGCTGCCCCCTATCCTCAATGTAGGGCTTGACATGTTCATGAAAGTAAGACAAGAAAAGGAAATTAGAGGAGTACTAATTGGAAAAGAGGAAGTCAAACGATCTCTTTTTACGGATGGCATGATAGCTTACCTAAGAGATGCCAAAGACTCCACCAGAAAACTAGAAACCATCAACAGGTTCAGTAAAGTGATGGAATATGACATTAACTTAGAAAATTTGGAAAAAAAGAAAATTTGGTAGCCATTCTTTATGCCAATAATAAGCAATTAGAGAAGGAATACAAGGAAACTTTCCTATTCATGATAGCCTCCAAAAAATAATCTAGGAACAAATTTGACCAGACACACTAAAAATCTCTGCAATGAACATTTTAAATCCCTCAAAAAGGATATTGAGCAAGATACTAGAAGATAGAAGAACTTCCCATGCACATGTATTGGAAGAATCAATATAATAAAAATGACCATCCTGCCCAAAGTAATATGCAGATTCAATGCAATCCTAATTAAAATCCCCATGAGCTTCTTCACAGACCTAGAAAAAAAACACCCTAAAGTTCATATGGAGAATCAAAAGGCCCCAGATAGCCAATGCAACCCTGAGCACAAAGAGCAATACAGGGGGGATTACCATACCAGACTTCAAATTATATTACAAGGCTATAGTCATAAAAGCAGTCTGGTGTTGACACAAAAGCAGACCCATAGATCGATGGAACAAAATTGAGGATCCAAACCTGAGCACATCCAATTTTAGCCACTTCATATTCGACAAGGGGCCAAGAAGACTCAATGGAGGAAATACAGCATCTTCAGCAAATGGTGTTAGCATAACTGGTCACCACTTGTAGAAGAATAAAACTAAAGCCCTACCACTTGCCATGTGCAAAAATTAACTCCAATTGGATCAAAGACCTCAATGTGAAATCAGAAACCCTGAAAATGATAGAAGAAAATGTAATAACTTACATCTGCTTTTGAATTCATCTTGTTCTTATTTTACTAAAACCTTGGGTATATCATTATCTATTTGAAATACTTCTTATTTATTATGTCACCATTCATAGCTGTGAACTTTCCCTCATAATCATCATTGTTGTATCCCAAAAATTCTTGTAAGTCGGGCGTTCATTTTTATTTTATTCAAGGGATTTTTCAATTTTTCCTCATGAGTTCTTAAATGATCATTGCTTATTCAATAATATATTGCTCATAGAAGAAAACATTCATAGTAACCTTCAAGACATAGGCATAGGAAAAGACTTTCTAAATCAGACACCAGTTGTGCAAAAAGTAAAGTCAGCAATTGGCAAATAGGACCTTATTAAACTCAAGAACTTCTGTACAGTGAACGAAACAATCAAAGAAGTGAAGAGAAAACCCACAAAGTGGGAGGAAACCTTCACCGGTGATACATCTGATAGAGCATTAACATCCAGAGTTTATAAAGTACTCAAAAACAAAGGAAGAAGAAAACAAATGACCCACTCAAAAGATGGAGTAAAGAGCTGAACAGAGATTTTACAAATGAAGAGGGAAAGACGGCTGAGGAACATCTTAAAAGGTATTTAACATCCCTAATAATTAAGAAAATGGAAATTAAAACCACCTTAAGATTTTATCTTACTCCAGTAAGACTAGCTATAATCCAGAGAACAATTGATACCAAATGCTGGAGAGGTTGTGGGGAAAGGGGAACACTTATCCACTGCTGGTGGGAATGCAAACTCGTGCAACCCCTATGGAAAGCAGTATGGAGAACTCTTGAGAAATTATTGAGAATGAGCCTACCTCATGACCCAATCATACCACTCTTGGGTATATACTCACAAGACTCATCCTATCCTAGAGATACATGCACATCTATGTTTATTGCAGCTCTCTTCACAATAGGTAAGGTCTGGAAGCAACCCAAGTGTCCTTCAACAGAGGAGTGGATGAAGAAAATGTGGTACTTCTACACAATGGAATACTATGCAGTGGTAAATAAAGATTACATCATGAACTTTGCAGGTAAATGGATGGAACTCAAAGCCATTATGCTAAGTGAAGTAACACAGTCCCAGAAAAAAAAAAATGATGTCCCTCATTTGTGGATGCTAGCACCAATTCTTTCTCTAGAAGGCAAACTGAATAATTCCTTTTTATTTCTTTGTTTTTCAGTAGATAGAACACCTGATGCTACTCATCAACTTGCTATGTGATGTAGGAAAGTAAAGTAGCATTGTTTCTTTACTTGCTTACAATCCTACTATCAAAATGGGAACCCCTAAACATGTTTTGGAATTAACCTAAAAAAAAAGAAAACAAGAAACAACAAAAAATAATATATTGTTCATGAAGCTTTAAAGATGGCTCAGCAGTTAAGAGCACTGATTGCTCCTGCATAGAACTGGGGTTTGAATCCTAGCACTCACATGAGGACTAATAACCATCTGTAACTCTAGTTCTAGGGGATCCAACTCCCTCTTCTCACCTCCACAGGCACTGTAAGACATAAGTACACTTACATACAAGTATGCATAACACTCATACACAAAAATAAAAATTAATAAAATATTTTTAGAAAATAATATATTGTTCAATGTTCATGTTTTTGTGTATTTTGTTAGTTTTTCTTGCTGTTGATTTTTAAATCCATTCCACTGTGCTATGATAAAATATACAAAGTGTTTATATTATTGTCTATTTTTTAAAGTGTATTTATTTATTTGTTTGTTTATTTTTTGGTCTTTTCGAGACAGGGTCTCCCTGTAGTCCCAGCTGTCCTGGAACTGACTCTGTAGACCAGGCTGGCCTTGAACTCACAAAGATCCGCCTGCCTCTGCCTCCCAAGTGCTAGGATTAAAGATGTGCGCCACCACGCCTGGCATTATTGTCTATTTATTAAGATTTGCTTTATGGTCTAAATACGATCTGTTTTAAATTAAGTTTCATGTGCTGCTAAGAATGCTACGTATTCTGAATTCTGATAGACAACACTATAACTCTGCTGATTACATTTTAACGATGATCTAATTTAATTCTATAGTATTCTCTCTCTCTCTCTCTCTCTCTCTCTCTCTCTCTCTCTCTCTCTCTCTCTCTCTCGTGGTTTGACTGAGAATGTCCCCCATAAGCTGCAAGTATTTGGCCATTTTGTCTCCAGTTGGTTGTGCTGTGGAAGATTTGAGAAGCTGTGGCCATGCTGGAGAAAGCTTGTCGCTTAGAGAGTTCAAAAGCCTTGCCAGTCTCTTTCTCTGCTTCCTGTGCTCGTTTGAAGATTTGACCCTTTGCTTTGTGCTTGAGCATCTCCTGCCACCAGGCCTTCTCACCATGATGGACTCTAATTCCCTGGAACTGTCGACCATAAGCTCAAATAAATTCTTCCTTTTATACGTTCCCTTGGTCCTGGTAATTCTATCACAGCAACAGAAAATACAGAGTCATACAGTGAATATGCATATCTGTGTGAGTGTGCCCCTGGAGGTCAGAGTAGAGTTTTGGAGTCTCTGGAGCTGGAGTTGTGAGAGGGACTGGTGGGAACCCAGACTGGGTGCTGGGAACCAAACTTTAGCAGTGGCTCTTAACCACTGAGCTATGTTTCCAAGCCGTACAGCTTTCTGTATTGAACTGTTGATGAGTATATACTGAAACCACCCACTATTATTTTACCAGGAGTTATTTTCCCCTTTTGTGTATTATTGTCTGTGAAATTTGGAGCCTCAATACCTATCACTTAGACATTAAAATTGTTCTATCTTATTTTTAATGTTTTATATGTATGTTATTCTTGTATGTATCTAAGGGCACCCATATCTTGCAATGCCTGCAGAATACAGAAGAAGACATTGGATCCCTTGAAACTGGAGTGACAGATGGTTGTTAGCGTGATGTGGGTGCTGCTATTCAAACTCAGGTCCTCTACAGGAGCAGCCAGTTTCCTTAACTGCTGAGCCAACTCTCCAGCCCGTGTTTTAACAGATAGATAGATAGATAGATAGATAGATAGATAGATGATAGGTAGATGATACTATATATAATATACCTTATTTCATATATTATATATACAATATTTCCTTTGTTAATATGTAGTGCCCTGCTTTATCTCTTCTAATTTTGCTTTGAAAATTATCAAATATCGGGGCTGGAGAGATGGCTCAGTGGTTAAGATCACCAACTACTCTTGCAGAGGACTCGGGTTCGATTCCCAGCACCCATGTGGTGGCTAAGAACCATCTTTAAGCCAGGTGTGGTGGCAGATGCCTTTAATCCCAGCACTCAGGAGGCAGAGGCAGGTGGATCTCTGTGAGTTCCAGGCCAGCCTGGTCTACAGGGCTAGTTCCAGGCCAGCTGGTGCTACAGGAAGACCCTGTCTCAAAAAACAAAGAAAAGAAAATTATCAAATATAAGAAAAGCTATGCCTTTTTTAGTTTCCATTTGCTTGGTATTTTACCTTCCACCCACTCACTCTCACTCTAGTTTTGTGTCAGATGGGTATATTTCTTGGAGACAACATCTAGATCTTCTTTTTATCCATTTGGGTACTCTTCATATTTTCATTGGAGACTGAGTACTATTTACATTTACAGTCGTGATTGAAAGAGATGGGCAAATTCCTGTAATTTTCTTACCTGCTTTCCAGCTTGGTTAATTTTTTTTCTTTCTCCCTTATCCACACTACGTGTTTACCAGCTTCTTGAGCAGGGTATTTTGAATTTTCCCCTACCTCTCTTTTGTTCATTTCTATCTCTCATGAATTTATTATTTACTGTGATACAGAGAGATTATATTTTTCTTCCTGTGAGTTTAGCACACCTTAACATTTCCTGTGATGCAAACTCTGTATTCAGAGATTGCCTTACTCTGTGGTTGTCTTGATATGTATTTTTCTTTCAATTAAAATATATCTTTGCTGAGTATAGTAGTCTTAGTTAACAGTTATTACATTTCAGGCCTTTAGCCTTATTGACCCATGTATTCCTGAATTTTAGAGTGTCATTTGGAAAGCCTGATGTTATTCTGAAGTGGTTGCCTTTGAGCATTAGTTTTTTACTCTTAGAGCATTTAAAATTGCTTCTTTGTGTTGTAATATGTGGACTTTGACTATAATCTGGAATGGAGAAGTTCTCCGCACATAGCTATTTAGGATAGTAAATGCCGCTTGTTCTTGTGTGTCCAGATTTTCCTTAGAATTTTCTATTACAATTTAATTGACTATGTTTCCTTTGCCTTTAGTTTTTATTTTTATTATTATTTTTTTGGGTCTTTTTGAAACAGGGTCTCCCTGTAGCCCCAACTGTCCTGGAACTTACTCTGTAGACCAGGCTGGCCTGAACTCACTGAACTCACAAAGATCTGCCTGCCTCTGCCTCCCAAGTGCTAGGATTAAAAGCATGTGCCACCATGCCCAGCTGCCTTTAGTTTTTAACATGACATCTTTGTGCTACCCCATGAATTCTTGATTTGGTATCTACATCTTATCCCAGAGTCCTTTGAAGTTGTAGTTATCCTTATTTTTTTCTTTATTAATATATAAATGCAGTTTTTCTCAAACTTATCCTCTATCCTCTATCCATGATATTCTTCTGTGTGGCAAGGTCTCTTGCTTATTCTTTCCATTGTGTTTGTTTCTTTAAATCACTCAGTTACTTATTTTCAGCATTTTTTTCCTAGAATTTCAGTTCTCTGACTCAGTTTTTCATCCATGTTGTTGACTTTCTCCTCAAGATCCTCAATTGATTTCTTTACTCTTCTGTTTGATCATATTATTTTTGAGGTCATTGATCATTTTTACAAGTAAACTGTTGAATTTTTTCATCTTGATCTTTTACCCATTTCATTTTCTGGGCATTATATAACTTAGGAATTGTGATATTTTAGATATGTAATTTGCCTTGCCTATACATGTTTCTTGTATTTATATGTTGTGATGTTGGCATCTGTTAAGATGAATATCTCATTTGGTTTTATTTGGAAATCCTCTGAATGAATGTGTACTTATGTGAGGTCTGAATCTATAGTACTACTCAGAGAAAATAAAATTAGCTATTGTAGTAGGAACAATATCTAAAGTATCAAAATACAGAGTTATATGTTAAATTCATTAATATTGACTGCTATGCCATCAAAACAATGTAAGTTGAACTATGATATTAAAAATTATTTAGGGTAAGCATGGGAATGACAATTTAAAGAAATAAACTGACAGTAAAATATGAAAGGAGAACTAGATTAAAAATACAATAAAAATTCTAAGTGATAGGAGATGAATGTTAGGAATAGGAGATAGAAAGAACAAAAAAACAAAGAAGATTTCACAAAAAAGGAAAATGTGTAAGTAAAATTAGATAACCACAAGGAGAATAAAATTAAGCTCTACATGCTTCTTTAAAAAATAGTAAGAACATAGTAAAGGAGGAAAAACAGAAGGAAAAAAAAACTAAAAGTAAAAAGAAAAACACAGAAAACAACGTATTGATGCAACTTACTTCTAAGTCCTCTAATATTGGGACCAGGTTAAGTGAGGTAGCTGAAGTTGAAGACACTTATGCTTCAACTTTAGTATCAACTGACCTGAGCTTGCATTGCTGTAGTGCTCAGCATTGCTGTAGTCATTGTCCTGGATTTCCCTTCTTTCTGTACCAGGAGCTATTCTGACCTTCATAATTGCAACCTATGGGCTGAGCAGGATCTCACTCATTTCAGTCGCTATACAATTTGCTTATTTTGGGTTGCGTATGTATAGGCCAGGCTCTCCCAAATACATTGGTGGAAAGGGAAAGAAGTACAACGCTGAGATCTGCTGGTGGAATCCCCATTGCAGTGCTCTCTGTTCCATGTTAAACACCTCAAAGAAGTGAGGAGACTGTGAGGAATGTCCACTGTAGCTTAGCTTTACAGTTGAATGCTTCAAGTTCCATATCAGAAAGAAATTTTGCAGTCTACTCACCCCATGGCTCAAGGCAATTAGGTTATTAAGTTCTTATCAGGTTTATCTTCATGGTTTATTTTTTATTAAAATTTTATGTGTTTCATACATAATTTTTCAGTCAGTCTTAATCACCATTATACCCACTTCTCCCCTGGCACACTCCTGCAGCACCCCCATCCCCACCCGAGTTCACACCTTCTATCATTTGTTTTAGGGTCCATTGCACCAAATTGCTCTCCCTGCTGCTCACTACTGAGTGCTAGCACATCCACTGAGCTCTAGTCAGCCTATCCTGAGTGCACCCAGCCACCATCTGCAGCCAATATTTCCCCAGCCAATTTTGGGCTCAGCTACATGTTTCTGCAGTTCTGTGATAGGTTTTTGTCCAGCTGAGCTTGCATGGGTCTTGTGCCTGCTGATACCAATGCTGTATGTTCATATAAACAGGATTCCATGAGCTTGTACGGTTCTTTTCTATTTAGTCTTGCATCACATCACTGGATCTTGCAACCTTCTGCCTCCTCTTCCTCAATGTTCCCTGAACCCTGGGTGGGTGAAGCTGAATATTGGAACCAGGCCTGTCGACCTACACTCTGTAGACTCTTAATCTTCGTGGTTTTGCCCTTCAGGCTTTTTTGAGTTCCTGTTCTCCTGTTGGATGGAGGAGTTTCCTTAAGGAGAGCTAATAGGTAGTTAATGCCTTCTTGGGTCCTTGTTCCATCATGTTTGGGGCTTATGCATAGAGGTTGCATTGTAGATGTGTCATCAAGGCATGAACAATTAACAGACCATTTCTGTGTGTGTCCAGTTGTGGAACCCTGTACTACTCTCATCTGGTGTAAGAGAAGCTTCTTTTCTGAGTGGTGTCTGGGATATTTGTCTGTAAATATAAGGATACTTCTTTTGTCCTTAGAAGATTTTATCTTGGCCTAGGGGTGTGTCAACCTTGGGGAATTGTCCAAGGTCGATGATCTCAGTCGTGTGCATTGGGCTATGTTAACAATACCACACAGGAGTTTCCTCCCACTGAGTGGGCTTTAGGTCCAATTGGTTAGCCATTGATTTTCCCCAAGATAGAAGTGCTGCTATTGTACCAGTGTTGTATACCATGCTGGTCATTGATGTGCATATTTGGTCTTGAGGCCGATGTCAGTCCATCAACTGATGATGTCCCTTAGTGCCTTGCATAGTGCTTTCCACAACTATGTGAGCTAGCCTTCAGAGATGTAAGATTGTAAGTCAGGTCCAGCTCCATCATTCAAGATCCAGTCCCTGAAGTATGTTGTATCTTCAGCAATAGGGTCTTACCTTCAGGTTCTGGGAGGGAATCAAGGGCTCTGGCAATAGCTTGTGTAATTTTGGGAGTCTCTTGGAGTACCCTGGAGAGCAACTGAAAGGAAGGTTACTCCTGTCTGGTACTGTTTCTTGATATGCAGCCCTCATCTTTGCTTATGGAGTCATGTAGAAGTGTTGCATGTGTAATTTGTCAGCAGATTGTTAGACTAATACGATTCCCTCAGGTTTTGTATACCACATGACATTATTTATCTCTCCTCTTTCCCTTTTGCTGTCTAGCCCTCCATCCATGTCTTCTCTGTGTCTTCTCTAAAGTCTCCCCATTTCTCCCCTGATACTGCTGTACTCCTATGGCCCCACTTCTCTTGGGCTCCTTTTTTTCTTTTTATCCTATCCCCTTTCTTCTATATCCCTTCTTCTCCCCTCCCATTTAGATGGCCTGATTTTATCCATTCCTCCCTTAGTATCACCTGTCGCCTACTAGTCTTCTGTCTCATGTTTCCTCTTTCCCTTTATCTTCCTAATTCCTTTTCATTTACCTGGATCCTGCAGTTAAATCCAGATATATACTTACTTATAAGTATTTGGTGCTAGGAGGGACTCCTGTGTGTAAAACCTAGAAATACAGAAGCCTCTTGCATTTGAGCTTTAGAGTGTGTTGTCCTCCAGCCCTCTCTTGGTTCATGATTACATTGTGGAACTGCCTGTCAGTGAGGACCTGTGACTGGGAGCCTTCAGACTACCTAACCCAAGATTATTCCTTGTTTTCAGTACTCCAAAGAAGCTCTGTCTCAAGAAATATGCTCCCTTTAAAGATGGAACTGCCCTCAAAGATATAAAGGAACCAAGATGGACTTTCCATTGCTGATTTCTCACACAAAAGTGATTCTCATAACAAATACTCCATGTATATGTAAAGCTTTTGAGAACCACAGGGCTTGTGCTGTGGATTGACTGATCTCCATCTCTTTTTAAATAAAAGGCACTTGGCTTACTGAGGAAGAGTCCTTCCACTCCTTGTTTTCTGAAACAGAGGCAAGAAGACAAGTTTCTCATTTTCAGTGATGAGCTCTTTTATTTTTCTAGGCTTTTTAGCTGTCCTGTGACTACTTCATTGTTGTCTAATGTAGTCACTATCTTTAGGAGAGGGTCTACCATCTGTTTCCCTGACTTTTCTTAATCCTGGTGTCATATAGAGGCTGCTTAAAATCTTACATCTTATATTTTGCTCATGGATATGATGTGAATTTGGGAGAGAAAAGGAACAGAAAGATGTTGTCTGAATATTTCTATTCCTCCAAAATTCATATGTTGAAATCTTTAAAAAAACAAAAACAAAAACAAAAAAAACAAGAGCTGCAGTTACAGGGAGTTGAAGGCCACCTTGTATGGATGCTCAGAACTGAACTCAGGTTTTCTGGAAGAACAGCAAGTGCTTTTGACCTTTGAGCCATCTTTATGCCCCTTCATTAGAATCAGAAGACTTAAGATGATATTAAAAGATCTTATTTAAGGACAGTAATTGGGTTATGAGGGTAATGCTCACACAAGTAGGATTATGTATGAGTTACTTATTGCTTTGCTATCAAAAAATATCTGCCAAAAGGAATTTAAGAGAAGAGTTTATTCTGGCTCACGGAGGGTGCATTACATCTTGGCAAAAACGTCATGGTGGCAGGTGCTTGGGGCCACTGGTCAAAAGTACGTACAATTAAGAAGTGGAGAGCGATGAATGCTTATACACATATCACTTTCTCCTTTTTAATCAGTATATAATCCCAGCCCCCCCCCCGACCCCCATGGAATATAGCCACCCACAGTTAAAGAAGGTCATCCCACCTAATTTAAATATGCCATAATAGATATGCACAGAGACTAAATGAAATCCAACTAATCCTTCACAAGCATGCCCAGAAGTTTGTCACTTAGGTAATTGTAGATCCCACAAAGTTGCTAATCAAGATCAACCACCACAGATATTTACTTAATAAAAGAAGCCTAAGGAAACTTTATTATTTTTTTTCTATAAAGACACAGAGAACAAAGAAACAAGGTGCCACGTAGAAGAAAACAGCATCTTACTTGACACCGGATCTTCCAATGCCTTGATTTTAGAATTCTCAGCTTCCAGAACTCTAAGAAATAATTTCTACTATTTAGAAGCTATCCAGTGTGCAGTATCTTATTCTAGCATCCCAAATGACCCATGGTGACATTAGAAATAGAAGTAGCAATGGTGAAATATTATACTTGATAATTAAAATATAATTAGATATGATGAAAATGCTAGAAACAAATATGCATTGTGAAATGGTAGTTGACATTTATCCTGTCCGCACAAATAAATTCAGTATCAGAGTGCTTCTCATGAGCTTCCTTCTGTTGCAAGAACTTAGCTTCACAATACTCTCAATACATGGGATTGCCTATAGTTCCTACAACTCTCAAACAGGAACATCTAGTAGAATTATACATTCTTTAGGGTTTTTTTCTAAGCTTTATAATACTTGAAATTCAAAGTGGTATAAGAGATAATTAACTTTTCAACAAAAGCACCAAATAGAAATCATAACATCATTAAGTGAAGGGTACACAATTATATAGCTAGTCAGAAAGTAGATCTGGGATTAGAACTCATGCCTGATCTGAGCCTGTGATCCCAGTTATCAGGCAGTATGCGCAGGAAATTACAGCATTTTCTGTAGATGAAAATGATTGTTAAGGGATGGAAAACCATAAGAAGCAAACAGGGAAACATTTCACCGAACATTGTTAATGTCTCCTTCACATTCCTTAAGCAATTAGCAAGAGTCTTTTATCTAGGATTATATATTACAAAAAAACTAGGTAAAGAGTACACAGTAGTAGCAAGGTGCATATATTTTTGAAGCTGGTCACAGTAGCTGGTCACAGAGGAAGGGACTGGCTGTTTCAAATGGAAGGAGCTGTGTTCATAGGTAATTAAGAAAACAGTGGAGTTAAGGCACTATAGTGAAACCATCGCTATAATCCTGAAATTGTGAATTTCTTTATATTGTGGACAAGGGTCAGATGAGTGGGAGTAATCAAGAATTCTCAATTCACACACTTAATGTTATATTTTTTGTTTTAATTAACCTACTTACCAACATAGAAACTAGCTCATCTATTTCACTGAAGGTTACTTGGAGAGAGGAGGATAACAGTTTGATTCCTCCCAACCAATTAGTGGGAAAAAAAAATCCATGAAATTTTGCAAGTATTGTTCTATATAATGAAAATACTGCTTTCTACTCAATATCAACTTGGCAAATGATTCTATACTAGGACCTATAAAAGTATAGCATACAAAATATGATCTCAACAACAACTAAAAAGAAAAAGAAGATTTAACTTTCTTAGGAGATAAAGATGTGCATAAAACTAACTGCAGTGCCAAGCATTTAAGTTGATAAATTTGAATACTATTGAAGCCAGAATAAATATTTTCAGGAATAAAAGAGAAATGCTAATGAGATGAAAATTCAGTAGTTCAAGGTTAGGGAAGCATTGTTAAGATTATTAAGGCATTTGGGCAAGATTATGATTAGTAAAACGGTACAATTTGCACCAATATGAATTTGACTGTATAAAATCTCAGTCTACTAACAAGACAGAAAATATCAGATGAAAATGAGCAATTATTAGTTGATATCTAGTCCTGACAAAGCTATGTGTACACAAAATGTACCGTATCTTATGCAGTACAAGAACTCCTATCAGACCAATGCCTGGAAGCATTCTAAAGCACCTGCCACATTAAAAACTTTTATATCGGTAGACATGATCAAACTCTAAATTAGGGATGCACATTTCTATTGTTTAAAAACCTGCTCATTAGTATATAGAAAAACAAGGGTCATTTGTGATATGCTGTCTTTGTTGTATAATCACTATCTTTTTCAAGCGATTGTTTACTAAGTTTAATGTCACATAGTTTCACTCATTTATTTATGTGAATGAAGGTTTGTATGAATAGCTTACTATATGCTCATTAAGCTACCTTTAAAAACTCAAGTTATTTTAGCATAAAAACAATTTCATATTTTTCCACTTTAATAAAATAGTATAATTTGGGCTAGGAGTACAGCTCAGCTAGACAGTGTTTGCCTAGGGAAAAATGCCTAAGGTCCTAGGTTCAGGTTCCTCGGGTCCTGTCTGCAAAGCAGATGCAGATACCTCAAAATCTATAATTTAAACATGGTTGTAAGCTGCAGAATGACTGAGTGGAAAATTTTGATTTCTGCCTTTATCTTAATATTCTGTTGCAGCAAAACAGATTACCACAAATTGAGAAGACTAAAGCAACATGTGTTTATGGGTCAGAAGTCCAGTGGGTCCAATTGGTTTTACTGTTCTTGTTTAATAAGGTCAAAATCAAGCTTTCTTTGGAGATGTATCTCTTTTAGGAGTCTCTGAGGACAAATTTGTTTAAACCGCCTTAGGTGGTTAGCAAAATTGACTTTCATTTACTTTTTTCCCCCTTTATTACTGTTATTTTTATTATTTTGTCTTTACATCTTTAGTGTTATCAGAGTTCCTGGTGTGTGACATACATTTGGTCAGATCAGATCAGTGAAATATATTGTCATTTGCTTCTCTGAGTCAAATTTCCATGGACCAGTCTACTTGTGCTTAGGGGCCAGATTTAAATACAGCATCGCCTAGATTTTAGCCTATATCAAGTTCGCCATAGCAGGATGTCATACAGCCATGGCTAAAATGGGACTCAGGAGGAGTGAGCTTTACATCAGTGAGTGTATGTGCGGGACCACTCAGTCAGCTCAGGTGATGGAGCTTCAGTCTTCCACATTGTAAAGATACTCTTCCATACTGATTATCTCGGGCAGCAAACAGGCCCTCCAGTTTCTGTCGAAGCTGAGAATGGTGGCATTCTCCTCCTCACTCAACTTGAAGTCAAAGACCTGAAAGTTCTCATGTATGTGTGAGGGTGTCACAGACTTGGGTATCAGTACCACATTCCTCTGGATATGGAACCTCACTTGAATCTTTGGATCCTCACTAGTGAAGGGACTACTGGCTTGGCCCAAGGTCTAGCTGGAGAACCCAGTGGACTGTAGGCTGTGACAGTGATCTAGCAGTACTAAGGAGTTGAGGGGATGTAAGGAGCTTATAAACGAGGAAGTCCAGGATCTAAAAGAAGATAGGGATAAATTGAAAGAGGACAATCATAAATTGTGGAATGAAATTACAAAAGATATAGAAACACTGAAGAAAATTCAAGTTGAAATGAAAAAAAGAAATGCAATATTCCAATCCTTATTTCTCTCTATTTAGCTGACAACCCTTGTCATCTGCAAAATCTCTTTCTAGTAGTACGTATGTTTGACATAGAAACAAGGAAATGCAACTCTGGCTTGAATATTTGCATAATTCTGTTTACCAAAGCCTAATAATCTGATTTCCTTTTTATTTATTTCTTTCTTTTTTCTCTTCCTTTTTTTCATTCTTTCTTTTCTTTCTTTCAACTTGAAATTGAAAAGAGCTTTGCTCATGTTAAACAATAACTCACTCTATACCTTAGTTATATCTTCTGCCTGTAAATCTGATTACTTTTAAAAAACTGCATTTAAGACATCATTTAAATATCACCCTTTATTTCATTGTGATGATGTACTTTAAAGCTAAGCACTTCAACATAAGCTGATTATAAATATCTTTATCCTATGTCAGAATTAAGGATTTGAAAATCATAGCTTTGATAAGCAATAAAGTCCCATTGTGGCCTGTGTACTTATAAGAAAATATCTTTTCTTTATTTTACTCCATGAAAGCATGAAGTGTCTTTTTCTTTGTTCAATTTATCATCTTCTCTAACAGTAAGTTAACACTAAAATGTATTTAATTTTGAGAGTATAACAGAACTTCAGATCTAACCCTTATTATTCTTAACTGATATGAATATATCTTCATATATATTAAAATAATATTAAAAATCAAAAAGTCCATTTTTTTTCAGGAAAACTACTTGTTATAAATCAAATTCTTTTTGTATACATGCCAAAATATTTCATGGTGTAAATTACTTATTATAATTATATATAATTTTAAATTTTGTTAATATTCATTGATTAATGTTAGTTATTGTGTTAGTCATCACTTTTTGAAAGTTTTTCAAGATTTCCAATATTATAATACATGCTTAAAGTTATTTCTCTTTTTTGATCATTAACTTATTGAAGGTTATTGTGTTTGTTTGTACGTTCATTTTGAGACAGGATTTCCCTACAGCCACAGCTGTCCTGAATTCACTATGTAGAGCAGGCTGTCCTTGATCTCACAGGGATACACCTGAATCTGCCTCCTGAGTGCTGGGATTAAAGGGCTATGCCACCACTATTAAAGTTTTTATTCAGTAGTCAAGAGCACTGAGCCTGTCTAACTCTGAAGACAATACTTGAGAAACTGGTAACAGACCTTGGGACTGATGACTGAACTTACTAAAGTGATAGATTTTCTGTCTTACTTTAGAAAATTTCAAGATTAAGAAGTTCTAGTGTGTAATACGTCTTAATAGCACAAGGACTGTTGTTGGGGGAGTGAGGCTGAGAATCAAAGCATGGCCCTCACACATGCTAAGCCAAGGCCCTACCACAGAGCTGTGCGTCTCAAACCATGACAAAGCTTTGTCAAATGTTTCACTTCTTAGAAATTCCAAGGAAGTTTAAAGCCAATTTTATAATGCATGGCACAATATTTTTTAGGTAGATATGCTTATTCTTCACCTATATCCTTTTAAAAATAATTTTTTACCACATAAACCTTCATATATAATAAATAGCACTATTTTATTTCAAGTATTACAGACCTGGTTATTTAGGCAATTTGTACTTTTTTAATTTTTTTATATGTATGAATGTACTGTCTGCATGTAGGCTTGTGCACCCTATTTTTAACCAACATCACATCACTTTTCCTGCTGAATGTAGATCATTCACTTATTTACCTGGTATTTACTGAACTCTTTCGTGTTCAATTTAAATGATGGGTACACTGAAAATCAAAGTTAGGTCTATGAGGAACTCATATTCAACTAAGGAGCTACCAAGAAAAAAAAATACATAAAAGTATTGGCACCTTAAGTATTAGAAACACAATAAATGAAAGAACAAGTCTTCTACTATACATACAATAACTGAAGGCAGGCTTCAAGAAGGTGACATTTCAACAAAGAGCTGAATGATTTAAAAACAAGACAGTTAAATAGGTGAGGAAACGTTCTACAGCCAAAAGTCAGCAGGTGGAAATCCACTGAAGTGATCATGAATGTATGGAGCACTGAGCAGGTCAGAATTTCATAGTCAAAAAAAGCATGTGTGACTGCTAACATATTAGCAACCCTACTTTAAAACATCAGAGGACTGGCAAGTGTGTCCCAGAAAAGTGAAAATCATAGTTAAAAATACAGAAGTTCTAGGGGTTGGAGAGATGGCCTAGCGGTTAAGAGCGCCAACTGCTCTTGCAGAGGACCCGGGTTCGATCTCCAGCACCCACATGGCGGCTGAAAACTGTCTTTAACTCCAGTCCCGGGGGAATATGACACCCTCTTCTGACCTCCGTGGCATTGCATGACACGGGTGCACAGACCTACAGGCAGACATTACATTCATACACATAAAAATTAATTAATTAATTAATTAATTAAGAAAAAGAATATTATTTAAAAAAATACAGAAGTTCTAAATCAAACTGTACTCATAACAGCAGACCTGAGACTGTTACACCTTAAAAAGAGGCAGTGAAGCAGGCAGGAATGGCGACTTAGACCCTATGTGAGTTGGATTATGATGCACTTAGTAGACCATTATCTCCAGATACTAAGGATACACACACACACACATACAAACAGACAGACAGACAGACAGACACACACACACACACACACACACACACACAGGCAGTTATGTTTTCTCACCTTTTCTCACAGTTCTAGTGGCTAGGGATTCCAAAAACCATTTCATTCGTGTTGGCAAGCCCTATCACCCAGCAGGTGTGTCCCATAGCAAAGAAGCAGAAAAGCAACAACTATGTTCAGAAAGGGCCCGTGTGTAAGTTTGGTGAGGGCTGGGCTTCCCCTTTTATAAATACTGCATGTCCTGAACTAAGATGCTTTTGTGGGAATAACAGTAAATCCTTTGTTCTAGTTACTTTCTACTGCTGTTACTAAGACACTGACCAAAAACAACTTGGGGCGGGAAGGGTCTTACAGTATAGTCCATCATCAAAGGAAGCCAAGGCAGGAATTTGGGACAGGAACCTGGAGCACAGACTATAGAGGTACACTGCTTACAGGCTTGATCTCCAGGCCTGTGCTCAGCCTGCTTTCTTATTCAACACAGGATCACAGGCACAGGGGTGGCTGCACCCACAGTGGGCTGGGCCCTCCCACATCACTTACCAATCAACAAAAAGCCTCACAGGCCACAGGCCCATCCGATGGAAACAAATCCTCAGTTGATGTTCCATCTAATCCCGTGTGTCAAATTGTCAACTAAAGCTACCCAGCACAGCCTTCTAATGATGGTACTACATAATCTGCTCTATGTCCTCAATACTATTAATTTAGTTTCACAGTTTCCAGCACATGAATCACTCAAACTATATTGAAACCTTCCAGTGGGAGCTATCTCATAATATAAAGGCCCCAGAGAAGTGTTTTACTCTGTGGCTAGGCCTTATCTCACTAAGAGCGCAGACCTGTGGAACCCGTAGGGGAGAAGCTGGATCCATACCAGGCACTGCTGCGTAATGCTGATTGTCTACTTGAATCCAAGGTAAAGTTCAGTTCGTAAAACTCCGTTGAGAGCTGCAATGGAGCCTGTTTTGCTTCCCACGCCCAATTTCATTATTTGAGATTTTGAAACCTCCTAAAGGTGCGCTACCTCATCAGAGGAGACAAGTGGGTACCTGAAACAACTGTCCTCTTTGTGCACGGGGAGGCCCCAAATTTGAAAAAAAAAAAAAAAAAAACAGCCATTCTTCTCTGTTCCATGTCCTCTTCTCTCTGAGTCCCTATTGTTATTTCTTTTTATAAGCTACAAAGCTTGCAAAAAGCTTTCTGAAGTACCAAAAATAAAAAGTAAAAGAAACTGTTATGCTGTGGTATTTGTGATATTAGTGAAATATATCACTTGCAAATGAGAAGCATGCTATGGTAGTACAGATAGTTGAGAGGTTAGCTGGGTCATGGCTTCCAGGAGGAAGTCTGCACAAGAAACTCAAATATTAATATTCATGTGATGGGAAATATTTGCAGGGTCGATTCTTGACTTAGATCACAGGTGTTTCATTGTGAGGCAGGCACTAGCTCTCTGTAACTAATAGGGAAAGGGGGCCATGGTGAAAACTGCAAGTTGCTGACATAAAAATGAAGGTCAATTGAAACGGAATCTTAGGGTTAAAGCAGGGAAGCCAGGAGCACTGTGCTTGCAAGAGTATATGAGATAGCCAAGCAGACCTGATAAGAGACAGATAGAAAGTCTAAGAAGCAAGGTCAGTTCAACAGACCAGCTGGCCAGTTCCATGAGATACCCCCACACCAGGGGACTTATGCTTGAAATTTCTCTTTTAAATATCCTTATTTCTAATACAGCTAAGTATAACAGATTGAGTTTCCATTTCAGGAAAGAGACCCCATATCATCCTAGGGACAAAGAGATTACCAAGAACAAGGCAGCTACACCTTGGTAGTTGTGAGAATGATTACAGTATAGTTTACATATCAAGTAACAACACATGAGACACCTGCAAGATCAGAAATAGTAACTGGACCAAGGCATAAAGAGATAAAAAATAATGACCTATAAATCTAGTTGTGATGGACAGAGGTGTCTTCAACTACCACATCTGGGTCCACAGCACATAATTATACCCTGGTTGGGCCAAGATGCATGCATGGACTGTGTTGGAGCTCCATTGACTCAGCCCATGATAGCACAGTCAAGGAACCAATCTCAGAGCAGTTAGCATAGCCTACATCAGACTTCTCTCTGGCCTTTAGAAACCCTAGACAAGGAAGTTAATGTATTTGTCTTCTCTTGGAAACCCTTCTCTCTCTGAGGTTTTTCACTTTCTCTTAATTTACAATTTTCATAAATTTCTTATGCTGCTCTAATTCTCCTTAAATAAAGCTTGCTACCCAGTTGCAAAGTTCTGTAAGTGTCTGCATCATTAATCTTCACTGTCATGAGATAATGGACTCAGAACCTCTGTCTCAAATAGCTCTTTGGAGAACATTAGTATATGGAACCCTAGGTCCCTAGATCATGTCCAACAGAGCTGAGGATGTGATGTTCATCCAAAAACCATGGATCAATTGGGTCTTGCTACCAACAAAGGTGTTTCTTATTATGTGTTGGCTAAGGCCACATTTCTTCACTGGGACCAGTAACTTCATTTCTCGTGAACTGTTATATTAAGATTTTAATGATGTTAGTTTCTCAACTCTTCTTGAATGAGATTTAATCTATGGGAATATTATGGAACTACTTATGACTTTTGTATATCTTGTTAATTTTTAAAAATTTGAAAAACTCTCAAATTAAAGAAATACTTAGAAACATCTATTAATAAAAGCTTGTGTCTTCCTACAAGCATTTGATATCAAAATTAAGAATGTATATATTCAAAATACTATAAATAAGAATGTTGTTCTTCACAATCAGTAAAATGGCCATTTGATTTAGAAAATTAAGGTATGTAATTCTACTATGAATGATGGAGATATTGCATTTATGTGCATAGTTACAACTGGAACTGGAGGTTAAAGTAGAAGATAAGAATACTGAAAAACAATGCATCAATGTTATAAACCAGAGTATGAAATAACAGGCAATATTTATCATAAAATCACCAAGTATTATAATACAGCTAAAATCATGGAGAAATTAGAGGGATTATCCAAAGGAATAATAAAGGATTATTGTTAAGCAATTATAACTGAATATGCAATTTAAAGTTGGAATTATTATTTGTATGAAAAAAACAATGTTCAGCATGGTATTCCAAAGAAGCTTCACTATGCAAGAAAAGATAAAAATTACTACTAGGGAGGGACCCAGACCTTCAGAGATGGACTGAGTACCCGACTCAGCCATCAAAGTGTGAGCTTTCCAAATCAGGCAGTGTCTGTCCCTGAGCTTTGGATCCACCTGCAGTCCCTCCCAGTGCTCCAGGGTATAGGCTTGCCTGCTGAGTAATGGGGAATAGTATATCCATCTCCTATCTCCTCTCTGTTGAAATTAGCACTATTTCCTCTGAGGCATCTGAAGAAATACTAACAAGTTATGGCCTTTTCACTCTCTGAAGGATCATTGTATAGCCTGGCTCGCGCCATCTGGTCCCTCCCTAGCAGATATAAAATCAAGACAGAGAATCTGAAGACTAGACCAACCAGCTTTTAGAAAGCAACCAAGGTACATCAATAATACAAACCAATAAGAATTCAACTCGACAAAGAAAGAGTTGAGTCTCATAGCAGAATCATAAGCAACAAAAGAAAGCCTCATGCCAAAACCACAATAAAAATATTAATATGAAAGAAACAAAATAATATGTCTCAACCATACCTATAATGAGTTCTTCTAGAGCTAACCAAGGACACATAATTTAAAAGAATAATTATAGATATATCAAAGAGTTCAACAAATTTAAAGAACACACAAACAACTCAGAGAACTGAAAGAAGATACAGATAAAATTCTTCCTGAACTCACAAAGGAGATAGAAATATTGAAGAAAACTCAGTCTGAAATGAATAAAGAAATGAAAACTCAATAAGCCAATTTAATATAACAGGACAAAACATCATCAATACCATGAATGAAGTGGAAAACAGAATGTGAAGAACCAATGAATAAGTTGAAGAATTGGACCAGTCAATCAAAATAACATTAAAAACTTTTTAAAAATAGGAATGGTAGGGCTGGAGAGATAGCCTAGTGGTTAAGAGCACCGACGCTCTTGCAGAGGACCCGGGTTCGATCCCCAGCACCCACATGGCGGCTAAGAACCGTCTGTAACTCCAATTCCAGGAGAACTCCAGTTCCAGGGGAATCCGAGACCCTCTTCTGACCTCCGCGGCATTGCACGACATGGGTGCACAGACCTGCATGCAGACAGTACATTCATACACATACAAAAATAAATAAATAATAATAAAAAAAAATTAAAAAAAAATAGGAATGGTAGCAGGGCGAGTAAAAGCACATGCCTCTAATTCCAGGACTCAGGAGGCAGAGGCAGGCAGATCTCTGTGATTTAAGGCAGGGAGACCCTCTCTCAAAAAGAAAATAAATAAATAAGTAAATAAATAAATACATAAATACACAAACCAGATATTGAATATGCAAAAAAATGTGGGACACCAAGAAAAGATCAAATTTATGAATCATAGGTATAGAGGAAGAAGAGCAATCTCAGTTAAATGGTATTGAACAGATCTTCAATAGGATTGCAGAAGAAAATGTCCTAAAATTAAGGAGGATATAGTGAGATAAGTGCATAGAACACCAAAAAAAAAAAAAAAAAAAAAAAAAAAAAAAAAAAAAAAAAGGAATAGAACAGAAGCTCCCCAAGGCACATTACAGCTAAAACACTAAGTGTACAGAACAAAGAGAGAATACTGAAAGGTGCAAAGAAAAAAAAAAACAAGTCATGTATAAAAGGAAACCCATCAGAATTACAGGTGTCTTTGCAGTGAAAACTATGAAAGCCAGAAGAACTGAGACTAAGTATTCCCAGTTCTTAATGACTACAGAGGTCATCCTAGAATAATTTACCCAGTAACCCTGTCTATAATAGTTGAAGGGGAAAGAAAATTCTTCCATGACATGAAGAGGCTGAAAGAATTCATGCCCACCAAACCAGCCCTTAAACTATCAATACTCAAAGCAATACAATGGACTGAAGGAAGGAACGACTATACCAAAGACACAAAAGAAAGAAACTAGATGAAAGTTATAATGGTAGAAAATAAAAATTAGAAGAATGCAAACAAAAACTAAAATAGTAGTAACCACTATAATCTTTCAACAATAATTCTAAATATTAATGACCTAAGATTCCCTGTTAAAAGACACATGGTACTGGAATGGATTAAGAAATAAAAAATATCTTTCTGTTGTTTACAAGAGACTCATCTCAACTTCAAGGATAGGCACTACAATAATGTGAAAGGATGGAAAAAATAGGCCAAGCTAATGCCATGTATAAACAAGCAGGGGTTGCAATTCTAATATCTGACAAAATAGACTTCAAACTAAAACTAATCAGAAGAGATAAAGAGAGTAACTTCATTCTGTTCAAAGAAATAATTGACCAAGAAGATATTACAATGATGAACATATACGCACCAAACTCTGGTGCACATAATTTCATTAAATTGGTAGTAGAAGACCTTAACACACAGATTAGCCTCAATTTCATAATAGTAGGGAACTTTAAATCCCCATTATCTCTGGTCAACCAGACAAAAAAAATATAGAGACATCTGAATTAAACGATATCATAAATCAAACATACTGAACATTCTACTCAGGCACCAAATAATCCACTTTCTATTCAGAAGACCATGGAAATTTCTCTAAAATTGAACAGATACTAGACCAAAAACATACCTCAACAAATATAAAAATAATTGAAATAATTTTATCAGACCACAAGTCAATAAAGCATGAAATAAACACCTAAAAAGCTCTGGAAACCATAAGAATTTATGTTGATAAAACAGCACACACCTCAGTGATGAATGGGTCAAAGAAGTAATTCAGAAAGAAATAAAGTATTGCTGGAACTAATTGAAAGGGATAATACAATGCAACAAAATAACTGGCACACTTTAAAAGTCCTCCTAAGTGGGCTGTTAAAACATAAGAAAGAGTACAAATAAATGAATTATCAATGCAACTCAACACTTGGCAAATTCCAGGGCAAACTAAACCCAATCCCAGAACATAGAAGAAATAATAAAATTGAGAACAAAAACTAATGAAATAAAAAGAAAGAAAAAAAAATCATAGAATTAATGACTTGAAGAACCTGGTTCTTTGAAGAGATAACAAGACTGGCAGACCCTTAGCCAAGTTAACAAAAAGAAAGAAGGGGCAAGTCCAAATTAACAAAATCAGAGATGAAATGGGGAAACATCACAACAGACAGTAAAAAATAAAATCCAGAATAGTATAAGGGAATACTTTATATCCCTAGACTCTGTTAAATTTGAAAACCTAAAATAAATGTATAAATATTGAAATTCATGGGAACCACCAATATTAAACCAAAAAGAGAGAAACACCTTAAACAGACCCATAACAAATAAGGAAATTGAAGCAGTAAAACAAATCTTGCAAATAAGAAAGCCCAGGCCCACATTCGCTCAAAGTAGAATTCTGTAAGACAAGACTCTTAAAGATCTGTAACCACTAATGCTTAAATTATTCCAAATGACAGAATCAGAAGGAGAAGCCTCAAACTCCTTCTATGAAACCAGCATCACGCTAACACTGAAACCAGGTAAAGATACAACAACAACAAAAAAAGAAAACTATTGACCCATATCTTTAAGGAACATAGATGAAAAATTCTCATCAAAATACTTGCAAACTGCCTTCAGACACACATGAAAAATGTCATCCAACATGATCAAGTTGTCTTTATTCCAGAAATATGGAAATGGTTCAATATATGTAAGTCAATAAATGTCATAAATCATATAAATGGACTTAAAGATAAAAATCACATGGTCGACTCAATAGATGTGGAAAAGACCTTTGATAAAATCTAACACACATTTATGTTAAAAGTCCTAAAGGGAATTGGACTGGAAGGAACATACCTCAACATAATTAAAGCTATACACAACAAATGATCATCCTAACAAAAATAATCTGTAGAGGGCTAAAGATATAGCTCAGTGGATAAGAGCACTGACTGCTCTTACAGAGGACTCAGATTAAATTATCAGCACTCATGTGGCAGCTAACAGCTAGCTGTCTGTAACTCTAGTTCTAGGAGATCTAACACCTTCTTCTTACCCCTGTGGGCATTGCATGACATGGGTTCACTTACACACACGCAGGCAAGGCACTTAAACACATAAAAAATAAAAACAACAATAAAATACATTAAAAAAAACTTATAAATTCAATGCAATCCCAATCAAAATCCCCAGAACATTCTCCTCAGAATTAGAAAAAAAAATCCTAAAATTCATATGGAATCACAAAAGACCCTGATAACCAATGCAACCCTGAGCACAAAGAGCAATGCTAGGGGGATTATCATACTAGATCTCCAAATACATTACAGAAGTATAGTCATGAAAACAGCATGGTACTGGCACAAAAACAGACACATAAGTGGAAACTAATTGAAGAATCAAACATGAATGCATGCAGTTTCAGCCACCTGATATTTGACAAAGGTGCCGAGAACACACACTGAAGGAAAGACAACATTTTGAACAACTGATACTGGGAAAACTGTACCTCCACCTGTAGAAGAATGAAAATAGATGCTTATCTTTCACCTTTACACAAAGGTGAACTCCAAGTGGATCAAATACCTCAATATGAAACCTGAAACTCTCAAACTGTTAGAAGAAAACATAGGCAGTTTACCCTACAAGATATAGGTGTAGGAAAGGACTTCCTAAGTAAGACATTGGTTGCTCAGGAATTAAGGTCAACAATCAAGAAGTGGGACCTCATTAGACTATAAACTTTTGGGAAGCAAAAGAAAGAACAAGGTGAAGAGGAAACCCACAGAGTGGGAAAACATCTTCACTACTGGTGCATTTCTCAGAGGTTAAAAATCCATAGTATACCAAGAACTCAATAAAAAAAGACCAAATAAAAGATGGGTTATGTGTTTGTGTGTAATATTCCATAGATGTCTGTTATGTCCCTTTGGTGTATCGTATTGTTGAGCTCAGATATCTGTTTGTTCTTTGTCCTGTTGACCTGTCCAATGGACTCAGTGGGGTATTGAAGTCTCCCACTATTAGTGTGCTGGGATTGATCTGTGCCTTGAAGTCCTTCAGGATTGTGTTTATGAAGTTTGGTGCAGCAGTGTTTGGTGCATACATATTTGGTGCATTTATGATTGTGAGTTCTTCATGGTTGATTGATCCTTTGATAAGAATGTAGTAACCCTCTTCATCTCTTCTGATTAGTTTTATTTGGAATCTATTTTGTCTGATATTAAAATAGCAACTCCTGCTTGCTTTTTGGTTCTACCTGCTTGAAATATTTTTTCCATCCTTTAACCTTAAGATGGTGCTTGTCCTTGAAGGTGAGGTGTGTTTCTTATAGATAGCAGAAAGATGGATTCAGTTTCTTAATCCATTCTCCCAGACTATGTCTCTTGATTGGGGAGTTTAGACCATTAATATGTAGGGTTAATATTGAGAGATGTATATTGCTTCCCTTCAGTTTATTTTCTATTTGCATTTTTGGTCTATATTTGTATTAATGGGTTTATACCTTCATTAATTACTCTCTCTCTCTTGCTGCTTGGGGGTAGCTGCTCCTTTCCTCTGTCCTCTGAATTGCAAGTATTTTCTGGAAGGTTTATTTCTAGATGTGTATTCTTTCATCTTGTTTATGTCATGGAATATTTTCCTTTCTCCTTTGATTATAATTGGCATTTTTGCTGGGTAGAGTAACCTGGGTTGGCATCTGTAGTCATTTAGTACTGGAAACACTAATCCAAGCTCTTCAGGCTTTCACCATTTGCATTGAAAAGTTAGCTGTAATTCTGATGGGTTTTCCTTTATATGTAACTTGCTGTTTTTCTCTTGGGACTTTCAGTATTTTGTCTTTGTATTGAGCATCTAGAGTTTTGATTATGACATGGCATGGGTAGTTTCTTTTCTGACCTGGTCTATTTGGTTTTCTATGTGCTTCTTGTATTTGTATGGGTGTGTCTATTCTCAATGTGTCTATTCTCTTCTATAATTCTGTTGAAGATCTGGTCCATACCATTATTCTGGGATTCTTCTCCTTCCTCTATACCTATGATGTGGAAGTTTGGTCTCTTCATGGTGTCCCACATTTCCTGGTTATTCCACTCTTGTGTGTTTCTTTTAAATTTTTCATAATCTTTGCTTGAGCTCTTCAGTTCTTACACTTTATCTTCTAAGGTTGGTATTCTATTTTCTGCTTCGTCCATTCTGTTACTTAGGCTTTCTCTTGCCCTTTCCTCTTGACTGAATGAGTGTTCACTTTCCTTTTTCATTTCAGCCTGAGATTCCTTCAGTATTTCCATTTTCTTCCAGAGTTGGTCATTCTCTCCTTTTAGTTTTTCAGTCGCCTTTTTCATTTCAGCCTGAGAATTTTTCAGCATTTCCACTTCCTTCTGGAGTTGGTCCTTGATTTCTTTGAGTATATCTATGATTGTTCTTTTAAGATCTGTGTCCTGGGTTACCTCCAGAGACATCTCATTGCTGGAGTCCTCTTGCTTTTTCCCATGTTGTTGATTTTTTTTCTTTGTGCTTTTGGCATGTGGATTTGGTTCATTTTGTTTGTAATCTGATGTGAAGTTCAAGTGTTTCTTTGTCAGCACCCCATGAAACATTCTCTAAAATCAACAATATATGGGACACAAAACAAACCTCAGCAAATACAAAAAATTGAAATAATTTCATACAACTTTTCAGACCACAGTGCAATAAAGCTTAGTATCAACACCAGAAAGAGCCCTACTAGCTACAAGAACACAAGGGGACTAACATAAGAAACAACACACTACTGAATAACAAATGGATCAAAGGAGAAATAAAGCAAGAAATAAAAGCATTCCTGGCACTAAATGAAAGGGATGATACAACACAGCAAAACCTATGGGACACCCTAAAAGCAGTTCTGAGAGGGAAATTCATAACCCCAAGTGAAGTGCCTACGTTAAGAAAATAGAAACAGCATAAATAAATGACTTAAAATGCAACAAAAAACACTTGAGAGGCAACAACAAATGAATCCTAAACCTGGCAGACAGAATGAAATTACAAAACTCAGAGTGGAAATCAATGAAATAGAAACAAAGAAAACAGTACAAAAAAAAAAATCAAAGAAGCCAAGAGCTGATTCCTTGAAAGGATAAACAAGATAGGTGAACTTCTAAGCCCAATTGACTAAAAGAAGGAAAGAGCAACTCCAAAGAAAAGGGAAACATCACAACAGATAGTAAAAAGATTTAGACAACCTTATGGGAATACTTCAAAAACCTATATTCTACTAAATTTGAAAACCTAAGAGAAATGGATTGATACCTGACATCATGGAATCCACCAAGACTTAACCAGGAAGAGATCAACAGCTCAAATATACCCATAATAAAGGAGGAAATTGAAACTGTGATAAAAAAAACCTTCCCAACTAAAAAAGCCCAGGTCCAGATGGATTCACAGCAGAATTCTGTAAGACATTTATAAATGTCATATAAAGACCTACAGCCACTACTACCCAAATTATTCAAGAAGATAGAAAGAGAAGGGAATCTCCCAAATTCCTTCTATGAAGCCAGCATCACTCTAGTACCAAAACCAGGCAAAGATACAATCAAAAAAGAAAACTATAGACCCATTTCATTAATAAACATAGATGCAAAAGTTCTCAACAAAATACTTGCAAACTGCATACAAGCACATATCAAAAAGATTATCCACCATGACCAAGCTGGATTCATACCAGAGATGCAGGGATGGTTCAAGAAACCTAAATCAATAAATGTTATAAAGCACATAAATGGACTAAAAGACAAAAACCACAGGGTCATCTCAATGGATGAGGAAAAGGCCATCAACAAAATTCAGCATGCCTTCATGTTTAAAGTCCTGGAGGGAAATGGACTGGAGGGAACATTCCTCAACACAATTAGAGCCATATACAACAAAACCATGGCTAGCATGATCTTAAATGGGGAAAAACTAGAAGCGTTACCCTTAATGTCGGGAACCCAGCACTATCCACACTCCTTTCAATATAGTGCTTGAAATGCTCATGAGAGCAATAAAACAAGAAAAGGAAATTAGAAGAGTACTAATTGGAAAAGAGGAAGTCAAACTATCACTCTTTGCAGATGATACGATAGTTTACCTAAGGTATGCCAAAGACTCCAGCAGAAAACTCCTAGAAACCATCAACAGGTTCAGTAAAGTGGCGGGATACAAAATTAACTTAGAAAAATCGGTAACGTTTCTTTATGCCGATAAAAAGCAATTGGAGAAGGAAGACAAGGAGGCTTTTCCACTCATAACAGCCTCCAAAAAATGAATTATCTAGGACCGAACCTGACCAAAGACACCAAACTCTTTCCAACGAACATTTTAAATCCCTCAAGAAAGAGACTGAGGAAAATACTAGAAGATGGAAGAACCTCCCACGCACATGGATTGGAAGAATTAATATAGTAAAAATGACCATCTTGCCCAAAGTAATATACAGATTCAATGCAATTCCAATTAGGATCCCCATGAACTTCTTCACAGACCTAGAAAAAAAGTCCTAAAGTTCATATGGAGAATCACAAGACTCCATGTAGCCAAAGCAACCCTGAGCACAAAGAGAAATACAGGGGGGATTACCATACCAGACTTCAAAGTATATTACAGGACTATAGTCATAAAAACAGTCTGGTATTGACACAAAAAAAACAGACCCATAGATCAATGGAAAAAAACTGAGAATCCAAACCTGAGCACAGCCAATTTTAGCCACTTCATATTCTACAAAGGGGCCAGGAAGACACAATGGAGGAAAGACAGCATCTTCAGCAAATGGTGTTGAAATGACTGGATCACCACTTATAGAAGAATATAACTAAACCCCTACCTCTCATCATGTACAAAAATCAACTCCAAATGGATCAAAGACCTCAATGTGAAATGAGAAACTCTAAAAATGATAGATGAAAATGTTGGCAGTAACCTACAAGACATAGGCATAGGAAATGACTTATAAATCAGACAGAAGCTGAATAAAATATATGGTCAACAATTGACAAATGGGACCTTATTAAACTCAAAAGCTTCTGTATAGCAAAATAAACAAAAGAAGTGAAGAGAAAACCCACAGAGTGGGAGGAAATCTTTACCAGTGATATACCTGATAGAACATTAACATTCAGAGTGTATGAACTACTCAAAAAACAAAGGAGGAAGAAAACAAATGACCCACTCAAAAGATGGAGTCAAGAGTTGAACAGAGACTTCATAAATGAAATATCTTAAAAAGTGTTCAGTCAGGCATGGTGGTGCATGCCTTCCACTTGGGAGGCAGAGGCAGGTGGATCTCTGTGAGTTCAAGGTCCACCTGGTCTACATAGTGAGGTCCAGGCCAGCTGGGACTAAAGGGAGACACTGTCTCAAAAAGACAAAAAAGTGTTCAACATGGCTAATAATTACAGAAATTCAAATTAAAACCACCTCAATACTTCATCTTACACCAGTAAGACTAGCTATGGTCAAGAAAACAAAGGATACAAAATGCTGGAGAGATTGTGGGGAAAAGGGGAACACTCTTCCACTGCTGGTGGGAATGAAAACTCTTGCAACCCCTATGGAAAGCAGTGTGGAGAACTCTTAAGAAATTGAGAATGAGCCTATGTCATGACCCAGTCATATCATTCCTGGGTATATGCCTACAAGACACATCCTATCACAGAGATACATGAACATCTATGTTTATTGCAGCTCTCTTCACAATAACAAAGAGGTGGAAGCAACCCATGTATCCCTCAGTTCATGAGTGTATGGAGAAAATGTGGTATATCTACTCAATGGCATTCTATGCAGCAGTAAATAAATATGATATCTTGAACTTTACAGGTAAATGGATAGAATTTGAAGCCATTATGCTTATACAGTCCCAGAAAAACAAAGGACAGATGGATCCCTCATTTGAGGATAGTAGCACCAAATCCCTAGTTGAAAGGCAAGCTGAGCAAAGTTAACATTATATTTCTTTTTATCTGAAGGCATTTGTGCTTTTATAATGTGAATCCCTTCACAGGCTCTAGAATTATTTACCACTTATTTTCAGACATTGTAATTGTGGTATATGGGTGGAGTATATGTATTCATAATTTAAAGTAATATAAAATAAAAGGGGAAATGTGAACTCTTAAGCATATTTTGGAATTAACATACATTTTATTTTCAAAATTATTTTATGATTTTGGTATATATGTGTCATATACATGGACATATTTTGGAGCAAAACAAATGGGAGGGAACAGCCAGGACAAAAGTACTGGATCAAAGAACTGACTGAATCAGTTAACCTCTGCCCAAACAATAAACCTCTGCAGAGAAAAACTTTAAAAAGACTGAGAAAAAGATGTAAGACACATATAGCAGAATGCATGATCTGGGGTGGAGTGGGGGACATGGAAAAGGGAATATGTCTAAATTGGACTCAGAAATTATGTATGAAATACACGAAACATCAATAAAAGTATTTTATTAAAGGGGACTGGAGAGATGGCTCAGTGGTTAAGGGAGCCAACTGCTCTTGCAGAGGGTCTGTGTTCAACTCCTAGCACCCACATGGCAGCTAAGAACCATCTTTAACACCAGTTCCAGGGGAATCTGAAGCCCTCTTCTGACCTCTGTGGCATTGCACAACACAGCTGAACCAATCTATATGCAGACAGTACACTCATACACAAAAAATAATAAATAAAAAAAAACAAAAATAGTTAGACATAAAAAAAGATGGGTTATGGATCTGAGCAGAGAATTCTCAATAAAAGGAATAAAATTGTCTAAGCTGAGCTACTACTGGGGTTTCAGCCTCTTCAGAGTATAGACTGATGTTGTTGGACTACCCAGGCTGTATCATCGAGACCAGTATTGGAAGATCAAGACAGGACATGATGCTTACTGGACCTCATTTGGTGAACATGGGAAGGAAAAACCCCAGTGTGGAGCACAGGGCAGAACTGATGTTGGTTTGGGCTTGCCAAGGAGGAGACTTCAAACATGATGTCTTTCAGCCTAATAATGAAAAAAAAAAGGAAAAAGAAGAAAAAAAAAACCTCATAAACTATTGATATTAAAACCTATGATATATGTGGCATGCATATATGCATATTTTGGAGTGATTCAAATTGGAAGGAACAACAGCTATAACAACAGCAAAAAAGACTGGGTCAAAGAACTGACTAAAACAGTGAACTTCTGCTTGAAACAATAAACTTCTGCATCGAAAATTTTAAGATAGACTGAGAAAAAGATGAAAAACATGCTTGGCAGAATGCATGAGCTCTGGTGGGATGGGGGCAAGGAAGGGGAAATGGGTCGAGATTTGATTGGAAATTTTGTATGAAATGCACAAAGCTTCAATAAAAATTGGCTTTGAAAAAAAACTTTGTAATTAAAAATTAAAAGACAACCAAATATTGGCACTGTAAAAAAGTTGTTCAACAGAGACTTCACAAGTGAGGAATTAGAGATGGCTGAAGAACATCTTAAAAAGTGTTCAACATCACTAATAATTAAGGAAATGCAAATTAAAACCACTTTAGGATATCATTTTACTCCAATAAGTCTGGCTAGGATCAAGAATACAAATGATACCAAGTGCTGGAAAGGTTGTGGGGAAAGGGGAACACTCATCCACTGCTGGGAATGTAAACTCGTACAGCCACTATGGAAAGCAGTGTGGAGAACCTTTGGAAGACTTGGAATGAACTTGTCACCTGACCCAGCCATACCACTCCTAGGTATGTATAAACAAGACTCATCTTACTGCAGAGATACATGCACAGCCATGTTTATTGCAGCTCTCTTCACAATAGCAAGGACCTGGAACCAACCCAAGTGTCCCTCAGGTGAAGAGTGGACAGAGAAAATGTGGTATATCTACACAATGGAATTCTGTGCAGTGGTAAAGAAAGATGACATCATGAACTTTTCAGGTAAATGGATGGAGCTAGAAGATATCATGCTGAGTGAAGTAACACAGTCCCAGGAAAATAAACAACAAATGGTATCCCTCATCTGTGGATGCTAGCACTAATTACCTAATTGTATGGCAAACTGAGCAACATCAATGTGATCTGAAAACAACTGTGCTCTTATATTGCAGAATCCCTAAAAAAATAAACAAAAACAAAGAAAAAATTGTTCAGTATTCTAAGTATTAGGGAAATGCAAATTAAAACCCCTTTTAAGCTTCCATCTTTTCTCAGTCAGATAGGCAAAAAAAAAAAAAAAAAAAAAATTCCCAATGCTGGAAGGGACCTGAGGAAATGGAAATTCTTTTTCATTGTAAACTTGTGCAGCCACTACGGAAAGCAGTGTGGACAATTTTTAAATATGTATTATTTTTTTATTTTTATGTTTATGAGTGTACTGTCTGCATGTAGGTTGGTGTACCTGTGTCGTGCATGCTGTGGACGTCAGAAGAGGCAGTCAGATTCTCCTGGAGGAACTGGAGTTAAAGATGGTTCTTAGCCACCATGTGGGTGCTAGGAATCCAACCCGGGTCCTCTGTAGAGCAGTCAGTGCTCTTAACCACTGAGCCATCTCTCCAGCCCCATGTGGACATTTTTTTAAAAAAACAAAAAAGCACTTACCATATGATCTGGTTATACCACCCCATGTCATATACACAAAGGACTCATCCTATTGCAGAGATAGTTGTTCATCCGTGTTTGTTGTTGCTCTTTTCATAATAGCTGAGAAATGGAAGCAACCTTAGTGTCCCTTAACTGATGACTGGATAATGCACATGTGGTGTATTTACACAATGGAGTTCTAAAAAATGAAATCATGAAATTTGCAGGTAAATGAAGGGAACTAGAAACTTGTTGTACTAATTGAAGTAACACAGAATCAGAAAACAAACAATATCTATTCTCCCTCATTTTTGGATCTTACCACCAAATTCTTAAATGAGAGCATATATCTTGATGTAATAGCAGGGGTTAGGAAAAGCAAAAGGAACCAGAAAGGAGCCTGAGATAGAGGAACAGTAAGAGACTGTTGTTTCCAAGGGGAAAATGGGCAAATTGGGGGTATTTAAATGGGAGGGTTGTAGAAAGGTTTTCAGAAGGAACCGTGGTGTAAAGGGGAAGAAGCAGCTCAAGGATGGGGCCATAGGGGCCATGTATTATTGACACAGGGAGAAAGGGGATCGCTTAGAGTGTTCTTAGACTCATTCATGAAACAATTTTTGAATGGACCTATACTGAAGCTTTAGGACAATTTAATTAGAATACTAAAGAAAAATCCTCAAGGCCATGCTGGCTAAAGGCTAGATGGTGATCAGACATGTAGCTGACTGGCAGCCACATGTAGGGAGAAGGAAACTTTTGAGAGAAAGTAAAGGAATATAAAATGTTAAGGCAGCCTAAAGTGTTAAAGAAAGCATGTTTAGAGAAGGAATACAAAGAGGAAAAGGAAGGATTAAATTTTCTGAAGAATTCAAAGCAGGCAAACTTCAGAAACCTACATGTCTGTCGCCTGATGGACCCAGAACACTGTTCTGGGAGGTGGGACACCAGGCAGGAAAAGTTCACTATCTCATTAACACACTATGTATTCTGCCCATCTATTTAGCAGGACTTGAGGTGAAACTTCCTTCCCAGGGGTAGTCCCAATGATTGACCAGTGAAACTGGAAAAATTAGGGTTTTTTTTTTTTGTCAGACTAGAGATTTTAAAGTATTAACTAGTTAATGTTATGGGGGCTATTTGTTACTCTCACATTATCAAGGATAAAACAGGGGAAATGGGGGTGCTTTAATTTAGGAGCAAACAGGGAGGTTTAGATAAGGAGAGAGGAAAGTTAAATAATATTTAGCTGAGCCAGCCATGGTGGTGCATGCCTTTAATCCTAGCACTCAGGAGGCAGAGTCAGGTGGATCTTTGTGAGTTCAAGGTAGGCCTGGTCTACATGGTGAGTTACAGGACAGCTGGAGCTACAGGGAGACCCTGTCTCAAAAAGACAGAAAGATAAAAAAAAATAATATTTAGATAGTATGAAAAACCAGAGGGAAATAGATTAAGTCAAAAGCCTACTGAAAAGTTAACATATATGATATCTCGACATGTGTCCATGTATAGAGCTGAAGGCTATATAACAAGAAATAGGGCAAAACAAGAGAAACCTCCCTTTGAGTTGTTGGAGACTCACAAAATTGCACATGGACTCTTTATTGCTTCCCAGAACTTGAATGTAAGACCCTATCATTAATATACTTCAGACAAACGTCTTGGATCGATGTTGCTGGGAATGACCTGGAAGCCACTTACCTGAAGGCTAACTTTCATAGTGTTGGAGAACACGATGCAAGCTGCTAAAGGATTACATCAATGATCCAACCTCAGCTTTAAAGCCTAATAACAACAATGACTGACACTCCAAACTATGTTGGGACAGTATAGCTCACTCAAGCACATGAGCAGCATCTGACTTAACCAGGGTGGTTGGCAGATCTGAGGCAGGCATATCAGGTGATGTGTGGAGTGTCTAAAAAAACTATAATAAGCTAGTCTGGCATAAGAAGCTAGTCCAGAGATCTGAGGTGAAAGGGCGGCAGGTGCCACCTAGGCCCAAGGCCAAAAGGGGAACCAAGTGAGAGAGTGGAACTGCTCAGACTACAAGGGAATTACTATGGAGTGGGTGGGATTTGACTTGTCAGGATAGTAAGACATGGCTATGGCAAGCAGATAAATATGCCAGGGGCAAGGCTGGAGTTGGGACAGCCTGTGGAGGGTCTACCAAACTAAGTTGGTGAATTGAGGTGTTCTGAGCACAGAAGATCAGGGCACAGTGGGCAGGTCTTGACTAAGTGGGTAGTCTAGAGGTCTGGTGCAGAGAAAAGACTAGATCACCTGGCCCAAGACTAGAAGCGGGGGTACAGTGTGGTAAGAACTATATGTCACATTCTTTGAGAAGTCTTTTCTGAGGTTGCTGGTCTTCTCCCCTCTCTCCTGACACTCATATACTCATTAGTAATCCTACATCTTTGTACTCAGTGAATTTTCTTTAGAACGGTAGTCACATAAATTACTTACATTAATCTCTAGTTTCCATAGAGGATTTATTTATCTGGCAACAGGCAGAACCCATATGTGTTTATTTAATCAATAGATGTGTCATGTAATTGATATTTAATGAATGGTTATTGAATGAGTGAGTGAATTCAGTCATCTGGTTTTGAGGTGATTTGGAAGTAAAAGAAAATGTTGAAGGAATAATAGGTATAGTAGAAGTAAACAAACTGAGTACAATATAATCGGATTTTCTGATCACTATGAAAAGAAAAGTAAAATGATATTTGCCTATTTACTAAATCAGTAACATTTATTAAACTCTTCCTGACTATGTATTTTATGTTAATGAGTAAATTGTGAGCTTTTATGTGGAAAAAATTAGATTCTGAGTCAAAGGAATACTGAAAATAATTGTCAGGCGTAGAGAAGTATAAAAGACTATCTCTAACTTAGATTTTTAGAGATTTGATGCTCAGATTTCAAAACTGGAAAATGTCACTGATATTAATGTCTAAATATTTAAAGAATAAATGAGAATAAAGTAACCTGAAACTAATAGTCCTTCCCCAGGAGAAACCTCCAAGTAGAATCAATGTATATGTGTCATGATTTTCTATTAAAAGGAAAAAAAAAAAAAAAAAGGGATTTGGTTAATTTTGATTGAACATACAAGCCCCCCCCTACTGGATGGTGGGACCCATGAGCTGTGTGGGTTTGGGCACAACTGCTCACAAATTGGTTTTACATGAAGGATGCTTGTACTCACAAATTATCACTTATTGTTAAAAAAATATGAAAACAAAACAAAACAAAAAAGCAGAGAAAGATTCAGAAAACTTACAGCAGAATGCATGATCTGGGATGGGTAGCGGTGGGGTGGGGGGAAGGGAAGGGGATATATGCCTGAACTGAATTGGAAAATGATGTATGAAATATACAAAGCATCAATAATAAAAAAAAAGAAAATATATTATTGCAAGATTATTGGGTGATTAGCCTAAGTGATCAAAAACAAAGAACCTGGTTTAAAAATTAAATATCAGGGCTGAAGAGACAGCTCAATAGTTAAGAGCAGTGTTTGTTCTTGCAGAGGACCCAGTTTAGAGTCCCAGCACCCACATGGTGGCTAACAACCATCCTAACTCAAGGTCTAGGAGAATCCAGCACCTTCTTCTGACCCTGAGAGCATTGCATAATTTGGCACCTTTACATGTAGGTATTACACTCATATACATAAAATAAAATAATAAATAAAATTACAAAAAAGATATATCAATGACATGACCAAGAATTTGTTAATTAAAGAAAGACACTGAGAACAATGACACAGGACCCTGGAAACAAAGTCATTTATTAGCATTCCAACTACTCAATGCTCTCCTTGGTACGTCACCATGAGCTGAGCCTCCAAAACTCATTATTTCTATTTGGTTTTCTTTACATCTTCAAGGTTGACTTTCTGGTGATAGAATGACCTGCTTTACTTTTTGATAGAATGACCTGCTTCTAACAGTTTAGGTAAAGGAATGGGAGTTCTTTTTGTATCATCAAGTCAACAACATAGTGGGCTACTCCTCCACAAAATTGGAACATGTGTGGATACTGGGCATTCTCAAATTACAATCATGAACTGCACACATTATGCTGTCATTTCCATAGTTTTAATCAGCAAAACTGTGTGACTAAGTTATCTGCATCTTAGTATTGATTAGTTTCACCTAAGTGTGGAAATTTGTAGTCACTATTTATTAGACATGTTTCTTCCTAATTAAACTTCTAAAACAAGTTGTCTGAACACCAAATTCTCAGACTTTTATTGACTTTACCTTTTAATAGCTCTCAGTGCAAGCTGTATGCTAAGGTGTTGGTTTCCTCAGATAATATTCAGAGCAGCTAGTCAAATTCTAAAACTTCTCTAAATGTTCAAGGTCACTGGATGATGAAGATTGATCCATTCTTCTGAAATACTAATTGATCATAGTCTATGAGAGCAAAGACTTATAGTAATTATAGTATAAGTTGGACACATGGTACAGCTTTTATGACAGCCAAGTGGACAAGAAAGATTATAATGACACGTAAACATCTGTTAAAATTAACTGTATCAGTGATGTGAGAACTAAGCTCAAGTTTTTATATGGACTATTATTTCTTCATAGATATACTTATGGACTATAAAATTTTACATTTAAAAATATGTAAGTAAAATATGTAAGTATAAAATTATAGATTACCCTATAGCATTTACAATGCTAACAAGCAGAGCCATATCCTTTCTGAATACACAAAAGAAAGAACAAATATGACTCAAAAGGTATTTAGCAGGTAGTACTTTTCCACAGTAGTAAAGAAGTTATAACTTTCATTTGCTTTGCAGTTTGCAAATATTGCTTCTTAATAAAGCATAACAATTATTTGTTTCAAGTCTAAATGAACTACATAATAGGCATAAATCAGATAAATGCCCTTTTACCCTGGGGACCTCTTCAGGGGAAACCTATCGATGAAGATCTGAGACAATGGACACACGCCAGTAGCTCATGAATCTTATCTGCTAAATATAGTAGGCAACAGAGTCAAAGATCAATAAAAAGATTAATGGTTTTAATTACCCCTCTGTAACCAGTTGTGGGTAAAATTTTACTTTCTACTTTCACGGAGGGTAACACACCACAGTCAACTTTCCAGTAAAGCTAATTTGACTTTCTGCCTGGTAAATTGCTCATTGACAATCCTATAATGAGTGTGCTCTGTGTGTGACTGAATACTGAGCATGCTTGCACTTCAAAACCCAAGAAAAAAAGGCCATAAAACTGATGAATGACACATAAACAATTTCCTTATGAAAAAATACTAGGAAATAGACAATTTCCAAGTGAAAGTTTCCCTGCTTGAGCCATATGGAGGAAGTTAAAGAGTACCAAATGGATGTTGTAGTTATGGAACTGCGTAAACAATGCTAATAAATACTGACAAATGCCTTCTGAAGATATATGGAATGACTGACAAAATGATTTTCTCCTCGAAAAAAGAAAAAGATCAAAATTTTATGCTGCACAAATTACTTACGTTTATTGATAGTTCAAGAGAATACTTGTTAATAGCACATACGTATTTGTAAATTCATATTCAAGATGAAGTGGAAGTCTGAACAATATTTAGCATTTTATCCTAAATTATGCTCTGGTGTGTCACCAGATTAATCATGATTATTCCTAATTATCATTTCTATAGAAGGAATCAAGATACTGCATAATAATTAAGACTTTTCAAGGCAAAATGGTTGATACTACAGGTATGACATTTTGTTACTTAATTTTAAATTTAGTTTTGGTGATAAAAAGTACGATGTTATATATTTGTAAAAAGTCATCTTAAATTATTCATTTTATTATTATTTGTCTGACTGTATAATTTGTGTTATTTGTCCTCTCTATTAACATGATTAGAATGTCCTCAATATAACACGAAATTGGTTTGTTACTGTCAAATGTTAATAAGCTGTGAATGCTAATGATTAGAAAGGTTCTTGTTAGGGGTAGAAGTTCAAAGCCCCATTCAGAGAAAGATTAATGAAAGTCCAAGGAGTTATGTTAGCCAGATGTAGTATAATTGCTCTTACACAGTCTTAATGAGAAACAAAGACAGTCCACACAGTCACCTAGTTATTTTCAAACTAAATATTGGTTTATTTGCTGAATGAGCTTCCACATAGTTTGTGATGAAAATGTAAATTGGGGACTTTAAAACTGTCCTTTGTCATCTGAAAACAAGAAACAAGTGTCTGGAGTATCATGGATACTGAAAGCAAAACTTCATGGGGAGTTGGGGTGCGAAAATTTTACCAATGCTTATTTCTAGTAACCATATGGGGAAAATGACGCACTTAATGAGAGGAAAATCTAAAATTCCAAAGTAAGGCTCCCAAATCTCATCAAAGTATTGGAAGATTTAAGAACAATCATTTTCTGTCCTTGTTGCTTTTGCTGTTATCCTGGATTTGAGTCACCAAATGTGTGCTTCCTGAGGTTGCCTGACCTGGTGTTGTGGTAGGCTATGAGGGAGCTTAAAAGCTAGTAGTGTATCCTGAGAACACTTCTACCAGTTGGGAGGGCCATCATTACTTGATAACCATAAGGCACATGGTTATCACAGCCTACTGAGATATATCAGCCTACTGACAAATGTATCTCTCTCCACTGATTAAGAGAAGAGGTCCACCAAGAGGAAAGAAAAGGGGAAGACCCCAGGATGGATTATACCTCACTACTGAATTGGTATGGCCACAGGAATGGATCCTTATTACTTTATGCATTCTAGATTCTCTCATTGTCAGCTATCTTCTTAGTCTATATTAGGAGAGGGTAGAGAAATAGGCAAAACCCCCCACAAAATTATTGCAGTAAGTTATGCATTAGTATGAAGGGTAAAAATTCTAATAATCTCCCATCTGCATACTACAGAATCAGTAGTACTGGTGTTCCCAATTTCTGAAAGTCCAAGAATCAGGAATTCTAAAACAAAGCAGCTGAATATGGAAGTCCAGAGCACTAGAAATGACTATTCTAAAAAAGAGAGACAAGTCTGACAAATATATGGAGAAAATGGAATGCTTGCACAATGTTGATGGGGTTGTAGATTGATATAGTACAGCGATTGTGGAAAGGAGTGTGGAAACGCCTCAAAAAATTAAGAATAGAAATAATAAGTGAACCAGAAAATCTGACACCTAATGTACCTCTGAAAGAAACAACTCTGTGTTAGTATGTCAGATAATTGTCTGCCGAAATAAGGAATCAAGTTTAGCATATGTTATAAGATGACAAATAAAACATGGTACATTATAGAACATAATCCAAATTTAAAAGTTTGGGATGTAATGAAGAAAGACCAAAGATATTATGCTATGTAAAATCATCTATGCACAGAAAGATAAATGGTACATTCCACCCCTTACATGTAGAATCTAAAGAAGCTAAGGGCATAAAGGCGGAGAGTAGACATGGTGTTTAGCAGGTATAGAGGATGGAGAAAATAAGGAGACAATTTTTAAATTCCTATTTTCAAAAAAGAAAAATCACATTTGCAATTTTATAGAAAGATGTGGCTGAGAAAAAAAAAACATCAATTAAGTAGCTATATATTGGATTAAATTTTTTGAATTAAATTTTTAACTAAAAGTTTGTACTAGCCAGGTGTGGGAGCACTTGCCTTTAATTCCAGCACTCTGGAGGCAGAGGCCTCTGGATCTCTGTGAGATTAAGGCCAGTCTATTTTATAGAGAGTTTTAAGATGCTGTGGTTACAGGGAGACACTATCTCAGAAAAAGTCATTTTAAAACCTAAAAGAATTAAACTAATATAATTGATTATATTTAAGACTTCTTATTGAGAAAGCAAAACGTTTAAAAAATAAAAAATTAGCACTGAAAGATGGATAAAAATCCACATATAAATTATATATACAAATATTAGATAGCTATGTGTATGTGTGTGGGGGAGTGTCTGTATGTGTGTACAGTCAACCCTATATATATCAGTGGGTTTCACATTATGGATTTAATCAACATCTGATCAAAATATTTTTAAGCTGCATTTATATTGAACATGTAAAGAATTTTTCCCTGTAATTTTACCAAAAAAACAATACAATACTTTACACAAAATAATTCTAGTAATCTAGACTTGAAGTATACTAGAAGAATGATGGTTATAATCTCTTGTCAACTTGAGTGTTTCTGAAAGGATTTCCTCAGAGGATTAACTGAAGAGGAAAGGTATACCCTGTTTCATGGAGAAGAGGAGAAAGTGAACTAGTATAACCACATTCTCATTTCTCTCTTTCCTGTTCTACTGAGATGGGACCAAGTTCTTGTTGCTATAGTTGTTGACCCTTTCTTGCCTTAAATAATCTAAAGCCACTAAAGAATAAGTCATAATAAGCTCTTCCTCCTTTAGGTTGCTTTTATAAGGTGTTTTGTTACAACAATGAGAAAATTAGCCAATACAGAAAGTTGGTACTGAGGAGCTGTAGAGATGACTCAGAGTTTAAGGGCACGAGATGTTTTTCAGAAGAGCCAGGTTCAATTCCCAGCATCAACATGGAAGCTAACCACCATCCAAGGGATCCAACACTCTCTTCTGACCTCTGTGGGCATTGCACAACATGGGTGTATTTACACACATGAAGGCTATGCATTCACACATAAAATAAAGAAATAACGTTTTTTTAAAGTTGGCACTGAGAACTGGGTTGCTTTTGTTACAAATGTGACCATGTGATTAATGGACTTTAGAACATTTTGTATGAAGAATATAGAGAAGTTTGTATCTGTGAGACACTGAAGACCCAGATTACTGTAGGAAGAACTTAATGGACAATTCTTGTGGAAATGTCAAAGATCAGAAAGCTGATAGAAGGGCAGGGAAAGGAGAAAAATATGAAGAGTGCTCAGTTTTGTGAGTAACTTTAGACCTCCAAAATACATATGCTGAAAGCAGGTATAATTGTTCAAAGTTGTTACATTAAAAAAAAAGCATCTCAGGCTCTATACATAGACAATAAGAAAGGTAATTTGAGGGTAAGACTCTAAACATAGACTGTAACAAATGAAAATATAAATCCTTTTGACGCTAAACTGAAAATACAACTGAAGTACTTTCCTGCTTTAAAAACATATGTTTAGGGAAGCATTTTCCCAGTATGAGACATCAGGATGCATAGATTATTCTAGGGCTCTGGTTCAAGACAGACAGACTACATATAAGACAGCAGCAGAGCTCAGCAGAATTGTCTATGTAGTAGTGATTTGCAAGTGTTCTAGTTTGCCTTCAATTGCTGTGACAAAACACTCTGTGTAATAAGTGGTCATTTCCATGGTAGGACAGGCCACACAGAAAGCAAGATTGTGAAAGTACAGCACAAGGACACATGCCAGGGTGTAATTCCAAATACAAAATGGCCATTTACTCAAATGCAGCATGTCATATGTAGGCAGCTTGACATCATCTCCCTGGCATCAATCCCAGACATTTGTATCATGACCTCCCAATTCATGGGTGTAGGCAGAAATGTCCTGTGGCCCTCACTTGTGCCTCTGAGACACATGTCTAGAAATGTTACTCATGCACACCTAAACTCAGATCAGACACACCCACAACTCTGACCAATACCAACTTGGGGAGGAAAGGATTTATTCATCTTACATCTCCCAGGTCACAGTCCATCACTTAGAGAGCCCAAGTCAGGAACCTAACTTAGGAACCTGGAGGCAGGAGCTGAAGCACAAGCCATGGAGCAATGCCACTTACTGGGCTTGCTCCCCTCGCCCATGCCCAGCCTGCTTTCTTATACAATACACAAGAACTTGCCCAGGAGTGGCACCATGCACAGTAGGCTGGCCTTCCCACATCACTCAACAATCAAGAAAGTGCCCCACAGACATGGCCAAAGGCCAGTCGAATGGATGCAATTCTCCCTTTGAGGCTTTCTCAACCCAAGTTTGTAAAGTTGACATGAAAGTTAGCCAGCATGGCAGGCATGAAAGATATAAGAGTAAGAAGGTGATGGAGTCTTGTATAAAGATTACAGAAAACCTGTAATTTCTGACAATATGTTGCAGGGTCATATCCCCTACAAGGATGCCCTGACGGTCATTCTTATAAACCTGAGCAGCTGAGGTACAAGCTGCAATGGAGACAGCAGGATGTTGAGGCAATATTTTTTGCAAAATAAAGACTACAAATAAAATAATTAAGTAAATAATTGAGACATAAATTTTTTTTCTTTTTTTTTAATTTAATTTTTATTGATGGTTTGTGCATTTCGTACATCATTTTCCAATTCAGATCAGGCATATTTCCCTTTCCCTTCCCCCCCACCCCCACCCCATCCCAGATCATGTATTCTGCCATAACTGTCCTGCATCTTTCAGGTTTTTTTGCTTGTGCTTCATTAGTAGGATCGAAAGGTTACTCCTGAACTAACTGTCAGCCCATGAAAGGAAACAGCCAGAATTGACCAGAATCCAAGTCAACAGCTCCAGAGAGAGAGGACAGTTTTTCTTCTCATCCACCCGTGCCCCTTTTCTGAGCCTAGGGAACAATCTGCGGAAGAGGGGGCGTGGTAGAATGTAAAGGCTGCGATTGGGGTGAACGGTGAAACTACAGCGATGTAGTCTGGACACTCATTTGATCAACTTGATTGAACAAACAACCTGTCACCCCCCACTGAATGGTGGGACTGTGGGGGTTTGGGCACAACAGTCTGTAGATTGGTTTTGCACGAAGGATGCTTATACTCATGGATTATCACTTATAGCTAAAAAATGAAAAAAAAAACTGAAAGAGACATAAATTTTACAGTAATCTAAGAAAGATGACTCAGAGGCTAAGAGCATTGGTTGATCATCCAGAGGACATGGGTTCATTGCTTCTGTACCTCCAATTCCAAGAGATTCTTCATCCTTTTCTGGCCTACATGGTCATTGTGTGCAAGTAATGAACATATGGATGCACAAACACACGTATCATAAAATAAATACATCTTTAATTTTTTGTTACTAGTTTTATGTTTTTGAGATTTCATACATGAGTACTGTATTTACATTGCTTCCACCCTTTCTCTGCCATCTAACTTCCTTTTTTCTGTCCTCCAAGCTGATTTCCTCTCCTTCTATTGTTACTATCATTATTAAATGTATAGACACACCTACTGAGCCCATTTAGTGTTGCTTTTATGGAGATGTGCTTAGGGCTGTCCATGGGGGGGGGGTTGGTAATTTGTCAGGGGCCCATTACTAGAGAAGAATGGTTTCTTTTCTCCCAGCAGTCACAGATTGCCTGTAACTTTCATCTAAGGATAGGGTCCTGTGAAATGTCCTCTATCCATGTTGGCATGTCAATCGTGTTGTCATTATTTAGGAATTGTTTAGTCATAGGTCTCATGATCTCACAAGAGTAAAGCAGTATGCAGAAAATTGTTTTGGTAATGTATAGGAATCTAAATAAATCATATTTTTTGACAAAAATGAAATATCACAAAAATAGGTTCTTTTTATAATGTTAAAAAATCTGTAAAACTAAACAACAGTTGTTTTTTTTAATTTTTATTTATTTATTTTATGTGTATGAATGTACTGTCTGCATGTAGGTTTGTGCACCCGTGTCATGCAATGCGGCTGAGGTCAGAAGAGAGCATTGGATTCCCCTGGAACTGGAGTTCTCCTGGAATTGGAGTTACAGACAGTTCTCAGCTGCCATGTGGATGCTGGGGATCGAACCTGGGTCCTCTGCAAGAGCGGTTGGCACTCTTAACCGCTAGGCCATCTCTCCAGCCCAAACAACAGTTTTTAAAAGAACCCTCCAACATGCATATGGTGAAATTGAAAAAATAGAGCAAGAGACTGTGTTTCGGTTAGGTTCCATCCCATAATAAGTCATATTGAATATGTGATTAGCAATTTATGTTGAGTGTATTTGGGATGGCTTATCTCAGTGAACAAAACATGGAGCTGGAATGTTTAATAATATATTCATGGTCAGCTGGCAACTTTCATTTGCATGGGTGATGGAGGTAACTGTCTCTCTCTCTCCAGATAGCTGCACTGTTCCTATCTCAGTCACAAGTTTTTCTCTTGATCGGAAGAGATCAGTCCTATTTATATCTTCACTTACTGGCTGTGGCCCATCTATATTATGGAAAGCTTTACTCAGCCTATTGAATCAAAGGTCAATTTCATCCAATAGTATTTTTATGGTAACATCTAAATGGATGTTTGGTCACATATCTTGGAAGCATTGGCCAGAAAATATCTTACCCTATACCAATTTCCTATCCAACCAAAAAAAAAAAAAAAATGATGAGTTCAACCCAATATTACCTACCTAGAAGCAAAATTAAAGATCATATTGCAGAAGCATATAAGAAAAAAATCCAAAATGTAGATACTATCAGAAAGAATATAGCTATTCTTTTTTTTTTTTTTTACACTATTTTTGGTATTTTTGAGACAGGGTCTCCCTTTTAGTACCAGGTGTCCTGGAGCTCGCTCTGTAGACCAGGCCAGCCTTGACCCCACAGAGATCCACCTACCTCTGCCTCCCGAGTGCTGGGATTAAAGGCGTGCGCCACCACGCCCGGCAGAATATAGCTATTCTTTTGGCAATGCAGCACAGAATACTAAACAATTCAATATTATTCTCATATATTTGAGGTAGCCGAAGAGAATAAGATTTAAGGATGAGAAAAAAAAATGATTCGTTTGGTACTATATGTTACCCTACTTGAGTGACAGATGTAAATATTTGATGTTTTGTATATTTTCCTGAAGTTTGTATGCAGTAATATGCACATATTCATCCATATATGTTATAATATTACATGCATGGCTTTGCAATTCAGAACATTATAGAAGAATATATATTATCATTTTTCCATATTGTAGGAATATTTGAGTCTCAGGTAATGGGAATTGGAGTGGTTTTGTATGCTAAAGCTTGATCAGTTTTTGTCTGAATGAAGTTTCATCCCAGTTATATATCACACACAAGTTTCTATAACTTACTAAATGGTTTATGTCATATTCAGAGACCTCTACTTCCAAGACACATAGCAAAGTGCCAGAACTGAGAACAGTTCATTGTAGCAAAGTATATAAACCAACACACACACACACACACACACACACACACACACACACCCCACACTCATGTGTTTACATGCTATCATTTCTATATTTTACATGAAATATTTCTATTAGATGACTGTTAAAAACAAAAGAGGCACATTTTATAACAATAATTATAAACTTATTAAGAAATAATTATTTGAACTCAGTGTGCCATCAAGTAACTTCACATAGTTGGAGATAACTTACTACGTTGATTCATCTATCACACAGCATCTCTTTTAAACAGTGATAATCTTTCAAATTCCATGCTTCTCTTCAAGCTATTTAAAAGTGAGAGTGAAACAAAAGACATGTACACATTTGCATTTTATATTTACTCATAGTTTCATGGTGTATTTTTGAGTAGATGAATAATTGCATGCTCATTCACCCTTCAAATTTAGTTACTGGGAAACTACTCCAAACTCTGTCTTATGACATAGCATGTGTAATCCACACATTCTAACCTGGATAAATAAGTTATTTTGTACCTCCAACCTCTGAACAAGAAAATGCATTTTTTTAAAAAGAACTTGAATTATTCTTTGAAAAAAAAATAGTATATCATTGGACCAGAGAGATATATCAGTGGGTAAAGGACCATTTGAGTTCCATTCCAAGGTCACATGTGCCGGAAGGAAAGCAGTGACCACACAAAGTTCTCCTCTTACCTCCACATGACACTCCCTGCCCCCTGCGTGGTATAGCAAATTCATGTGGACTGAAATGATACTGTGCATGAAATGCCATTCATGGGTTAAGAATATCAAAACTAAAATGAAAGTTGAACGTTTGTATACATTTTCATCCTTCAGACTTGTTTGAAACTAAAGAAAGTTTCAGATACAGCATAAGATTTTGGATACCATAGCAAGATTGTCATTATAAGGTACAGTGTAGTCACTTAAATATAGCAAACACCATGCCTACATTTGCCAAATTGATGTCCAAATCTACTCAATCATCGGCAGAATGAACATTAAGACAGAGAGTCAGGATTTGTAATAAACTCTCCTCTGATATGTGGGGTAAATATTTTGAAATACTAACAAGTATTTTTTTATTGGGATATTTGAAACATTTATTTTGATTTATTCTGCTTTAATGCTTACAGATGAAAACATCTAAGTAATAAGCAGAAACACTAGCCTATAGAGATATTGGTTATAACTACCTTTCCTCTATCACTGCAGGCATAATATAAAATAAGGTTTCCTCTACTTGTTAATGTGTGAATTGTTTTTTTTTTCTTTTTTTTTTTATTGATGCTTTGTGCATTTCGTACATCATTTTCCAATTCAGATCAGGCATTTTTCCCTTTCCCTTCCCCCCCACCCCCACCCCATCCCAAGGAAGTTTGCCTGCTCCTGTTTCATTATTTCATATCACCTGGAGAAAATATGACTTAATAGACTAGTCTGTCAAATAAAGCATTTTGATCACAGATCCAGTCAGAAAGATTTGCATCTGCTTGAGACATATTTGGAGAGTAATCTCAGGGGTCAGTGACCAAGGCCAAACAAAGAAAGAGAGACTAGGTGACCTCTGCACGCTGTCACTTGCATGATATTAAACATTGTAAGTGACAAAGAACTGAGCTCTTTAATATTTATTGAAATTGTGGGGATGTGCTCTCTCTAACATTGCAGCCTTTATGTGGGAGCTGCTATTGCTAGTGCATTTAAAGGGAGACTGAACAGGGAAAATGAAAACTTTTTGGACAAACGCATGCAATTGGTAGCACCAGGAAAACCCTTACATTCTGGCTATATGATAATAAATATATGTAAATATTGTTAATAAATACAAAACAAACATTATTAGAGTTAAAATGATTTCAGTAATATTTGACGTGAAGCAATGTGTAATGAATTTTCATTCCTGCTGATGCATCAGTAGAAAACAGCAGTATGCATATGTTCTTATGAATCCATATTGGAAAATTGGTAAGCATCTAGTAAAATACCAAGAAAAGAAATTTACCTGCACCACTAATCCAAAGGCACTGCTCATGGAAGAAGAGAATTGCCAAGCTGTATTTCTGTTGAGAAGAGAGAAAATAAATGTATAAGATGGTTTGGTTTGTACTAAAGGAGGGTTAACTGGCAAAACAGGAATGTAAGAACTGATATGTGGAAACATAGGTTTGAACCAGATATTTTAAATTTTCTTTAAAATTAAACATTAGGTATTTCTGTGGATAGCAGAATTAAAGGAGCACTTATCATTTTTCCTAGTTCATGTTTTTTACTGTATATTCCAAACTTTTCACAAATCTATTACTCTCTAAATAAGCATAATTTTAGCAAATGTAATTATATGCAAGATAACACTTGATCGAAAGGATATCTGTGCAATATATATATATATATATAATCATCAAAGAAATAAACTTTTGAAGAACCTGTCAGGAAATTTTCAAAACAATTTTTAATGATTTTGTAGTTTCATATGTAGCCCAATTATCAACCAAATGCAGACCCTCTTCCCCATCCGTGACCCTCCAACCCTTCACCATATCTCATGTATTCTGCCATACATGGTAAGAACTAGCCAGTCAAGCATTTGCACCCAGGTGTCCTTAAGTGAAAATTCATACCCTGCAGTATAGTCTACCCATTTAGAAATTGTAAGGTATATCCTCCCAAACCCAGTAACAATTGGTCTTCAAAAATTCTCAGTTTAAGACTGGCATGACATCCATTTCTCTTCTCGCCTGTGGATCCTTGTATATTGATTTGGCATGGGTCCTGTGCTCGATGCCACCATTACCTCAAGTTCATGTGTGCAAGTTTCTGCTGCCCTGACATCTCTGCTCCCGTATTCATGAACTTGTCTTGGCCTTTACAATGATTCTGTCCTGTCTTCTGCAATGATCCTGAGCCTTGGGTGGGTGGAGTTCAATATAGTAGTCCTATCCAGAGGCACACACTCTGCGGTCCCTTATTCTCTAAAGCTTGGCTAGTCGTGGCCTTTTGTGCACATAGCACTTTGTTGTATAAGGAAGCTTCACTGGTGAAGGTTGAGAGATGCATTAGTTTTCTCTACACTTCTGGCTTTGCTTCCATGACCCTTAGTTATAGAGGTTCAATGATAGATTGTCACTCAGGATTGGGCATCTGTCAGGTGTATATTTCCTGTGTTTGATCAGTTGAGGAACTCTACAAGTAGCTTCCATCTTTTGCAAGAAGAAACTTCCATGATGAGCTATGAATGGTATGCTTGTCTGTAAATATAAGGATCAAAGTTTAGCTTACGATAAGAATATCATTTGTCTGGAGATATGACAGAATTCAGGTTTTCTCTAGGATCTATATCTTCTCCAGCAATGTGTATTTGGCTATGATTACAGTGCCACACATCAGTTCACTTCCATTGAGAGGGTTTTATATCCAAATAGATAGCTGTTGATTATCCCCTGAAAACAGTGCCACCACTAAACCAATAGGGGTAGCTTGCTGCGCTGGTTGATATGGTGATATGCCTTTAAGGCTAGTTGATCTTCTCCCTTTGCAGTTTGCATATTATCATCTATAGTATGCAGTTGCACATTATCATTTGGCTCTTCAGTTGGAAGCCAAACTTCAGTTGGAAGGCTTACAGTTCAGTTCCTTGTTGGGTTCCTACCATAACAAGTAATACTGTTTAAATACCTATATATCTAATTGCTTGTGCTTCATTAGAAGGATCGAAAGGTTATTCATGGACAAACTGTCAGCCCATGAAAGGAAACAGCCAGAATTGTCTTGGACCAGAGTCCAAGACAACAGCTCCAGAGAAAGTAGACTGTTTTGCTTCTCATCCACCTCTGCCACTTTTCTAAAGTCTAGGGAACAATCTGCGGAAGAGGGGCATGGTAGAATGTCAGGGCTGACAATTGGGGTGAAGGTGAAACTACAGCCTATATAGTCTGGACACTCATTTGATCATATTTGATTGAACATACAACGCCCCCCTCCCCTGGATGGTGGGGCTGTGGGGGGTTTGGGACAACAGCCTGCAAATTGGTTTTACATGAAGGATGCTTGTACTCATAATTATCACTTATTGCTAAAAAAAAAATAAAAACAAAATGGAGGAAGATGGACAGTTATGGCAGAATGCATGATCTGGGATGGGGTGGGGTGGGGTGGGGGGGGGGGGAAGGGAAAGGGAAATATGACTGAACTGAATTGGAAAATGATGTATGAAATACACAAAGCATAAAAAAAAAGAATTTGGATTCTTCAGAGCTTGGTGCATTTATGTTCATAATTGTAGTATCTTCTTTTTTTAAATTATTTTTATGTGTATGAGTGTACTGTCTGCATGTAGGTAGGTGCACCCATGTAGTGCAATGCTGCGGAGGTCAGAAGAGGGTGTTGGATTCCCCTGGAACTGGAGTTAAAGATGGTTCTTAGCCACCATGTGGGTGCTGGGAATCGAACCCAGATCCTTTGCAAGAGCAGTTGGTTCTCTGAACCACTAAGCCATCTCTCCAGCCCCTGTAGTATTTTCTTAATTAAGTGCTTCTTTAATAAGAATGAAGTACTCCCCTTTATCTCTTCTCATTAACTTTAATTTGAAGTCTGTTTTATTAGATATTGGAATTGCCACACCTGCTTCCTTCTTAAAGCCATTTTCTTGGAATATTTTTCCATCTTTTCACCTTCTTGAAAACGACAAAAAGATGGCTTTTCTTTTTTGACACATTCCACTAACCTGTGCCTTTATACAGAGAAGAGTTGGCCAATTATATTTAGTGTTAACATTGAAAGATGTGTATTGGACACTGCCATTTTAATTTCTTTGTGTTTGTGCTATTTTGTGTTTCTGTTTTTTTAATACCATTTTTTTGTTTTCTTTTTGGTAGACTTTGGGTATAGTCATTCATTTTTTGGTCCTTTGTATTGCTTTGAATATTATCTGCAGTGGATTTTTGGTGGAGAGGAATTCTCTCAGACTGTTCATGTCATGAAAAATTTTCCATTCCTCTTCGACCATGATAGGTAGGCTTGCTAGGTACAATATTCAGAGTTGGCTCCCATGGTCATTTACAATTGGGAATACTTTGGTATAATAATTTCTGGGCTTTCATAGTTTGCATTGAAAAGTTAGATGCAATTCTGGTGGCTTTTCCTTTATATGTAACTTGTTTTTTCTCTAGCAGCTTTCAGTACCCTCTCTTTGTTCTCTACATTTAATATTTTTTCTATGATATGCCATGGGGAATTTCTGTTTGGGTCATGTCTAATTGATGTTCTATGTGCTTCTTAAATCTCTTTAGGTATGTCTTTCCTTAACTTAGGGAAGTTTTCTTCTATAATCTTGTTTAAAATCTGTTCAATGCCAATGGCCTGATATTCTTCTCCTTCCTGCATGCCTATAATTTGTAGATTTGGTCTTTTCATGCTGTCTTACATTTGCTGAGTATTCAATTCCTGTTTTTTTGGTTTTTTTTGTTTGTTGTTTTTTTAAATTTCTATAGTCTTAACTTGAGGAGTCCAACTTCTCAACTTTGTCATTCAGTCTTGATATTCTGTTTCATTTATTTTGCTTTATGAGGGTTTCTACTGTTCTTTCCAATTGACTTACTAAGGTTTTCAATCTCATGTTGATTTTCATGTGATATTCCTCACTATTTCTATCTCTTTTGTGAATTCACTTTTCAAGTCTTGAATTGGTTTTGATATTTCACTAAAACAATTGTTTGTATATTCTTGGGCTTTCAATACAAGCTTTTGCCTTTCCTCTTTGAGTTCTTTGAGTCATTTTTGTTTTCTTTAAGTTATTTGATTATCTTTATGACTGTTATCTTAAGTTCTATTTCTTGAGGTTCCTTTGGATGGTTTTCATTGTATTGCACTTCTGTAGGATTAGTGGAGTTTGTTGGGGACATGTTCTCTTGGTTTTTGTATTGTTTGTGTTTTTTGGTGCCACTTGGGCATATGCATGTTCTTCATTGGTTATGTGCCCAGTCTAACATGTACACTGTTTTTGTTTAATTTTGGTTCTGTTTATAATGTTTATGTATCTTTGTTGCTTTTGTTCGAGACTGGAAGCTAATTTGGTGCACGTTTCAGGTTCTTTCAGGCAGTTGGCTGGTCTGTGTGTATGGTGGAACAGGGTGGTACATAGGCTGGACAGATTAGTAGAAGGAATGTTCTATGTGAAGTAGATAAGGAGGTAGGTAATTTAGCTTGTCTGTGTTAGGAAATTAGTCCAGAGTTCTGGGGCAGAGGGATTGGAACCTGTCTGGGTACAAGGCTGGCAGGGGACAGGGTGTGGATAGGTAAGAAGGGAATAGAGATGCCTGGTGGATGGGATCTGACTTATCAGAGTAGGGGTAGGTGGTCAACACACATTTTGAATGACTGCTCCTGTATTTTAGCAGGTTCTGCTAAATTCAATAATCAGTTTGATTATAACTTAAATTATGAATAAATATAATTTTGTGCATAAGCATTTAGATCTTGAATATGAAAATATTCACAAGAGAAAGCAGAAAAATAGATCAAGAGGATTTCCTTAGGTTAGTTTACTTCCATACAAAGCCTGTGATTGTGGCTGAAGGAGATTTATTGAGCGAACAATGCTCTCAGGGAAGTGGAATAATAAAAGCAGTAAAGGACAGAGAAATAAAAAGTGGGCAATGTCAAAATATTTTTTAGCTAGAGACCTCCTTTTGCCTCATTCTTTAAGTGACTTGGAGTGTAAATTGCACCACAGACTCTGTCTCAAACTGAAGCAAAAACGCCATAATCTGTGTCAGTCAGCCACGGACTTCATACTGCCTCTTTCCGGAAGGAGACTCCTTTAGAGACAAGGGCGAAGGGAGATTAGTGTCTCCCATCAAGAAGATATTGATAGGATACCAAAATTACTGTCAGACATTTAATTTGGAGAACCATAACATTTTGTTTTATTTAAACAAAACTACAACAAGAACACAGCAAAGGTTTTATAGAGAAAATAATGCATCATTTTGAATTGTACCTGAATGATGAATTGCAAAGTCATTGTTCTCGGCAAAATTCACCAACCTTTAGTGATCGCCAACTGTAAAAATACTATAATAATGATTGTTTTATGTATGGGAAGTGGTATTTAGATGTATTTCTAAATTATCTTGGAAGTGACTATAATAGTCTAGGAGCTCAATAAGTTTTCATTTGTTATAGCTTATATTTGAAGTGTCTGAGTTTGGTAATCTCAAGATTCTTTGAAACGGGACATAATGGTGACATACTTGTAATCCTGACACTTGAGAGGCAGAGGCAGGAAAATCAGCAGTTCAATGACATCTTCAGCTTTTTTGTTGAGTTCAGTGTCAGTCAGCTTTGGCTACATGAGACCCTGTCTTAAGAAGGAAATCAACAAGTGAAAGAGATAGTTCAGTGGTTAAGAGCACTTGCTGGTCTTTTGGAGGTTTCAAATTCAGATTCTAGCACCAATGTTAGCAGCTCACACCTGCCTGTAACTCCAGTTTCAAAGGGGTCAGATACCTTCTTCTGACCCCCATGAGCACACACACACACACACACACACACACACACATACACACGCACACGCACACGCACACACACACACACACACACACAAACAAATTAATTTTTTTTAAAAAGAGGCAACCCCCCCAAATTTCTCATTTAGAAGGTCAGATGAATGTTTCTTTTACAAGTCAATAAAATCAGATTTGGTAAAAAGTTATGGGAAATAAATTGTCTTGACTGTATACTGCAAGGAAATTAGTTTACCCTAACTATAGTAGTTTACAGCACTACACATTTAGTATCTCACAATATCTGTGGGCCAGATTATGTCTTCACTGGCTTTCTGTTTCAGAATTCTTTAGAAAATTGAAACCCCAGGTTTGTGTGAAGCTGCAATTTAGATATTGATAGATTCACAGTTATCTATCTCAAGGTTCAATACTTACAAAAGCCACTTCTATGTCCACCCAGTAGTTATTGTAGGTATATGAGACTCATAAACTCATAGGGAGATAATTTTAATTTTGACATGTGAGTCCCAGCAATATCAACAAAAACAAGGGAGAGAAGGAGGGAGCAAAGAGGGAGAAACTGCCAGAACAAAGAAAGTACTTGGACGACAGAATTCATAATCTTTTGTATCCTAAATATTGAAGAAATATATCTTCATGTTTACTCTATTTTATTCCTTATATATAACTTCTGGGTTCAGTGAGCATTCAGTGAGAGGACACTGTGCAAAGAAGAATTTTACAGAAAATGGAGAGCATTATTGTGAGCCATGTCAGTCCAAAGCTGCCTGCAAGAGTAAACATAAAACAATTTTTTTTGCTACTGGTTTTGTTTATCTATTACTATATAAAAAATCATGATTAATGGAAAAATATAATGAACAATTACCTCAGTACAGAGAAACTGCTAGTACTCATTTTTATTTTGGGCAAGCTGGATATTTTCTAGTTACATAACCATTTACTACACTGCTCTGCACGCAGGAAAGCTGTGTTCAGACTGCATGTTGCACAGAGTCCAAAGGGGTGATGATGTCAGGAAAAAATGTGGATCCTCTTTTGTGCTCTGCAGTCTTTTGTTTATAAAGCACTGAATATTTGATTATATAAATGATACAAAATGCTATTTTTAAGTAAATGATCCTTTAGTTTCTTTTTTAATCTTACTGAAATTCCAAGCAAACATTTCCAGATATGTATAGCCAAGTAGAAAAATTTAGGAGAATTCTGTTAAATACTGGTTATTGTCAATGCCCCGCCTAACTCTTCTGCCTTGCAAACGGAGTGAATTGAATTCTGATTAATTCATCAATGCTTACTACTGCTTATAATGTAGTCTCATACCACTTATAATTTATCAGATTTAAATTAGTGTATAAATTTCCATAGTTAGACAATGCAAAGAGCATTAGTTTAAGAACATCTAATTTTATTTTCAAAGTTAGATATGAAACAATCAACACTTCAAATTGAAAGTGATACCCCTAAGCTGGAAGCTGGGCCCTAATAATGTTATCTAGCCTGATCACCATTAGCTATAACAACCATCATACTTGCAAAATAGAAATACTGCTTTAATTAATTGTAACACCTGCAGGGCAGAAAGATCTAGAATCTGCCTCCTTACGGAGAAGTGGAGGCTGATAGAATACATTCTAGTTTTTGTTTGATAGATATAAGCATTAAGGTTAAAAATTACATTTTAAAAGTGAATTTCAGTGACAGTGCAGTTGTGACTTCCACTTGGATATTCTTTCTTATGAGAGCAAATGAGTTTTCTTTTTTTTTTTTTTTTCACTTTGGCACCACTTTTCTTTTTGTGATACAACTTTTACACGATTTTAAATTCAATCTTTCATTATCCTTCTTATTTCACCACAGGTGACCAGGTTGCATTCATTAATATCGAAGAAAGCAACAGGAGGAAAATTAAAATGCAAAGTAAAAGATTTGTGTTCCATTTGGAATTCTATGGTTGTCTAATTTAACATTTTTGCCAAGAGCCTTGCTGTTTGAGAACATATCTACCTTTTTACCCAACTAGACGGTCAACTACTTGAAAGTAAAGGGATATTTTTTGTTTTTCTCAAAGCATCTGACATAAAATCTTGTCCTTGAGTTGTTACTCTGAAAACATTAAATAAAGCCTTCATGAGTGAAATTTTGATAGTGTTTATAAAGCTTCCAGTAAGCAATAATGGAATTAAGTAAACCCAATTATTTACAAGAGAAAAACTAAATGACTTTGAAGTTCCAGATGTTAATAAAACAAAGTCAAAGGATGATGCTATTTTATTTTTTTCATGTGGATGTGTGTGGTGTGCATTTGTATGTATATGCCTATGTGCGGGCAAATGTGCGTGTGGGTGTGCATACATGTATGCTGGTGCACATGCATATGGCTGCATTTCCATGTGAAATTCCAAAAATATGATATCAAGAGTCTTCCTCACTGCTATCCATCTCATTAATTGAGGCAGGCTCTCTCAGCTGAACCCAGAGCTCCCTGATACAGCTGGTCTGGCTGCCCTGCTTGTTCCCATGTTTCTCCTGGTGAGCACTGAGATTACAAGCAAGGTGATATATATAGATGTAGATATGTAGATGTAGATAGAGATATAGATATACATGTTGCTTCTATTTGAATTCTGGAGAACTGAACACTTGCAGTACAAGTGCTTAAACCACTGTGCAATCCTCAACTCCCCAAAATGTTTTTTTTTCAGTATTTCTTTTGACATGGGGGTCTACCTTTAGTCCCAGCTGGCCTGGAACTTGCTCTGTAGACCAGGTTGGCCTTGAACTCACAGAGATCTGCCTGTCTCTGCCTCCTGAGTGCTGGGATTAAAGGCGAACACCAATGAAATGATTGATTTGCATAAAACTCTGGGATCATATTATTGGAATTCAGCGAATATTTCTATTAATTTCTCTGAAGCTTTCAAAATAATAATTTTTATAATGGTTAATGAACATTTGAAAATATTCAACCTCGGTAATAAAAAAAAAGAAAATTAAGATAAAAATTGTTTTATACCTGTAAAATTAACATTTTGACTCTAACAGTGCTGAGTTTAAAAACAGGAAAAAGTTACACTTCCCCACACAAATACATTTAGCTACTGTCCCAGAGGAATGTTCTTCTGTGGGGTGGGAAGTGTCCACAGCCTAGCAACCCCTTCCGTGGTATCCAGCAACCTGCCCAGGCTCTGCCACGGTTTCCCCCATAAACTAAAGCAATGCAAGTAGAGAATTCTCCAGTCTCACTTAAAACTAGAGATTTTTAAAGCGCTTGCTTACAAAATAATGGCAAAGAAACATGCTCACTTAAGCCATGCACTCAGATGGGTCCCCAGTTCAACATGGTTGCCTGGAGTTCCTGAGCGAATCCTGTGCCCTCTGCTCTTCATTATGGTCAAAATGGCGAGAGAGAGAGCCCAGGTTCATGTGGTGGGCTCTTTATACATCTCCACCCCTCTCAAAGTCCCAGAATTCCATAGTTCCATGCAATTTGCATGAACACACAGCACAGGAAATTTAGCTTCTCCTACTCAGCTGCTCTGAGTCTTGAGCTCCTTTCAAAGAAATCCATCCCACAGCTAGCTACATATAACCAAAAAGTTCAATAAAGTAGGAATGAAGAAAATATTTGTAACCTACTTACAGAATGTAGTGAAATAATTGAAATGATAAATTTTTAGTTATACAGGAAATGTTTATCACATCTTTGTTGAAAATCAATGTAAGATGCTTATGGGTGTGGGTTAACTACTAAAATTACATTAACACAGAAAAAAAAACCCTAGCAAAATAATATTCAAGATTGACTCTAAATGATAATATAGAATTGTGTTGTCTATGCCTTTATGAATTCATTAAGTGATATTTGAAATAATTTATAATCAGAAATGACTTTAATATTATAAAATGGAAATATAACGTGAAGCAACCTCTTTAGGCATCATATAATCATATTAAGCAATTAGTTTACCTCAAGTTATTAAGTTTAGATAAAATCGTTTATCAAGTATCATAAAATTTTATAGAAGATAAACAATTGATAATACACAACCAAATATTCTGATATCTTAAAGGTATAATTTGCATATATGTCTTCATAAATATGGACAGAATGAAAGGTGTCATGAAGTATGGTGAACAGGTTATATGGGTAAGAAGGCGGTAGGAACCAGATAACTCAATTCCCATTTGGAATGCTACATCAGCTCAATGTAAAAATGTGCTAGGCACAAGGGATGAGATTTAGCTGCAAAACCTTCCCTCAGTATTACAGTATCCCCTCTTTAATAGGAGATCATAACTCATTTTTAGTACATATTTTTATTGAATTTTTGTGTATTTTGTATAATACATCTTAATCATCTTTAGACTTCTCCCCTAACTGCATTCCCCATACCCCTGCCTCTGGATTTCATAAATTCTGTCATATATGTTAAGGCCTATGGAGTCAAATTTGAATTCCCAAATATCCATCAGTATGAGTTCATCCACAGGAGCCTGATCACCTTATCTAGCATACTCCCATAAAGAACACCCTCCCTTAGCAGCTACTGAATTTTTCTTGAAAGATCCTTTGGAAAATTTATTTGGAAATAAATTTTAAAAATAGTGTTTACTTTGAATAAAATAAGTTTATAAATTCATTCAAAATATTAAAATGCTTTTTATTGAATGCAACGTTTATTCAATTTTTAATGCCTGTAATTAAAAGTGCTATTCATTCAGTTTATTATGTTCATTCATCTATCTCAATGCTCTCAACCTTGAAAATAAGTAATAAGCATGGAAACACTGAGATGGAAAAGAAAAAGAGAATATTTCTGTTAAATAGACATAATAGTAAACCAACTCCTATTGAATTATTGTTATATATCACTCCTCAAAAAGGCGCTTCTTCCAGCAGAAGGTGATTAACACAGAGGCCCACAACTGGTCAATAACAAGGACAGCCTGGTCTACATAGTGAGCTCCAGGCCAGGTGGAAATAAAGGGAGACCCTGTCTCAAAAAGACAAAAAGAAGCCGGGCGTGGTGGCACACGCCTTTAATCCCAGCACTTGGAGGCAGAGGCAGGCGGATCTTTGTGAGTTCAAGGCCAGCCTGGTCCCAGGAGTGAGTTCCAGGACAGCTGGAGCTACAGGGGAACCTGTCTCGAAAAGACCAAAAAAAAAAAAAAAAGACAAAAAGAAGAAGAATAAAAAAGACTGCAGAATGTGTAGTCCTGAATGATACACCTATGTCACATCATCTTTTACCAAGGCTCAGTGATCATTGGGAAAGAGATGAGAAATGATTGTAAGAGTCAGAGGTGATAGATGAATGTAAGGAAGCTGCATTCTGGACACGACAGGACAGTAGCACATATGAATCCATGGTGCTTATTACAGCATACACAGACTTGCACAGCCACAGCCAGACAAAAACTAGCATGGATGAGGGAGGTAGGCAAGAAGCCCGGGCTCTAGCTCAGGATCCATTTGGCAATTGATAGTTGCTGGGTGAGATAGAATCCCTTTTTGATAATGATATTGTTATGAGAATTAAACTGAAATTGACCTGGCCCATTGAGAAGACTCAAATTATACTAACGATGGGGAAGAAATTGTCCTTTATTTCTTACAGGTTTCAGACTGGGCTAACCTGCTCCAGAGAAATTGAGATTACCAACCAGAAATATGTACAGGGCTTTTCTTTTCTCTTAATTTCTTGATTGAGCATTTGTATATGTCATACAACATTTCTTCATCAAATTAAGGAGGTACATGCAGGTTTTTATGGGAGTTTTCACATTATCCCTTGGCATAAATCATTTTAGTGTGTTGGAGATTTACATCTGAGAAATTTAGGTTATTAGAGGAAATTTAAACTATCAGAATATCACAAGGAAGCCAATATTTCAGGCAAGTATGGGAATTGCAACGTTTCCCAGTAATGTGTCAGTACAATCTTAGCTATCTTAAAAAATGAGACACATTTTAGTAGATGCTTCATCAAAGACCACTATAATAGGCAGCATTTTCCATGGTTTATTGTGGTTGTCTGCTTTGTCTTATTTCTGCCTGAGACTAAGCTCAGAGTAGTCTTTATGATTTGAGTACAAGTAGAAATGTCCAAACCTCTATTAGTTCTACATATTTTAATAAACATATTAATTATAAGAAGTGCAGAAAAGTCTCATAAAAATGCTTAGTATTTACTTACCAGTCATATAGAACAAAGTTATAGAGAAGTCACAGTTCATTAGTTCCAAATTAGGTTAATTTTCCTCCATCAAATGAAGACTGGCAGGTTGACTAGACACAAAGTATGGTCCCCCACACAAGAATAGTTAGTGAAGAGAAATCAGACTCAATAGGCCTTTAAAAAATAATAACATGGGGTAGAGAGATAAAAGCACCAACTACTCTTGCAGAGGATCTAAGTTTGATTCCCAGCACCCACATCGTGGCTAAGAACCATCCTTAACCCCAGTGCCAGGGGAATCCAACACCTGCTTCTGACCTCTGTGGCATTGCAAGACACAGATACACTTACATACATGCAGCCAATACACTCATACACATAAAAAAATAAAATATTTTTAAATGAATAATAACAGGAGTTGTGGGCAGGATACAAGAGGGTGGTGGTTGGTAGGAAGGGAAGAGAGGGTTTGGATATGATCAAAACATATTGTGTGAAATTCTCAAAGAACAAATAAAAATAGTTTTAAAAATAAAAATAATAATACTTGAGTAGAACGAAGAGGATTGCCTATTGTTGATTTCCTCTTCTAAACTCAGAATCTCTGGTGTTGGCTTAGTACCACAGGTGAACATGAAACCCATGTTCAAAATTAGCCATTGCACCTAACAGTCCTCCGATTAAGTAACTGCTTCAGATCAGAAAGTGAAGGTTAGACACGCAGAGCTGGGCTCTTATGTTTTTTTACAAAACTGATATGTTGCAAGAGAAGAGAGGGGATTTCCTTTTCACAGCAAAGCTCCTGATGTCAGTTTGAGCAATATGTTACACAGCTCCTCTGCTTTGCAATGACATATCAAATAGGAAATTATGACAAAAGAGATAATTTTGATGACATATGTAGAAACTGTATCTATATATTTCTCAAATTTCAGTTGCAAAGATCATTATATTGCCATTAGTAGCTTAAAGTAGATTTATCTTTTTTTTTCTTTGAGACAGGGTTTCCCTGTACCCTGGAACTCACTTTGTAGACCAAGCTGGCCTGGAACTCAAAGAGATCTGCCTGCCTCTGCCTCCTGAGTGCTAGGATTAAAAGCATGCACCACCACGCCCAGCCTAAAGATGGTTCTTAGCTGCCATGTGTATGCTGGGAATCAAATCCTGGTTCTCTACTAGAGCAGTCAGTGCTTATCTGCTGAACCATCTCTCCAGCCCAGATTTATCATTTTAAATAGGAAAGAGTACCATATCCCTGGATATATCTGAAACAAAAGCAACAGAGCAACAAAAAGTCTAGATTTTTTGATTTTCAATAATAGTTCAGGAAGACTCAAGTACCTATAACTGTAGTAAAGATTATAAATAAATTTCAAATTATATAGTCATAGAAGTTATATAGTCATGTCTTTCATATGTTTTTCACATATGTACTTTGTTTTGTTTGGAGTTTTCTGAAGCAGGGTCTCATGTATCCTAGCTGGCCTGGAATCTGCTGTGTAACTGAGGATGAGCCTCATAACTTTACCTCTTCCCAAATGTTGGGTTTCCAGGTGTGGACCATCAAAGTCAGTTCATGGTATGTGGTGTTAGGAGCAAATTCAGGGTTGCCTGTATGAGAGATTAGCATTCAACAAGTGGAGTTACATCCCCAGACCCTCAATAGCTTGGTTTTGTTTTTGTGTAGTTTCTACCAGGTTATAAGAAGAAATAGCTCCACATTTTACATAAAAGTAGTGATAGCAACAAATAAATGAATGGGAGAAAATGTAGACTTACAGAAACTCCTTGTTAATCCATGTAGGTGCTTAAAGTCAATAGGCAAAAGGTCTGAAACAAATAGTCTTCTATTTAAGCCAAAGTCTGATCATGTATCTGATGTTCAGTGACATAGTTCTTCAGAGATCTCTCTGTACTGTGGAGTCAGCTAAAACACATAGGAACTACTTGTTAAGACTACTTTCCTGTTTGTATGTAGATGGCTCTGCTATTACATTGGTAATCTTTCAATCATGTGCTTGTACTTTCTTCATTTGGGATAAAAAAATCATTCTCCTTATCCTGTTGCTGCTACCTTGTAACAAAGAATGCTGATCAAGACAACTCAGCATAGCCACAAAGGATTCAAATCATCTTGCTAATATGTCTCCCCTAACTCTAGGAGCTCCATGAAGCATGGAAGTCAAGAATATGATTGTTATAGTCACACTGTGAAGGTGAAATTCTGGCCCCACAAAAGCACTTCCGTGATCATGGGCAAATTAACAAATCAGAGTGATATATTTTCAAGGTTCATTAAATTACATTTTGATTTTTAAACTAAACTTGTGTTATTAAACCATTATTGCCATTATTACTATTAATGTACCTATGAAAATATACATTTGATATCAGCAATAGAAAAGTCTTAGTCTAATAATATAGAATATATTGTTCATTTGAGGATATGAAGGCAAAAGAAAAACATACTTAAGGGGCTGGAGAGATAGCCTAGCGGTTAAGAGCACAGACTGCTCTTGCAGAGGACCTGGGTTCTATCTCCAACACCCAAATGGCAGCTAAGAACCATCTGTAACTCTAATTCCAGGAGAACTCCAGTTCCAGGGGAATCCGAGACCCTCTTCTGACCTCTGTGGCATTGCACAACATGGGTGCATAAACCTACATGCAGACAGTACACTCATACACATACAAAAATAAATTTAAAAAAATTAAAAAAAAGAACAACATACTTAAAAACTCAGAAGAACTGATGAAAACTGAGTGAGTTGCAAGAAGTTAAGTAATTGAATGAAAATCACATAGTAGGTGGTTTAAAGTGGATTTGCATATAGATCTTTGAATCTAGAAACTATTTACTATTTTTCTATATTTAATGCCACCTATATGTCAGTAAAATACATTCATTAGTTTTCTAAGATGGCTTATCTACAAACTCAATCATACTTTTACATGTACATTCCATTTTCGATTGTAAGGTAACAGAATTTCCAAATGATTGAAGGAAAGTTTTTCTTATAGTAAAATGGTAACAATTATATCAAATTAGAAAAATAACTCTTGCATCACATGGCTTGGAAAACTTGTCTTCATTTAAAATTGCATCTAATTCTCCAGGATTATTTTACTCTTTCATTATTATGAAAGATTTTTTTGTCTCCCAAATCTAAACTTACAATGATCAGTTTATTATAACAATACATGACTCTTTAAATGTGATTAAGTCCATGAATTTCAAAGTTAATTACTTACGTAGTAGCTCAGAACTATTACATTCACTAAACCACAAAGGTAGGTATATGACAATTACTATATAACTTTAACTCTATCAGTGCTAGCTTATTCATGTCAAGTTCCAGTGCGGAAGTTGGAAAACAGAGAGATGTCAACCACAACTCCATTTATCAACCAATATCAAAACCATAGTGTGTTCTAGGTCCCACAAATTCATCAGCTCTCCAGACTCTGTATGCGGTAACTTCATTTCTTCTCTTTGGTTCAGTTACACAGCAAATAGTTTTGGACCCCTTAGGGAAAGTACCCAGAAATCGATACTTGCAAATCTGTCTCAGGGTCCTTTCCCAAGGTAACGTACATATTCCATTAAAAAAAAGCTCACAGTATAGAGACTAGCTCAGGTCTGGTCATAGGTAGAAAGTTATGACCATTTATTGTAATGTCTGACATTAGGCTTTAGTTAAACCTACCTGTTAGAGTCACTGTATGTATTGTATCATTTGTTGTTTGACTGTTAGATATCAAGTTGAAATTTTTAATTAATTGACAATATATTTTATAGCTAATAATCATAGAAATTATCTAATGGTCATACCATTCAGATCACACTTCAGTACCTATTGCATTACTGTGACACGGTGACGTACACCAAAATCAAAATATATATCATCTGTGGGGATTTCCCACATGCAGAATAAAACATTTCATAAGGAAGAATGGCCCTACTATGAATATAGTGCATTTCTCAAGAACCGAGTGTAATAAAGGAAAATTTAGAACTAATTAAAAAATCATTCACACGTTTATATAACTTGAAATTAATTTTAATACTATTTCTAAATCTCTGTGTTAATTCTTAAGTTCAATCATTATGTGTGATATTTAGTCTTCATTGTCTATGATTGGATTTAGCATCACCATGGAAACACCTCTGAGTGTGTCTACAAGTGTGTTTCAAGAAAGGTTCTTTTAATTTTTATTTATTTTTTTTATTATGTGTATGAGTGTACTGTCTGCATGCAGGTCTGTGCACCCGTGTCGTGCAATGCCGCGGAGGTCAGAAGAGGGTGTCGGATTCCCCTGGAACTGGAGTCAAAGACGGTTTTCAGCTGCCATGTGGATGCTGGGGATGGAACCCGGGTCCTCTGCAAGAGCAGTCGACGCTCTTAACTGCTAGGCCATCTCTCCAGCCGCAAGAAAGGTTTAACTGCAGAAGGAAGACCACCCTGAATGCGCTGGCTGTTCCACGGGCTGAAGTTTTACATTGAAAATCAGGAGAAAATGAGCATGTGCTCAGGCGTTCATTCATGCCTGGTCCTTGACCGCAGGGGCAATGTGATAATTTCACTAATGCTTCTGCCGCTGGACTTCCCCTGCATGGGACGGTACCCTCGAACTGTGAGCCAAAGTCATCCCCTTCTTTCCTAAGTTGTTGGTTTTTTTTAGGTATCTCATCAGAGAAATGAGAGAAGTACCTAATATGTTTTCTTTGGATTTATATGAATCTCTGACCAGTTTTGCCAGTAAGTAGAGGTAAAGCTATCCTCCCCTGGCAGCCATGTTCCTACCAAGTTGTCAGATTATTTTGTTAGGCCACAAAATGTTTGTGTTCAATGAATCTCCTTGATTTGAGTGTAAATCAGAAATACCAGCACTTTTCTGCAAGTCCACAAAGCAACAAAACCCAAACAACTCCCTCCCATTACGTTCGACATTAAATTAAATGTCGTGTTTAAGCTTTACCTGTGCTCATACTCAATGTTTGTGTGGATGTTGAGAAATAAATACTCTCTAGAGGTCATATTATGTGTTTAACTCAAACGTATGTTTTTAAATTTCATATGATTTGATTTGTCATATTTTAAAGAAAATAAATGATATCTTGATCTATTTTATGGTGTTTTCATTAAGAGTCAGTGTCAATCATAAGTCTACAGTCCTCTTAAGTAACTTAGTTTGCAATATTTTGAGTTGTGCATATAATCATTTTGCTACTAATGTGGACAGGATACACTGTAGTTTAAAAATATTTAGTGAATTTAAATTTTTTACAAGTCTCAGTAATTGCTTACTTCTGACTGTTATTATAGTCATTGGAAATTACATGTTCTTTTCACATTTGAACCAACACATCTGTGCTAGCATCTTTATGAAAATAAAAATTATTATGGGTACTCCTTGTGTAGTATAACTGATCACCGTTGCTAGGTGTTAACTCACTGACCTAAATTCTTTAAAAAATGAAAATAAAGATGTCCACCCCTTCCCACTAAAAACACTTTCTTCCCTGAGTCTGCTCCCTTCTTTCCCCAGGAGTGGCTGAGGTGGCAAGATGTCTGCTAGGTCACTGCTGAGTGAGGCTGTCAGTTATTCCTCTAACAGAACTAGTCATAGGTGTGAACATTTCCTCGTGCTCCCCCCACCGTCTCCACCTCCTGCTCTCTCTGGCACTGAACTATGCTCTCGGGCCATGAAATCTTTCCCCATCACCTCCGTCCAGCTTCTTGCTTCTTTCTGCCTGTGAAAGCTTTCAAAAGTTTCCTGGTGTTTTCTCTTCTATCTAGCAGACAAGAAAATTGTGGAAGTGATGCCACACGGTGACATCCTGTGAGGTGAAATCTGAGCGAATTCAGTATTGTTTCATCTGGCCCATGAGGAATGTAGACACTATCTCAGAATCTCTCTTCTCCGAAGACCTGAGTTTGAGCAGGGTATCAGTCAGCTAGAGAAACTGGTCCAGTCTCCTGTGCATTCCTGTGCCTTAGCAGCTATAGCCAATGATCATCCAGTATATAATGGTAGTCAAAGTGAAAGGGTTTAGCCCATTCACAGGTTTCTTGTACTGGAAACGTTCCTCTTATTAATGGCCATAGCAGTGCCCAAGCCCTGAGGGTAACTCATTTTTCTGGGATAGGAGAATTCTATTCAACTCGGTAGCTTTAGCTACCTGAATATTAAAGACACATTTTGGTTGCACCTCCTTATCAATACATCATCTTTTATTTTGTCACAGAGCAACCATTTTATCCTAGACAAAACAGTCATTTAGAATAATATCTCTAAATTGCGTGTACTTTTAATTTTTGCCTTTAATTCCACATAAACACGACTTCTATTAAAACCTCTTTTACAGTGATAAAAATCCTTTCTGGATCCAAAGCTTTACCCTGCATCCTGCCTACTATTGTTCTTCATCTTTAGGCTTCCATTACAAGGAAGTGATGCAAGCAGAGAGGCATTGAACACACAGCAGGTTCAGTGTTTATTTGGTTACTCATTTACAAGCTAGACTGCATGGGGTAGAGTACAGAATGGCCACAGCCCTTGCTGTCCAGCCTTCAAGAATTGTGAACCAGTGTGCTCTTGCTGAACTCCATTGCATAACTAACTCTACAACATTTCACAGGATTTAGAGATGCATTAACTGTATTTAGTTCAAAGTAGAGAGGGGCTGTCCCTAGGAACAGGATGGATGCTGTGCAAGGAGCAATCAGTTGTGACCTAGATTTCAGAGTTGGAAGGAACTCCTGCAACACACAGTCTATTAACAGTGCCCACAGGGAAAACAAGAACAAGAAACACCTGAGGTTCAAAAAAAAGGCACTAAGCTGAGACATTTACATCCTGGATATCTTCATTTTAAAAGTGTTTTTATTGAAGTTAGAGGTAAATGCACTGGAGCTTGAACAGGAGAGATCCTATCAGCACTTTCAAAGGGACATCAGTGGTAAAGGAAAGAAGAAAACATGGAATAAAATTTACTATCTAGGAATTCCTAATGGGCCACCACTCTGTGAGGATACAGCCACAGACAAAGGACATACATTTGCATTTTCTCACTAATGTGAGAATCAAAACGAGACAGAAAAGGAGAAGAAGGTGGTTGATTTTCCAGGTGGCACTGACTTTCCTGCTTCTCTGAGAACAGAATCCGAAGGCTGTAGGATGAATAATAAATCTAGTCCTGCTCTGTCAGCTGGGAGACAATATTACTATGCTAAGAGTTCTGGAGGCATACTCCCATAATTCAGTGGTTTCACTCCAATGCGTGTTCCACTTCTTCTCCCACTGAGCTCATTTGCAGTCCCAAGCAGTTCCTTCCTGTCACTTCCCATTTGTGTCACCTCATTCCTTGTGTTTTCTGTCCTTTAGAGATAGGCCCTGTCACAACCCATCTTATTTCTTCCTTGTTGTCATCTTTCCTTAAGCTGTTCCAGCCCCTTTTTTCTGCTGTCTCTCTTAGTAGCCATCACCTAAAGGTTAATGAGGCAGGCCTTCTCCCTTGTGTAAGTGCACTGTAGGGACCTTGTATAGGCTGGGAATCACGGCCATTATCCTTTCCTTGAGTTTATTACATACTACAGTATCAGGAGTTGTGAGCTGTTTGGACTTTTTCTTTACGTATATTGATGAACACTTTATAGATAGGTTTTGAGAAACCTAAACTATTCAGGAGTCTTTGGAGAATCATTTTTCTTGCTTTTGCTGTAGTCGAATTGGTGGTAGTGTGTGTGCTTGGATATACACAAGGGTCAACAGGCTGAAGGATGACTATAGGCTGCCTTTAATACTCCCATTCATTACCACTTAACATGTATTAAATACTTTAAGAAATTGCCAGTATCATACATTTGAGCCAAGTGTGCATTTGAGGAAATCAAAATTTCCCAAATCCAGATTTGTTCTCTGTGTAGTAGACTGATCACTAAAGCAATTAAAATATCTCACCAACGACAATGGATCTAGAGTATCAATTAGTATTAAACTCTCAAGCTCTAGAAAATTAAGGTATATCTTAGGTATGGCCAAGAAAAGGAAGTGGGAAGTAGTGAAAGAATTCACCCTTTACACTGAAGCAGAGGAAAATAGGTTCGCCTGGTACACTACAAAGCAAGCAAGCATGGAGATAACTGAAAAACTACCAGCACATTTTTGATGGTCTACAAATTGTCCATTTTGAAGACGTCCTCATCCATTGGGTGAGCCCCTTGCCCTGCAGTTTCTCAGCATGGGATTCCTGCTGTGTAACTGAAAGCAGTCCACCTTGGTCACTGTTCAATCCTAGAATTTTAGTTGAACCACCATACAGTAAGTTCCAGTCATGTAAGCTTCACCATGCAGACAAAAGGCTATGTAAACTGGGCAGTCTTAGCTGACAAGTGCTGGGTCCTGGACAGAGCCCAGATCACAGAATTACAAAGCAGCATTATGGTGCTGTATGCCAGCATTCCATGGCTCCCAGTCTGACTAAATGCTGGGTTTCTTAGGAGAATTTCCAGACCAAGTTTGTGAAACTTAATGGTATAGTCTCTTGATAATGGGATTCTTACCACAATAAAGTAATTTTATCTAAAATAGTTATCTATAAACCCATATGTTCCAATTACATTTTAGATATAAAAATTGTTAAATACATACTCCCTTTTTGAACAGTATTAATGATAGAAGAAAAAATTTGTGCTAATTTTTTGGGGGATTATATTCACCATTAATTTGTGTGTGTGTGTGTGTGTGTGTGTGTGTGTGGAAGTGAGGGAGGCATCGACATACGTAACATGTAGTACCAAAAAGTACTTACAATACTATAATCTAACTTTTTAGCATTCTGCATGGATGTCAAATGCTACTTACAGCTCTTGTTTCATATTATTTTAAGATTTCCTGAAAGGTTATCCTGCTCATATAATACTATACTCAAAAGTCTTTGAATTGGATTCTCAGGCTCAAATCCTGGCCCTTTCATTGATTTGATGTTACCTGTTTCAAGTGGTTCTACATCTCTGCCTCAGTTTTCCTGTTTCAAATCTGTAAGGATCAAACCATATTCACCACTTAGGATGTCAACGAATTCAGTGTTTAGCATATGTTAAAACACTAAGTCTAATTCTTAACAAAGATAGAGTGTTCTCTGTATACTATCATGTTTATTATCACATGTTCTATAAATAAGCTTAATTAGTATGTGTAAGGCCTTACTTATCTATTTACATATTGCATGAGACTACATGTTTCTTTTTGTTAGATGTTAGTTGAAGATAGGAGCTAGAGTTGGCATTGATTAATAAGCCAATGTCATTGTTTGAAAATGAGATATAGTTCCTGGATTTTAGTCTTTAATGCAGAATATTGAACTATACTGTAGTTTCCACTATAAGTGTCTCAGGTCATCATCATCTCTGATAATATTTTCCAGACGTAATCGTACAGTAATTGTATCACACTAACCAATGAACTAACAATAATCATGATCTATTTACCAATAGCAATGTGAATAATGAAGGTAGTAACATGGGGGAGGGTCCTTGGCTCAATGAAATGTTGGTATTACCCCTAATGGTGTTTATAAATGAATTCCGCTCTATTATTTTTCTCAAAAGTAGACAAAACTATTGGAAGCTTGGATTATAAAACATCATTTGAGCTTCAGAAAAGATCTATAATGGAAAGAGGCTAAAAGGAAAAGAATCTCATTTCCTGTAATAGCTTTTGTTTATTCAGGTCTCTACCCTTGCCTTTTCAACCCTCTTTAAAATAAGCCTTGGAAATAAAAGTTAGAGGCAAATGGAAATAGGCTTTTTAATTCTACCTTTTTATAATTCCGAAGCTCCAACTGACCCTCCTCAATCTGGGCTTCCTTTTTCCCATTAATTACCTTGTTATCTGAGAGATGCAGCAGCTCCCCTGTCTGCTTAGGAAGAGTGCCAGCAGGGCAACAGTTGGAAGTGAATTACCGTGATTGTTTAGGGCTTTAGAAAGCCTGCTCTGCTGTCTATCTTCTTAGACCCCTGATAGTGTCGCTTGGGTATGTTTTCTAATTCAGTATTTCTCTGTCCACTGTCCAGTAAACGTACGTTTATACAGTATGTATATAACCAATTATACTGTGGCTAGGGGCAATGTCTCTTCTGGATTCTTCACATGCCAATGATTAGAAATCCTGGTGTGGGACTCCTGGGCATGCCCTCAGTCAAGAGGTAAGGAAGGTTTATTCCATTTGCCCATCTATTTTCTTCATTCAGATGATTGTTTATGATCACTGGGGTGAACAGGAATCTTGTGTTGTGTTCCCCAGTTTTAACATTTCCTCCATTTATCAGAGAACAATGTTTTATGAGCAAGCCCATTAAGATTCAGAACTGTTATAAGGATAGTGAAGTGAACACACCCAGTCTATTTACTTAGTTTGATTATTTTGACTGCATCCATTTGTCACTTCAGCTTAAGGCCAGTTTGGCCAATTTGATTAAATTGACTGGTTCTTTCACTGAAGTGACCAGTCAATGCTAACAAATTGGTTGTGCTTGAGGAAACTCATTAGGATTTATCTCTAGCATTGTGTCTGCAATAGACACAGATTCAAGAATTTGATATAAGCTTTGCTTTTAGCTTTTATAGCAAGGGGTATGGAGAAACAGGGCCTTGTCTACAGTTTCATAGATCTGAGATAAGACAAATAATCATTATCGACTTAGGTTAGCAGCTAGCTCCCAGGTATTAATTATTATAAGGCAATCAAGCCCATGATTACATTGTGCTTTCTTGCAAGTTTTTTAATAAGCATTTGGTATTGTGCTCCTTACTCTGAGTACCTGGATAGTCAATTAGTGTGTGACCAGGAGGAAAGTAATGTCTACACCAAGCATCATGCAAATTATTTTTGGAAGAGAAAAAACAGCATTTGCCAGGAGGAACAGTGCTGACCATCAACATAATTCTAGTATTTGAGTTTCATTTATTTCAAACTTCTTGTGTGCTCTCCCCAGGGCCTCATCTTCGAGGCTTTGGCATGTCAGCTGTGTAATTCCTATAATCATAATCGGGTTTAAAAGTCAGTTGTTTTTCTACCATCCAGCAAAATAATTTTCTGGCATTTTTGTGTTGTGACCAAGCAAGAAACTTAGCTGCCAGCAACATTAATCACAAGGAATAATTTATAAGAGTAAATTAAAGGATAAGTTTTTCACCACCTTTTTCTGTTTTATTTATTTATTTATTTATTTATTTTTTTGCTTGAGATAAGGAAACTCATCCCTATGTTTGTTCCCTCACAGTATAAGGCCTGTTGTATCTATTAGGCATCTCTGTGAGGGAAACTGAAACAGGCTAACTTAAGCACAAGAAACTATCATTAGCTGATTTATAGAGTTCACTGAGATAATGGGATGCTGAGAAAGAAGAGCCAGGAATATTTCAGGTGAGGTTCCAGATAGCTACACATAATGCACAGCTGCTAAGGTTTCCATTAGTGTAATAAATCTGTGACCACCCTTCCCAGTGTTTTCTTTCTTTTTTTTTTTATCTTGCTTATACCATCAGAATGTTTTAGAAGGAAAGAGACCACACCCTGACACAATGTTGGGATCATTACAAAAGATCATTTGAAAAGTGGATAGAAAAATATAATAAATGCTCTTTCTATATGGAAATGGGCTAAACTCTTTAGATAAGAATAGATCAGTTTCAGTGGTAGCCAAATGAAGCTTGAGATCTTTGGCATTCTATCACAAAATATTTTCCTTCTCACAAAAACAAAATAGAATAAGACTAGTTAGAAATAATAGTCAGAAATAATAGTTCTTAGGTCTGACATTTTCTTTAATGAATTAAGTGGGAAGAGAAAGAGAGAAAAGATAATGTAGACTTAAATTAAGGAGGGGTTTTGTATTGTTTACAGTCATATTCATTCATACTTAGTTCAGGATCTGTCACACATAAATAATTGTTCATCTTCATCTACAATAAATAATGGTTAAACATTTCTAAATTTTCATTTTAAAATACATATAAATTTTCTTAAGGAGGTAGTAAATACATACACACATACACACACACACACACACACACACACACACCACATGCAGTTTAAATTGCGTTTTACCATGATTCTATGGTCTAAGAAGAGTAATCTCAATGTTCCAAATAAGGTTTCTTGGAAGTGCAAACCAAGAAACTATGTTTGGACCATAATTTGGGAGCCATAACATCTTGTCCATCCATCCTCAGGAGTATTCTTATGATTGAATATCCCCATCTTTAAAAGAGTATGTCTATAATATATAGTAACTGTCATATGATCTTAATGATATATGAAAGGCAATATATAATAGTAATGTAACTCTCTCAAGACGCCATGAAGCACAGGTAGGAGCTGGGTGCTTCGGCAAGGCAGCTTGTTGTTTGATTTAATTTAGTTGTCTTTGGCTTGATTGGATTTTGTGGCTGTGGGGGCGGAGTAGTCTTCCCAGCTGGTATAAAAGGTGGGTTTGTGTGAGTCTTGAGATCAGAGATCTCCCCAAACCACCTGAAGCACAGGTAGGAGCTGGGTGCTTCAGCAAGATGGATTGTCATTTGATTTAATTTAGTTATCTTTGGCTTGATTGGCTTTTGTGGCTTTGGGGTCGGAGTTGTCCTCCCAGCTTGTATAAAAGGTGGTTTTGTGTGAGTCTTGAGATCAGGCAGCTTCCAAGACCACCTGAAGCACAAGTACCAGGGCAATGGCTAAAGAGCACCCCCCCCCAATTGGGATTACTGAAGGAAGGAGTATCCAAGTAGATTCTTTGGAGAACCTTCAGAACAAAAAGGGAAAAGTGAGTTGGACTTCCAATAGAAAGCGTAGAGCTTAGAGAAGTCAACACTCCATAAGCAAGGAGTAAAGGAGAAAAACAAATCAATCAAACAAACAAGGAAGGCCTCTGAAGGAGGCAAGCAAAGCAAGCCTTCAACACAGTGTAGAGGCATTTGGTATTCACATTGGAATATGGGCAAGGGGAAGCCCATATGCCATGGACATGAAGAAGTGACAACATGGGAAAGGTGCAGGATAATCCCACACCAAGCTCTACCAATCCTGTGGAAGATTCCTACAGTGGGATCCCCCTGGGGATGGCCCAGGACACAAATATTATAAGTACAATTGTGAATATACTTAAAGAAGTACAAGATTATAAAGAGCAAATCAAAGAATTAAGAAAAGAGAATGAAGAACTCAAGAAGGACCTAGAGAGAGAGAATGATAAACTCCTGAAGGAAGTGGAAACACTGAAAAGATCCCATGTTGAAAAAGATAAGGAAAGCAACCAATGAAGCAAAGAGCTACAGGAAGAGATTGAAAAGCTCCAAAAGGAAGTGGAAATACTAAAGAAATCAGAAGAGGAAATGAAAAAGGAAATCAAACACTCATCGAATCAAGAGGAAAGGAATGGAAAGAGCCTCAGATGCAGAATGGAGGAAGCAGAACAAAGAATATCAGACTTGGAAGATAACACAAAACAACTAAAAACCTCAAGTAAAGATTATGAAACATTTAAAAATTCACAAAAGTGGAACAACCAGGAATTGTGGGACACTATGAAAAGATCAAGCCATCACATCATAGGAATAGAGGAAGGAGAAGAATCCCAAGGGAATGGTATTGTTCAGATCTTCAACAGACTAATAGATGAAAATTTCCCCAAACTAAAACAAGACAAACCAATACAAATACAAGAAACACAGAGAATTCCAAACAGACAAGATCAGAAAAGAAACTCTCCATGGCAAATCATAGTCAAAATGCTAGACACCCAAAACAAAGACAAAATCCTTAAAGCCACAAGAGAAAAACAACAAGTGACTTATAAGGGGAAACCTATCAGAATTACAACTGACTTCTCGGTGCAAACTATGAAAAGCAGGAAGAGCATGGAGCAAAGCATTCCCAGTGTTAAAGGACTATAGATGCCAACCCAGGTTACTATACCCACCAAAAATGTCGATTCTAGTTGAAGGAGAGAGAAAAACCTTCCATGACATAAACAAGATAAAAGAATACATGTCTGAAAAACCAACCCTTCAGAGAATATGTGAAGCAATTCAAAGGACAGAAGAAAGGAGCAACCACGCCCAGGCACCTGGAAAGAGAAATCAATAGAAGCATAACTGCAAAAGTAGAAACCTAAACCAAAACTGCAAATGGATAATAAGGCAAAAGGAAGCAACACAAACCTATCAGTCATAACCTTGAATATTAATGGACTAAATTCCTCAATCAAAAGACATAGACTGGGAGACTGGATTAGGAAACACATCTTACCTTCAAAGACAGGCACCACCTTAATAAACAAAACACTCTTGAATAATGAATGATTCAAGGAAGAGATAAAGAAATAAATGCATTCCTGGAACTGAATGACAATGATAATACAACACAACAAAACCTTTGGGATACCTTAAAAGCAGTCCTAAGAGGGAAGTTTAGAGCCCTGGGTGCCTACCTTAGAAAAACAGAAAGAGCACAAGTGAATGATCCAACACTGCAGCTAAAAGAACTTGAGAGGCAACAACAGATTAACCCTAAATGCAACAGACAGGAAGAAATAAAAAAAAATCAAAGCAGAAATCAATGAAATAGAAACAAAGAAAACAATACAAAAAAAAAAAATCAATGAATCCAAAAGTTGGTTCTTTGAAAGAATAAACAAGATAGACAGACCTCTAGCCCAGTTAATCAAAAGAAGAAGAAACAACTCCAAATCAATACAATTTGTGATGAAAAGGGAAATATCACAACAGACAAGGAAAAGATCCAGAAAATCATACAGAAATACTTCAAAAATCTATACTCTACCAAGTTTGAAAACCTAGAAGAAATGGATGAATATCTGAAATCCTGGGAATCACCAAAGCTCAACCAAGAAGAAATCAACAGCTTAAACAGACCCATAATATATGAAGAAATTGAAGATTTAATAAGAAACCTCCCAACTAAAAAAAGCCCAGGCCCAGATGGTTTAACAGCAGAATTCTATAAAACATTTAAAAAAGACCTACAACCATTATTACTGAATTGTTTAGAAGGATACAATCCCAGGGAATTCTCCTTTCCAAATCCGCTTACTAATGAAAAAAGCCCGCCATCACTCTATTACCAAAACCAGGTAAGATATAACCAAAAAGGACTTATATACCCATCCTCACTAATGAACACAGATTGCCAAAATTCTAAACAGGAATACTGGCAAATTTCATACAATACCACATCAAGAAGACCATCCACCAATGGGGAACCAGTTGATTCCCATATCATACCAGAGATGCAGGGATGGTTCAACATAGGAAAAATCAATAAATATCATCCAGCATATAAATGGACTGAAGAAACAAAAACCACACACCATCATTTTTTGTCAATTGATGCAAGAAAAGCCTTTGAACCAAGATCCCCAGCCAAATCATGTTCAATGCTTAAAGTCCTAGAGGGTTTTGGATTGGAGGGATCATTACCTCAATGTAATCAAAGCCATAATACAGGAAAACCCACAGCCAATATCATCCTAAAGGGGAAATGACAGAAACATTCCTTTAAAAGGTAGGAACTCAGCAAGCTGTCCCCCCCCGGTGCAACCCCACTCCTCCTTACATATTAGTACTTGAAAAAAAACACTTGCTAGGCATAAGGCAAGGAAAGGGAAATAAGCATTAACTAAATTGGAAAAGAAGGGAAGTCAAGCTATCCCCATTTGCCAATGGATGATATGATTGTTTACCTAAGGATGTAAAAAACTACTCCAAACCAGAAACTCCCTACAAACCGATTAACATCTTCATCCAAGGGTCATATACAAAAATTAACCAAAGCACTAAAAAAAAAAATCATGGCCCTTTCTTTACACCCACAATAAGCAACTGAGGAAGTATTTCAAGGAGACCTTCCCACTCACAATAGCCTCAAAAACAATAAAATACCTAGGAACAAACCTAACCAAAGACACCAAAGATCTCTACAATAAAAATTTTAAACCCTTAAAGAAAGAAATTGAAGAAGCCATCCAAAGATGGAAAAACCTCCTATGCTCATGGATTGGGAAAATTAATATAGCTAAAATGTCCATTATACCCAAACTCTTATATAGATTTAACACAATCCCAGTTAAAATCCCCAAGAGTTTCTTCACAGACTTGGGAAAAAAAGGTCCTTGATTTCATTTGGAAAAACAATAGACCCCGAATAGCCAAAACAACCCCGAGTGAAAAGAGCAATACAGGGGGGATCTCTCTACCAGATTTCAAACTATACTACAGGGCTATAGTCATAAAAACAGCCTGGTACTGGCACAAAAACAGACCTGTTGACCAAAGGAACAAAACCGAAGTTCCAAAGTTGAGCGTATACAATTTCAGCCATCTCATATTTGACAAGGGGGCCAAGAAGACACAGTGGAGGAAAGACAGCATCTTCAGCAAGTGGTGTTGGCAAAACTGGATCACCACTTGTAGAAGAATGAAATTAAACCCTTACCTCTCACCCTGTACAAAAGTCAACTCCAGATGGAGTAAATACCTCAATGTGAAATCCCAAACTCTGAAGGCAATAGAAGAAAAAGTTGGCAGCAGACTGCATGACATAGGCGTAGGAAAAGACTTCCTAAATCAGCCATCAGCTGCACAAGAATTAAGCTTGACAATTGACAAATGGGACCTCATTAAACTCAAAAGCTTCTGTAAATCAAAAGAAACAATCAAGGAAGTGAAGAGAAATGCCACAGAGTGGGAGGAAACCTTCTCCACAGAAACTTCTGACAAAGCATTGATTTCCAGAATATATAAACTACTCAAAAAAACAAAGAAGATAGAAAACAAATGACTCAATAGATGGAGCAAAGAGCTGAACAGAGACTTCATAAGTGAGTAATTAAAGATGGCTGCGAAACATCTTAAGAAATGTTCAACATCATTAATCATTAAGGAAACGCAAATCAAAACCACTCTATCATCTTACTCCAATAAGATTGGCCAGGATCAAGACAACAAATGATACCAAGTGCTGGAGAGGTTGTGGGGAAAGGGGAACTCTCATCCACTGCTGGTGGGAATGTAAACTCATACAGCCACTCTGGAAAGCAGTGTGGAGAAACCTTGGAAGACTTGGAATGAACTTGCCACCTGACCCAGCCTACCTCTCCTGGGTATGTACCCACAAGACTCATCTTACTGCAGAGATACATGCAAAGCCATGTTTATTGCAGCTCTTTTCACAGTAGCAAGGAGCTGGAACCAACCCAAGTGCCCCTAATCTGAAGAGTAGATAGAGAAAATGTGGCACATCTACACAATGGAGTTCTATGCAGCCGTAAAGAAAGATGACATCATGAATTTTGCAGGTAAATGGATGGAACTAGAAGATATTATGTTAAGTGAAGTAACACAGTCCCAGAAAAACAAACGACGGATAGTATCCCTCATCTGTGGATGCTAGTGCCAATTACCTAGTAGTAAGTATTTCTTGTGCAGGGCTCCTTGAGCTTTGGTCCAAGTAGTTGAGAGTGGTCCATATTGGAAAGAACAACAACGATGACGACAACAACAACAATGACAACAGAAAAGACTGCGTCAAAGAACTGACTGAAATGGTGAACTTCTGCTCGAAACAGTCAACTTCTATATCGAGAATTTTGAGAAAGACTGAGAAAAAGATGAAAAACATGTTTGGCAGAATGCATGAGCTTTGGTGGGGTGGGGGGCTAGGGAGGGGGACACAGGTCTAGATTTGATTTGTTACATAATCTTATACAAAAATATAAAAAAAAAAGAGCTAAGGATGAATCTGTGGCTAGTCTCATGCTAACTGGTAGATTAAAAAGTTAGCCATGTCTCCTGAAAGCCCTTGTGTCCCAGGCTTAGTCTCTAGTCCTCAGCACTAGAGGAAATACTGTCACTGTGAGAGATGGGGGGATATTGAAATTCTGTTACTCTCCTCTTCACATCTCAGTCTTAAGGTGAAAATGTTTGCCATGGACAGATGCAATGTTGGGGCTCCTTGCTACTGGCCAGCCAGTCATGGACAGAAACTGCTGAAATTATGACCCAATAAGATCCATTGTCTTTCTTTCAAAACAGAAATTAATTCTTTGAGAATTTCATAAAATATATTTTGATAATATTTATACCCTCCTCCCCAAATTCCTCTCAGATTAAGCCCTACCATCCTAACTGCCCCCAACCAAAATTTGTGCCCTCTTTTTTTTTTTTTTATAACCAATCAACTCCAGTTTATACTATCCATATATTTCTGAATGTGGGACCGTCCACTGCAGCATGGCGGACCCCCCCCCACACACACCCCAGTCGGACCACTCTTAAAAGAAAACTGTCTCTTCCTCTCCTAGGAGCCATCCACTGTTCATAGCTCCTCTATTAGGGGTGAGGACTCAGGAACTCTTTCCCACTCCATACTAGAATGTTGACTGGCTTGGTCTTGTATAGGTCTTGTGCAGAGAATCACGGCTGCTTTGTATGCAGGTACTATGATTTAATGAGCACTGTGAAACTGTCATGTCCCTGTTCTCTTTCTAAAGTAATTATCTCAAGTGCTTATCCCAACAATGGGAAACTGACTCATAGAACTACAATCCTAATTATAGGAGAAGGTGCCGGATTGAGGCAGAAGTGAGTGCCACTCAAAGCAGCCATCCGTTCCCCTCATTGAACTCTCTTAATAACCAAACATTCTGACTTCTTGACAGTTCTGATTTTTTCCATCTTAAATGCCTCATTTTTGTTTATTGCTGCTATAAGTCTTAAACATTCTGTATTCCTGCTGGGGTTTGGCCTATTTTCTCTCCAACGTGAGGTGTACATAGTGCGACAGATCTTTCCAAAGCTGGCCTGTGAACCTTCTCAGCACTGTCCTTGCTACTTCTAGCACACCAGCTGTCGCAGTGTCCTCATTTGAAACTCACTGACTTAATGATACATTTTGGCAGTTCTGCATCATGTTTTTTTGCCCAGGTATAGAATTATAAATTAATTCTTGGCAAGGGCCGGAAAATAAGCTTCATGTTAAAGCCATTGTAAAAACAGAAATATATAAAACTTGGAGAGGAAAACATCTGTACTAAAAGCCTGAAGCTTTATTTTCAAAACATATTCTACAGTAAAACTGGTAACAAAAATGGGATTTTTCTCCAGTAAATACACTCTTACAGTGCTTTCCCTTTTTCTCCTTTTTTCTTGTTCTGAATCAGTTTTTAATCATACATTGAATGTTTGGCCTCAAAGTACATCAAAGACAGGTTTATTCATCTTTTATTGTATTGATTAAAAAGAACATTTTATTCAAATTACAGTCTCAGTACTTATATGTGGCTATGCTACTCTATATATGTTTGGTGCTGTTTGTATCATGGGTCTTGTTCATTATCACCGTAAAGAAACATTGTTAGTAAGGGGTCATTCTCAGGTCTGTCTGCTGAACTGAAAATTTATCTGCTCTATTCCCTAGTGTTTACTGAGTTTATAATACTCGAGGTTGAAATAGATTCTGTAGACCAATCATTTAAGAAATAAGACTTTATTCTAACCTTTGTATAATTAACAAGTATCCAGTTGCTACTTATTCCAACTGAATGAAATGGTCTACATAGTAGAAAGTTTTACCAGCCCAGCTTAGATGTTGGTTCTGTATTTTGTTTATAGTCACACTGAATCAATTTAGAATAGAGTCCAAATTAACTCTATTAAAGTTATTTAAAATTAACAGATAAAAGATGAGCTCTTTTAGATTCTTACAGGTAAAGTGATTACATGATTTATTTTGGGTACAAGAGTATTTTGCTCTGAATAGAGATGATAAAAGGATAAAATTATTCCACAGAAAATGTCAAAAAGCGAAATTAGAACACGTAGTACCCTAAACATGACTGATATGCATGCAAAGGCAATTGAAACACAATTGATGGACTTTAAGTGGAAAATGATCCATTTGCTTCTTTAATAGCAATTTTGGAACATAAATGATCATATTCTCTTTAAAGTCATCAAGCAGCTGTCAAAATAGTCAAAATGTTCATGTTTACATAAAATGAAGGAGAACAAGACCAGTGATAAACTATAACACATTAGAGATATTTTTAAATCTGGGGTCAACATTTACAAGATGAGGGTTATTTTTTTCCCACACATAACAGATGTTCATCAGTCACATGCCTTTAAAACATGTCCATTTGAGGTATATAACTTTAAAACAGTGAATAATGGACTATAATTCATGAGTTGCTATGTGTAAAAGCTTATGAAAACATCCAATAAAACAATTAATTGTTGTTAATTACAGGTTTTTCTCACATCCATAAATAATTTTAAAGGGAATTAAATATATATTTGTTTAAAATGTTTTAATAAACTCAGAAAGTGATGTGTTTTAATGTACTAGAAATGTCTGTTTTTCAGCTTTTGAATTAGCATTTAGGTAGAATTCACCAAGAAATGAAGAGACCAGAGGAAACTGGATTTTCAGGGTTTTTTTTTCTATCAATAAAGAGATATTTGAACACATGAGCTCCAGACTTCATCTCAGCATCTTAGAAGACCTTGGGATTCCTCGGAGTTCAACTTGGTTCCAAGATCCTTTCTAACACAGATCTGACTTTTAAGTGTCATTCACTAATTGATGCAATTACCAGTTGGCTGATCTACAACTTGAATAGTTTTTCTCTTTCTTGCTCTCCTGCAGTCCACCTCCTTTTTGTTTGGAAGGGTTGACTAATGTGAGTCTTCTAGACTAACTACGTTGTGGAAAAAAAAAATAACAAAATCAGTTTTTCTAACTATTAGAATGCTGGTGACTTCAAGTACAGTGTAGGCAAATAATAAGCATTAACTAAATTCATGAATTAAGGGGCAAATGTAATCACAGAAGATCAAACCTTTGATTTCGCTTTGTTTTCTACTCACTCAACAGGAAAAATATCTGGAAATTCAGGTAGCACAGGAAAATATCAACTTCGAGGGACTTCTGACAACTTACAAATATTATTCCTTTCCCCCTGTAAAATAAATCTATTTCTCATGCCTGCTTGCTTGCTTTCATACCCACACACAAACAATTGGATTTTCTTGATTTCTGACTCCAATAGAATCAGGTCAGCAGTGAGGACAGAAGCAATAAATCTCTTTATCTCTGTTGACTTTTATAGAACTGACATCTCTTAAAATATTTTTCTTGACTTTGGTGCTTTTTTACTGACTGATTAGGCAGTAGGGCACAGCAGTCAATTGAATCTCCCCAAATCTAATATTAAAAGCGGAAAAGGAAAGACCTGAGGGGCAACAGAATAAGTGAAGAGTACTAAAGAAGGTCCAATAATTCCTTTCCCCCAAATCAGAAATTGCATTTAAGTGTTAGCCTTTCCGTCTGCCCAAGTTACTGTCTTTACAGCTCTGACATTTTCTGCTTTCCATCAAGACAGCATTCTACTATTTTATGTTTGCAAGTCATTCAACTCTTAGAAATTGATTGATGATAAATGTATTACAAAGTAAAATGTGCATATCTAATGCCAGTTTGGAAAGAAAACATTTCTCTTTTGTGATGAAACTGACAAGTTAGTTAAGATAATGGAGTACGTGAAACATAAATGTGAGCTCCAGGAAAATTTATTTGAGTTTTAAGATAGTTTGTGATTGGGACATACTGCCATTGGGGAGAACGAATAATGAGTACAACCCTCAGCACCAAATTGCAGAGAAGAATCACAAGCGCTGTCACTCTCAACACCCAGAAAGTAAGGATTCAGAAGACACAAGGCCAGTTATTAAATTATACCCAGATGCTTGAAGCTATAATTATTTTTTTAATCTACACAAATTTTTGCTAAAGCATTCTTGTCACTTAGCCACATCTTTATACAGAATTTCCAAAGTAGCTTTATTTAAATTCCTTGGAGAATATGACAATGTCAATAAATAAATAATAATGAAAACTGCATTTTGTGCTACTTGAAGGAAATAGATATCTTCTCTTAAGAGCCACTCAATACATGTTCCAAGATATAAATATTGCATAATATAGAAAGCATGACGACTTCATCTTCAGTATTCATATCTAAGAGCTTTTAATATTTTATCCTATTTAACCAGTCCTTTAGTCCTTTATTCTGGAGCCTTTGGATAGGGTTTAAGTAGGAGGCTGTCAAAGCACTTTCTAGCATTCAGCTTTTTGTTTATTGTCTGTAATTCCAATTCCAGGAGAGCTCCAGTTCCAGGGGAATCTGACACCCTCTTCTGACCTCTGCGGCATTGCACAACACAGGTACACAAACCTACATGCAGACAGTACATTCAAATAATTAATTAATTAATTAATTAATTAAAAAATAAAAATAAAACAATTAGGATCCACAGAGATGTTTGATGTCTGTAGCAGTCTGAGGCTTTTCTTCCTTTTAAAGTTTAGCTGGGCCAACTTTTCTGCATTAATCTGTTTATCATTGACTGTATGTTGTTAATTTTGGAAGCCAACTTAATTCCTTTAGTTAAATTATTCTACAGGTAGAAGAAAATGTTACAAATTGATACTGTACAACACAAACATTATAGAGAATATTTGTATCCATTAACCCCAAAGTTGTTGTTATACAAATTATAAGTGAAGCAGATGTGGAATACAATTTATATTTCCAATCAGTTTAAATGTATTACCTTTTATATTAAAACCTTTTAACCAATGTTTTTTAATATAAGACCTAGAATAGCATATAATATATAGACAAAGTTTGGGCAAATTTGGATACCTGTTAAACTCACATTAATCAACTATACATTAATCTAATGTAGACCCATGCCAACCTCCCAACCCTCCCATCTCACCAGATTCACCGTTTCAGTTTTTTGTTGCAGTCTTTTCTGTTGTTGTTGTTGTTGTTGTTCTTTCCAATATGCATCACTCCCCACAAGGAATATTTAAAAATTTATTTTATTGGTGCTAGCATCCACAGATGAGGGATACCATCCATCGTATGTTTTTCTGGGCCTGTGTTATTTCACTTAAGATAATTTCTTCCAGTTCCATCCATTTACCTGCCAATTTCATGATGTCATCTTTCTTTACCGCTGCATAGAACTCCATTGTGTAGATGTACCACATTTTCACTATCCACTTGTCAGTTGAGGGGCATTTCGGTTGGTTCCAGATCTTCGCTATTGTGAAGAGAGCTGCAATGAACATAGCTGTGCATGTATCTCTGTGGTACGAAGAGTCTGGTGTATATATTCCCAGAAGTGGTATAGCTGGGTCAGGTAGTAGGCTCATTTTGAGTCTTAAGGGTTTCTCCGTACTGCTTTCCATAGTGGCTGTACAAGTTTGCATTCCCACCAGCAGTGGGCAAGTGTTCACCTTTTCCCACACCCTCTCCAGCATTTAGTATCATTTGTTTTCTTGATCCTTGCCAGCCTTATTGGGGTGAGATGGTATCTTAAAGTGGTTTTAATTTGCATTTCCTTAATTATTAATGACGTTGAACACTTTTTAAGATGTTTCTAACCATCTCTATTTCCTCACTTGTGAAGTCTCTGCTGAGCTCTTTACTCCATCTTCTGAGTGAATCATTTGTTTTCTTCTTTGTTTTTTGAATAGTTTATATACTCTGGAGGTTAATGCTCTGTCAGATGTATCAGCAGTGAAGGTTTCCTCCCACTCGTGGGTTTTCTCTTCATTTCCCTGTTTCTTTTGCTGTACAGAAACTTTTGAGTTTAATAAGGTCCCACTTGTCTATTGTCGACCTTATTTCCTGAGCAGCTGCTGTCTGATTTAGAAAGTCTTTTCCTACACCTATGTCTTGTAAGTTGCTGCCAACCTTTTCTTCTATCACCATTAGAGTTTTGGGTTTCACATTGACGTCTTTGATCCATTTGGAGTTGATTTTTGTATAGGGTGAGAGGTAGGAGTTTAATTTTATTTAAACTGATCCAGTTTTGCCAACACCGTTTGCTGAAGATGCTGTCTTTCCTCCATTGAGTCTTTTTGGCCCCCTTGTCAAATATGAGGTGGCTGAAATTGTATGTGCTCAAATTTGGATCTTCAGTTTTGTTCCATTGGTCTACCAGTCTGTTTTTGTGCCAGTACCAGGATGTTTTTATGACTATAGCCCTGTAGTATAGTTTGATTTCTGGTATAGAAATCCCCCCTGTATTGCTCTTTTCACTCAGGGTTGGCTATTCATGATCTTTTGTTGTTCCATATGAATTTAAGAATTTTTTTTTCAAGCCTGTGAAGAATGTCCTTGGGATTTTAATTGGAATTGAGTTGAATATGTATATCAATTTGGGTAAAATGGGCATTTTTACTATGCTAATTTTTCCAATCCATGAGCATGGGAGGTCTTTCCATCTTCTGATGTCTTCTTCAATCTCCTTCAGGAGATTATAATTTTTGTTGTAGAGATCTTTGGTGGTTTTGGTTAGGTTTATTCGTAGGTATTTTATTGTTTTTGAGGCTATTGTGAGTGGGAACGACTCCTTGTATTCCTTCTTCAGTTGCTTGTTGTTGGTGTAAAGAAAGGCTACTGATTTTTTTAGGTTAATTTTGTAACCTGCTACTTTACTGAAACTTTTAATAGTTTCTAGGAGTTTTCCTGTGGCGTTTTTGCATCCCTTAGGTAAACTATCATATCTTCTGCAAAAAGGGATAGTTTTACTTCCTCTTTTCCAATTAGTATTCCTTATTTAATTGGCTTTCTTTGCCTTATTGCCCAGCCCAGAGTTTTTCTGTTCTTCTTTCTTCTTTTTTCTTTCTTTCTTTCATTTCTTTCTTTTCTGTCTTTGCTTTCCTTCTTATTTCTGTTCTTTCTTTTCTTTTTTTTTTTTTTTTTTTTTTTTTTTTTTTTGTCTTTTCGAGACAGGGTCTCCCTGTAGCTCCAGCTGTCCTGGAACTCACTCTGTAGACCAGGCTGGCCTTGGACTCACAAAGATCTACCTGCCTCTGCGACCCAAGTGCTAGGATTAAAGGTGTGTGCCACCACGCCTGGCTAGCCAGTGTTTCAAGCACTATATTGAGGAGGAGTGGTGACAAGGGGCAGCCTTGTCAGGTTCTTACCTTTATGGAGAATCCTAACTTTTCTCCATTTAGGATGATGCTGGTTGTAGGTTTCTTATATATGGCTTTGATTATGTTGAGGAATGATCCTTCCAGGCCAATTCCCTCTAAGACTTTAATCATGAAGGGATGTTGAATTTTGTCAAAGGCCTTTTCGCATCAATTGAGATGATGGTGTGGTTTTTGTCCTTCAGTGAATATCAGTAAATATCATAAAACATTGATGTGTTTTATGATATTTACTGATTTCCATATGTTGAGCCATCCCTGCATCTCTGGTATGAATCCAACTTGATCATGGTGAATGATCTTTTGGTGTGGGTCTGTATACGGATTGCAAGTATTTTGTTGAGAATTTTTGCATCTGAGTTAATTAATGAGATGGGTCTGTAGTTCTCTTTGTTTGCTTGCATCCTTACCTGGTTTCAGTATTAGAGTGATGTTGGCTTCATATAAGGAATTTGGGAGATTTCCCTCTGCTTGTACCCTTCTGAACAGTTTGAGTAATAATGGTTGTAAGTCCTCTTTAAATATTTTATAGAATTCTGCCATGAATCCATCTGGACCTGGGCTTTCTTTAGTTGGGAGGTCTAATTACATTTTCAATTTCTTCATATATTATGGGTCTGTTTAAGCTGTCAATCTCCTCCTGGTTTAGCTTTGGTGATTTCCTGGATTGCAGATATTCATCCATTTCTTTTAGGTTTTCAAATTTAGTAGAGTATAGGTCTTTGAAGTATTCCTGTATGATTGTCTAGATCTTTTCACTCTTTGTAGTGATATTTCCCCTTTCATCCTGAATTCTATTGATTTGGAGTTGCTTTTTCTTTCTTTTGGTTAACTGGGCTAGGGGATCTGTCTATCTTGCTTATTCTCTCAAAGAACCAACTTTTGGACTCATTGATTTTTTTTTGTATTGTTTTCTTTGTTTCTATTTCATTGATTTCTGCTCTGATTTTTGTTATTTCTTCCTGTCTGTTGCATTTAGGGTTTATTTGTTGTTGTCTTTGCAGTATTTTTAGCTGCAGTGTTAGTTCATTTATCTGTGCTCTTTCTGTTTTTTTATTTTTTTTAATTAATTAATTTATTTATTTATGTGTATGAATGTACTGTCTGCATGCAGGTTTGTGCACCCGTGTCATGCAATGCCGCAGAGGTCGGAAGAGGGCTTTGGATTCCCCTGGAACTGGAGTTAAAGACAGTTCTCAGCCGCCATGTGGGTGCTGAGGATCGAACCCGGGTCCTCTGCAAGAGTGTCGGCGCTCCCAACCACTAGGCCATCGCTCCCCAGGGCTATAAACTTCCCTCTTAGGACTGCTTTTAAAGTGTCCCATAGGATTTGTTGTGTCGTATTGTTGTTATCATTTAGTTCCAAGAATGCTTTCATTTCTTTTTTTTTATTTCCTCCTTGACCCATTCATTATTCAGGAGTCTGTGGTTTAGTCTCCATGTGTTCGTGTAGGTAACAGAGCTTATCCTGGTGTTGATATTGAGCTTTATTGTGCTATGGTATGATAGAATGCATGAAGTTATTTCAATTTTTTTGTATTTGTTGAGTTTTTCTGTGTCCAAGTATGTGGCCAATTTTGGAGAATGTTCTGTGAGGTATTGAGTAGAAAGTACATTCTCTGGTACTTGGGTGGAATACTCAGAAGATGTCTGTGAGGTTCATTTCCTTTATTCTATTTTTCAGTTTAGATGTCTCTCTGTTCATTCTTTGTCCAGTTGATCTGTCCAAAGGACTTAATGGGTATTGAAGTCCCCTACTATGAGTGTATTGGGGTTAATCTGTGCCTTGAGTTCCTGTAGAGTTGTATTTATAAAGGTTGGTGTGCTGGAGTTTGGTGCATGTATATTCATGATTGTGAAGTCTTCATGGTTAATTTTCTCTTTGATAAGGATGTAATGGCCTTTTTTGTCTCTTCTAATTGCTTCTACTTTGAAGTCTATTTTGTGTGATTTTAGGATAGCAACTCCTGCTTTCTTTTTAGTACCATTTGCTTGGAATATTTTTTTCCATCCTTTCACTTTAAGTTGATGCCTATCCTTAAGGGTGAGATGGGTTTCTTGTAGACAGCATATTGATGGGTTCTGTTTCCTAGTCCATTCTCCCAGTCTATGTCTTTTGATTGGGGAGTTTAGCCCATTGATATTTAAGGTTGTAATTGAGAGGTATATATTGCTTCCTTTCATCTTATTTTACATTTGCATTTTTTGTGTAGGTTTCTACCTCTGCATTTCTGTTTTTATTAAAATTTTTTCATTCANTAAAAACCCTAACTATTAAAAAAAATCAAAAATCAATTTGCCACTATTCACAATTTACTCTCTTAATCCAGTGTGAAAGACTGACTAAGGATCCTTATTCTGTCTGAGCTCAGCAGGGCCAACTCCTCCTGTAGTTTCTGACAGCCCCAGGAGGTGGTTTTCACACTGTGTGTTTTTCACAGTAATACATAGCCATGTCCTCATCCATCAAGCTGTTGATTTGCAGGTATGCAGTGCTGATAGAGGTGTCCATGGAGAAGACAAAACGTCCTTTCAAGTATCCAAAATATGTTGGGTTCCAAGTATTGGCGTTGATCAAGTCCATATGCTGCAGGCCTTTTCCTGCTGGCTGTTTCAACCAGTGAATTGCATATTCTGTAAAGGTGTATCCCGAGGCCTTGCAGGAGATCTTCACTGACTGTCCAGGCTGCTTCAGCTCAGACCCAGACTGTTCCAGTTTGACCTGTGCAAGGACACCTAGGAGGACAAAACAGGGAAGTCAGGAAACATGGATCTGCCTCAGTTTCCTCTGTTGCTCTGGGCATGTGGAACTTACCTGGAGAAGAAGCCAACAGGAGAAGGAGGCTGCACACCCACTCCATGTTTGTGAGTTTAGGAGTCAGTGGATGTGGGAGACTGATGTAACAACACCTTTCTTGTGTGTTTAAGGGAGCCTTGGGTTTCTAATTTAAAGGCCCTGCCATATTTGCATAAAACATAGGCCTTTTAACACCTACTGGGCTTAATCATATACAAATGTCTGGAAAGCAAATATCTCAGATGCCTTCACCATTGTGACTAAGCCTTTGCTCTGTAATGTCTGCAGTTTGTGCCTTCACATTGGTGATATTGCCCTATAAGGAATGAGGCTTGTCTTGGCCTGCACAGACACATGCTCAAGCAGAAAAATACTGACCACTCTTCAGCTCTCATTCCTGTGTCTGTGACTAAACTTATTATTTAATACTGACCACAACTGAGTGTCCCTCAGAGTAGGTAAGTCTTCTACATTGGTCCTTTAATTTTATTCTCCTCTATCAATGTGTAGTATAGAAGACTGTTTTCTTTTCTTCATTTACCCACTTCTGGTAGGTGTCATATCAAGGTCTAAGCATTCTGAGGCCTATTTTTCTCTCCACAATTGTATATTGTGGGTTTCTGTCATAATAAACCATTGTTGCATAAGGAAACTGCCATTGTGTGTATAGAGAAATACATTGTCCTATGTGTAGAGGTTAAGTGAAGATGTGTCAATTAATATTAAGTGTATCAAAATCACTTATTCTGTGCTTGGTCAGTTCTAGAAGTCTTCAATAAATAGAAATTATTGGAACTCTTATACTAATTGAAGTAACAAGACTAAGGAAGGAAATGGCATTATGTTCTTTGCTCCAAAGCCATAGATGTAAATAGGGGTACAATAGGATATGGATGATAATATGCAACATTGGAAAAACTGATGTACACTACTAGGGAATGGGGTGGTGAGGGATATACAGGAAGAATAAACAGATATAAGTAATTACTAGATGTTATAAACCAACAGAAGAAATGAGTTGGTTTAATTCTTACTGAAAATATCCAAAGAATAAATATTTGTATATATGTGAATAACTGAAATTATATTACAAACAGTCAAAGAAATAAAAACTTGTCTGTAATAAGAGAATTCATTTGTAGAATAGAGTAAGGAAATTTCTTGGTGTAGGGATGTGTAAAAGTTTGTTTTTCTCAAGTATCTGCAAAAATTCTCGCCATGTATATCCGGGCATGTTTAATGTAGCACTCATGAATTCTCTCTCATGGAACAGTCATAAATTCCAAACCGACCGTGATAAAAGAGTAATCATTACACTCATAGAGATAGGAAACAGGCATTGATTGTTCTTCAGAACAGGAAGGGAAGAGTGACTTGGATTTCCAATATCCAATATATAAACAAAGGACATAGAGGGACACAAAGACAAACTTCAGAAAGAACTAAAGGAAGAGACTGACAAACTCCCGAAAAAAAAGGGAGTAAAAAACAAACTCTGAAAGGAAGTAGAAACATGGAAAAAGGAAGCCAACAAATGAAGTAAGGAGCACCAAGAAGATATTGAGAAGCACAAAAAGGAAATGGAAATACTAAAGAAAACACAGGATGAAACAAAAAGGAATTAGAACACTCACCCAATCAAGAAAATAGGAAAGGAAAAAGCCTCAGAAGTAGAATGGAGGAAGCAGAACAAAGAATATCAGATCTGGAAGATAACTCAGAGCAACTAAAAAGCTCAAATAAAGAATACAAAAAATTTAAAAATACACAAAAGTGGAACAACCAGGAAATATGGGACACTATGAAAAGATCAAACCTCTGCATCATTGGAATAGAGGAAGAAGAATCTCAAGAGAGTACTATTGATCAGATCTTCAACAGAATAATAGATGAAAATTTCCCCAAACTAAAAACAGGCAAACAAGTACAAATACAAGGAGCACATAGGACTCCAAATAGAAAAGATCAGAAAAGAAACTCCCTACACCATATCATAGTTAAAATGCTAGATGCCCAAAACAAAGACAAAATTCTGAAGGCTACAAAAGAAAAACATGTCACACATAAGGGGAAACCTTTTAGAATTACAACCGACTTTTCACCACAAACCATGAAAGCAAGAAGAACATGGGCAAAGCATTCCCAATGTTAAAGGACTATGGATGGCAACCCAGAATACTTTATCCTGCAAAAATGTCGATTATAGTTGAAGGAGAGAGAAAAATCTTCCATGACATAAACAAGATGATAGAATACATGTCCAGGAAACCAACTCTTCATAAAATACTTGAAGCAATTCAAAGGGCAGAAGAGAGGAGCAACAATCCTCAAACACTTAGGAAAAAAACTAATAAAAACATAACTGTAGGAGTAGAATCAGAGGCTAAAAGTCCAAATGGATAATAAGGTGAAAAGAAGCAACTCCATCTCTCAATTATAACCTTCAATATTAACGGGTAAACTCCCCAATCAAAAGGCATAGACTTGGAGAATGGATTAGGAAACAAAACCTATGTCCTTTTTGAGTTCTTCATTCTCTCTCTTTAGTTCTCTGAATTCTTCTTTATTTTCTTTAATTTCTCTGCATAGGTCTGCAATTACTCCTCTAAGATCTGTTCCTTGGGTCGCCTCCAGGGGTATCCCATTTTGTCTCCTATAGGTTTGGTAGAGCCTGATGCAGGATTATCCTGCACCTTTCCCATGTT